>ML777100.1:716108-742315 GCA_009831015.1 Picea engelmannii
CATCTTGTACTTGAACATTTAAGTGGGGTAAAAGGAGGTTGCCCCCTCGAAGAGTCTTATTATCTGAAATTCTCTCTTTTTCAAGGCGTTGAGTACTTTTTCTGAGGATTTTCTATGCTATATTGATATTTGGTTCTTAACATTGTCCACTATGCCCCTGCCATTGGGAGAACCACAGTTGGGAGATGAGACAACCCAACTCCACAAACTAGCTCATGCAACCAAAGCTCACCTCCGTCACACACAGGAAGAAACAGAACAAGCCACCTAGGCCTTGAATCAAGTGCGATAAGTGCTCATAGAACAACGTCGAGTTGCAAATAAGGAGAAGGTTTCTCTTTAGACAAAGTTTGAAGAGGAGAAAACATAGATTCAACAAAATAAATAATAGTTTCTTGCAGAGCAACTTTAAATGAAAGAAGCAGTCAATAGAGCAACTTTGTTTGTATGGTTGTAGTCTTAAAAATACCCAATCCCCTACTTCAAAACTTCAAGAATCAAGTAGAGCAGCTCATCGAAGCTATCCATCAGCTACAACAAAGAATAATAGACTTAGAGATCCGCACAGTGTCAAGCACCTCGTAGGATGTAAAGGATCAAAGAGAAGAAACAGATCGAAGCACAGTTGCACGAATCAAGGCCCTTTCCATGGAATGTAAGAAACTAAGTGATCACAGTGCCCAGACTTGCGAGCGACTCACTAAGAATCCAAAACTGAAAGTACTGGATTCACATCTCCAGGAGGCGAAGCAACAAGTAGAAACAATAAAGGTGTAGTTGAAGGCTCTGTCAGTTGTTGAAAGGATGGAGCGATCCCAAGAGCAGCGCACTTCCCAAAAGAATTTCCACACCATTTAGAGTAGAGTCACAGAGGTGACTTAGAGGCTCCAACCTATACAGGATGAGGCTTGCCAACTATTCACAGAGATCGAAGGCTGAGGAGCAGAACTCAAGAAAGTCGTCACTACAACTGAACAACACCTAGAGGGACCTGTCAACGAAGAAGTCATCCAAGAGTTAGTTGAACAGGAGGCCATGGAACAACAACAAGTCAAAGAAGCTAGAGCCAAGATCGAGGCTTTTGAAATAGAGCTACCCAGATCAAAGTGACTCGGGATGAGTCACAGGTGAGTGTTGGGGGCCTGTTGGCCCTTGATCAAGTTTTGAGCATCCTTGGTCATGTTTGTCCTACTTTTGGGACTTCGATAGGCTGTCAAAGGAGAAGCGCAAGACGAAGTGGAGATCACGGGATCTCGGATCTGTTTTAGGGATTTTTTGGTTTTGGGCTTATGTAAATGGTATGGGAATGTCGACCCATGATTGGGCTTATTTTGTAATGTATAAATAAGTAGGTAGGCAGTGTAAGAAGAGGCTAGTGTGCTAAGTGAAAAATATTGATCTATGTGATCGAAGAGTTGTAAGTTGTGTTAAGTGCAAGTAACGATTGTAAGTTCTTTGTGCACAAAATGTTTAAGGCTCTATGCCTAGATCTACTTGGGGAAGGAGGATCTGGCGAAGTGCGTGTAGATCTCTTGTCCTATGAGGAGTAGGGTTTGATGCCTGGTTCTTGTAAGAAGCTTGACTAAAGATAATACAAATAAGAAGAGTTGGTGGACGTAGCCCCAGGGTGGGGTTGAACCACGTACATGTTGTGTTTCTATGCTTTGTGCGATGTATTGATGTGTTTACTTTCTTAGTGCTTTGATATAGATGAATGATAGATAACATCTATTGATGCTATGTAATATGGATGAATGATATATCTAGCCTATGTGGATGTGCTTAGTGCTTGAATATAGTAGATCTGGTTGAATACTGTGATGCTATGTAATTAGGGTTTCATCTGTGAAGTAGATACTGGTTTAATATTGATGAACTATAACTGCTAAGTGCATTGTTAAGGTGTTACATTCACATATATGTGTCCCAGCTAAGGTTGCAGACACTGAAGTCCTGCAACCACCTCTGCCTTTACCTCAGGTGAGACTTCATCTGCTTCGCAGGTGTTGCCGAAAGGGCCGGTAGTTAGGGTTTTTTTGGTGCACTGTTATAGAATTGAAAAATAGGTATGCCCTTGTTCCAACATTGATTTTTCTTTCTCCCTTTCTTCCTCCAGCATGAGGAGGGTATCAATCCTTTGTAGAATAACCGATGAGGGTTTTCCTCTAGAACCCTGAGCAAGCTGAAGAGACATAAGATATATCATGTTTGGGAGTGTTGGCGTTGGAGGTCACTCCTAGATTGCAGAAGGAGAAGAGCCCAACGCCCATCAGTTTATGTCACGATTTGTTTATAGAGGGTGATCAAGTGGAAGAAAACTCGGAACAATATCGTTCTAACTCTGAAACTAGGTTGGGCATGCACAGGTAGGTGAGGTCTTATTTAAACTTCAGAAAGTGAGTTGTAGTAAGGGTGAGTAGGAGGAAGACTTCTGTAAGGAAAAGTTGAGGGATGTTGTAGGCATCGAGCTCCTGACAACCTGTAGAAGAAAAACTTGAACGTAAGAACTTCTTACGCTCGAATGTAGGCAACACTGGAGAATATAACAATGTTACAATAAATCCTTTATCTTAACACAGTCATAGTAATTCACATGAATCAGTCGATCATGAACTCTCTCAGTATGAGATGCAACTAGATGGGATAATAAAGTTGTCTATTATAAAATAAGAAATCTCACATACAGCTACATAACCAGAGAACTAGAGTGTATATTAAAACTTTACAATCGGGAGCTTTGCTCTACCATTGATCCCTACAAAAATGGAAAAAATGCCTACATATACTTGGGATTGACTTCAGCGCTGAGAACATGATCACATCATGAATTCAATGCTTGACGTCGAGGAGCTTCTCTATCAGGAGGCACATGCAGGCGTTCGGCAGACTGCCCATGCAGTCGTTTGTTAGACAAAATCTCTGTCAGGATGGACTGACAGTCTTCCTCTATGCTTGGTCCTTTCCCGACCTTCTATTTATGGAAGGAGATGATTTCTAACCACCACCAACTACCTTAATAACTGCTTTTCTCGGAATGGCCTAGTCAACTATGCATCTGCAGGACGTGGCAGTCTGGCTTCTGCTACTTCATTGAATTGCTGCGAGGGGACCCAAATGGCGGATTTGTGGATGAGAACTGGGCGAGGAGGATGAGGGTTTGCAGTGACACCATATGAGAAATGACACGGGGTATGGATAGGGCACAGGTGGAAGTGTCAAGCAGTGCGGGGTACAGGTGGGTGAGAGAGGTAAAGTGGAGGACATATGGCGAAAGGTGGTGAAGTGGGCGATGGAGACATGGCAAGAGGTGGGGACCAATGGGCTTAGGAGGTGCCATGGGAGCAAAGGGGCCTACGCTGAAAACCACTGCATTCTAGACCATAGATCTGGGCGCACAAATCCTGGCCACCTAGATCTTCCCTCTCCTTAATTTCATGCACCGAGAGTCTTCCCTAATGGGCAACCGAGACTGCTCTGTGATCAACGGTTGGATTGGCTTTTAAAGAATGACGACCATGATTATTTCGCCATTTGAACAAATCTGGCCCTGCGCGCTCAGTTTCTTTAGTCATACTTCATACAACCCTGGTGCTAGGATCATGGGTCCAACATTAAAGGCTCTTTTGCATTTCGTGACTCGCGAGTTCGTGGGTCGAAGACCCTCGGCTCTTCTTTTCCAAACTCCCGATACCCGAGATGGCGATACGGGTCTGGCTCATTTCCTTGTCAGCACCCTCCACACGTAACTGTTGGCCAGTTCTTAAGTACTAGTGCCACTCGCAACTCGCGATCTCACGAGTTGGAGTGTCGAACCTTGGCACTCTCCCTTCTCAAAATCCCGAGAGGTGATGGCTCCTTTCCTTTCCACAATTCTCGCGAATCGCGATCTTGTGCAACCAAAGGGTATGGTTCACCCTCCGAACCCATGAACCCCAAGTTCAATAAATAATCCCACGCTTGAACTGATCATGATCAACGACCCTCGTAACTTCGTGATTTCTCCACGGAGAATTCCGACCATTCGCTTCCTTGAAAACTTTTGTGCTATACTTGGCGCAACTCGATTGACTGCAATTACCCAACGACCGTTGCTCTACTCCATCGATGCATCCTTTTCGTTGAAAACAAAATGCCTGCTCGCTTGATTTTAAGCCCGAAAAAGGACTTCTTCTGTGTGTTGCGCTTGGCGCTCATGACTGTGCCCTTTGAATAAAACGCAAATGGGGTTTTTAAACCCCATTTCTCCACATTTTACACCAAGGGCCTTAAAATAGGAGAGAAACACCCCCCTTACAAGAAATATCACTAACATAGGCTCCATGGGGGATAGAGTCCTCCTTGTGATGCTCTAAGGACTCATTTTGCAGTTCCAGTTGCCTGTTGTTGGGCTATGGAGTCATTTACTAAGCCGAAAAATAAAAAATAAAAAATAAACAAAGAACCAAAAGGACAATATTTACAAACAAAGGAGCTGTCTAAGGCTCAAACAAAACATTTCTTCAGAAAATGTCCATTTATTGGGCTGTTAAAAACCTCCTCACCCTCCAAATCCTGCAACCTGTACGTGTTATTTGAGAAAACCTCAGAGATTTTGAAGGGCCCGATCCATAGGGCGTCAAACTTTCTATGTTTTCCCTTATCTTGTCTGGGTGCATCCCACTTAAGAAACAAAACCCCAATTTCAAACTCCTTCTTCCTCACCTTCCTATCAAAGGCCTGTTTGACCTTCTACTGATGACTATGAGTTGTGTCCATCACATGTTCCCTGATCTGTTGTACTTACACCATCTGATGAATCCTTCTGACCAGATGATCTGACTCTCCATAATAATATTGAAAGAACTTCACTACAGGTAACATAAGCTAAGTTGGAAAAACTGCCTCTGTTTCGTAGGCCAGCTGAAAAGGCGAGGTGCCCAGGGACTTCTTCATTGTCACTCGATCGACCCATAGAGCGAATTTGAGCTTTGAATCCCAAGCCTTCTTATTGTCTTCCAATAATCTTTTAGTGAGCTTGATTAGGATTTTATTGGAAAATTCTGCCAGTCCATTTCCTTGAGGATAATAGGGGGTGGAGTGAATTAGCAAGATCTCGAACTACTCACAAAAATTAATCAAAGGCTCAGATTTGAACGAAGCAGCATTATCAGTGACAATCCTGCTGGGACAACCAAATCTGGCTATGATATCCTCCAGGAAGATGATAATTACTTTGTGTGATGCACTTCTGGTGGGAGAAACTTCTATCCACTTGGTGAAATAGTCTGTTGCATTCAGGATCCATCTGTGTTGGCCACTTGAGGGAGGATGGATTTCCCTGATGAAGTCCAGCCCCCACTATTGAAAAGGTGCTGAAGCTACAACATGCTTCTGTGGCAGTGGCCTAAGCTGTTGCTTTCCTGTGAAATTTTGGCATTTGATGCAAGCTATGATTTCTCTGCAGACATCAGTGAATAAAGTGGGCCAGTAATACCCATCCTTGAGGATTTTGTGAGCTTTGGTCTTCCAAAAATGATGCCCCCAACAAAGGCCGTTATGGAAATCAAACATAACTTTTTGGGCTTCTTGTGGATTTAGGCACCTTAAAAATACCCCTTGAGGGTCTTTCCAGTACAAGGTTCGGTCAATGAGGCAATATCTGACCGCCTTGAGCTTTAAATCTCTTTCCTTACTCTTTCTCACTCCATCAGGAGGCTTCAACTCTTGTAGAAAATACAAAATATCTTTATACCAGGTGCATTCTGCTAGCGATAGGTCACCCTGAGAACCTTTGTTGGATGACTCAACTTGTTGATTTTCTGAACAAACATGAATGAAGATAATCCCCAAGGCTTTTCAATTGGATTCATCCAACAACTTGGATAAAACCTGCCCCTTTATCAACTTGGTGGGATTAATCTCCAGATCAAACTCCGGGATCTTGGCAATCCATTTACCTCTTCTCCCATCTATGTCAGGTTGTATAAGGATGTCCTTCACAGAGGTTGAAGGAATGTATGAAGTCACTTTTGAGTGCAATACATAGACTCTGAAAGCTTTGAGAGCTTTCACCAAGGCATAGGCCTTCTTCTCCATGATCTCGTACCGGACTTCTGCATCTCTCAATGTCTTACTAAAGAACGAAATGGGTTTTTCTCTTCCTTCCTCATTTTTCGGCAATAAGACCGTTGCTACTGTATCAAAAGAAGCAAAAGAAAAATTCAAGAAGTCCTTGGAATAATCGGGACTGATCAACACATGTGCCTTAGTCAATGCCTTCTTTATTTGGATAAAAGATTCCCTAGGTTCAGCAGTCCATTTTACTTATTTTCCTTTTCTGAGCATGGCTATGATGTGCTTCACCATCTTAGTGAAATTTGGGATGAACCTCCTCAGAAAGTTAATTTTCCCTAAAAAAGCCTAAAATTCCTTTCTAGATCGGGGAAGTGACAGGATCTGAATTGCCTCTACCCTATTGGGATCAATCCTTACTCCTTCTGTTGATACTATATGACCTAACAATTTCCCCTCCTTCATAGAAAACAAAGATGTTTTGGGGTTTAAGGATAGGCCAAACCTCTGACACTTCAATAACACTTTTCTCAGGTGACAACATTGCTCTTTGTCAGACCTGGAGAAGACTGTGATGTCATCTAGATAGATCACCACAAACTAGTCTTTTTCCCCAATGAAGGCTATATCCATGGCCCACTGAAATGTTTCTCCTGCATTCATCAATCCAAAGGGAATTTTGGCATACATGAATGTGCCCCAAGGAGTGGTGAAGGTCGTTTTTTCTCTGTCCTCGGGTATGACTGATATCTGGTTATAACCAGAAAAACCATTGATCATGGATATCCTGGATGCACTAGTTCCCCTCTGCAATATGTGTTCCATGTTGGGCAGGGGATAATTGTCTTTATTTGAGCTCCTGTTCAGGTTCCTGAAATTAACACAGAGCCTGATTTCTCCACTTTTCTTTCTTACTGGGACCAAATTGGCCACCCATTCAAAATATCTCAAGGGGACAATGATTTGGGCATCTAACAACTTCTTCACTTCTCTTTCCATGATAGGCAACAACATAGGGTTTATCTGTCTTAGATTTTGCCTAAATGGTTTAGCCTCTTCCTTCAGTGGGATCTTGTGTTCAATGACAGATGTGTCATATGTCTTGAGGTTTTCATAGGTCCATGCAAACACATCGAAAAATTCTCTTAATAGTTCAGTGTATTTGACCCTATGTTCTTGGGTCAGGCTACTTGACAACTTGACAAAATGAGGCTCCTCTTGTGTGCCAATGTTGCACTCTGATGTATCAGTACTTCCTTCTGAAATCTTATCTTTTACTACCACATCATTCCCATCAAACAATCTTTATAAAGGGACTAGTCCCCTTCGAATGTGATTGCTAGGCAACTAAACAACATGGTGATTAAAATTTTTATTTAAGAATACCTCAGAGTGAGGGTCACCTTCGAGATTAGGGTCTTGCTCAATGTGTAATGCAGAAAACTCATCGATGGATTGAAGAAATTTTTTGATTTCAAGATCATCTTCGAATACCTTCCAATGCTTTACATTGTTTGGGATGGATGGCCTATATCTTATATCGACCCCACATGGGATCTTCGGCAGCAAAGGGATCCTAAATAGACTAGCTGAGAAAGCTAGGGAATCGACCGAAGCATTATCCTCCCTTGGGACAAAAGAAATTTTGAAAGCTGAGAAGAAATTATCAATCAGGTCCCATACCTTGTTCCTATAACTTCTGAGTCGAGGATGCTTGGCCCAATAGACATTCCTGACTTGTTGGATTATCAATTCAGCATCTCCGAACACTACCATCTCCCTTATTCCCATTTCTTTTGCAACCCTCATACCCATAACAAGAGCTTCATACTCTACCACATTGTTGGTGGTTTCAAATTCCAGCTTGTATGACAGGGATATGATCTCTTGAGAAGGTGATATGGAAATCACTCCAGCGCCAGCGCCTTCACTAGAAGAAGCTCCGTCGAAAAAAAAATTCCAAATGGAGGTGTTTGGAGGAGGTGTCCCGTGATCAAATAAGGGCTTCTTTCTGATTTGGAAAGGGGCTTCAGGAGCATCAGTGATCTGCAATAAACTAGACCCCAAATCAGTGTCAAGTGCAAAGATGGGATGGGTTTGCTTCATCACTAAAAATATAGGTTAGCTGGGCTTCTTTGTACAACCTCCTGTGTTCCCCTCCAAAGACTGGAATGGTGGCATATGTGAGATCCATCTGTAATGTTCCTCCAAGTCTTTTAATCCAAGACCTAGACAACAGCATGCCAAACTTGGGGGGAACATCAGCTACCACAATGTCCATGACCAAACTCTTCATTGGCAGCTGAAATAAAGAGACCACCAAGTCTTTGATGACTCCAAGACATTGCACCCTCCTTGAGTCAAAAGAGTACAAATCATGATAAGCCTTTGTCACTTCCAATCCCAATTATTCCATGACTATTTTGGGCATAAGGTTATGGGAAGCCTTTGAATCCATGAGGCGGTTATGAAACACTTTATCATGTATGTTCAATGATGCATAGAAAGGAGGGGATGTATCATCTCTATCTTCTACCATGGGACCTAGGACGACTGTAGGCTTTTCATCTTGGAGGTTTATTGAGTCCGTGGAAAGCTGGGGGGGCTCAGATTGTAGCATCTTGGAGAGGGATTTTTTGAAATCTTCATTTTTAACTAGTTCGGAGAGGGGTACATGAATTCTAATCTTCTGAATCTCATGCTCAAAACTAAAGGAGGAGAGAGACTTAGAAGATTCCCTTACCTTGAAGACAGGTTCCTTGGATGCTAGCGAAGCATTCTGAGTTTTCTTTTCTTTAGTAGCGGTTGTTGCAGCTTTAGTAGGCCTTTCCGCTATGAGGGGCTAATGTTGGCTATCAAAATTCCCATCTTTATTTTTTGAACTGAGAATGTATCTGTTAGGAGTGTTGCTGGCCTTTTCCCCTTTACTCAACTCATTGATTTGGGTGTTTATAAGGGATTCCTCATATGCATATTGCATCAAATGAGGAAAAGGGGAAGTGTCCTCGATGCAGTGGATCTTAGGGTTGAGTTCATCCACCTCCTCCCCTTCCTCATGAGCAACTAGGCCATTATGGAGAGGGGTCTGAATCCTCTGATCATCCCTGTCTCTGGAAAATTCTGTGGAATATTGTTACTAGGCCTCCTAAAACCTCTGTTATTAGTATTCTGGGGGTTTCTATACATGGGCTTCCCCTCTAACTCCCACCTCTCCATCCTAGCTGAAAGGGATTCCAGTACTTTAGTTACCTCATCCGTCTGAGGGGGAAGGGGAGAGGGATGGGATGGGGAGGCCTCTATTCTCCTCCTGGATACGTCTCTGTCAGCCTTATTCCCGAGTCAGTCAACATCCAATACGTTAGACTCTATTTCCACGGCTACATATTGCATGTGAGCTAGAGTGGTGGATGTCCTTTCCCTCAGCAGGAGGTAGAAATCATGATCAAAAGTGTTGGCATACATGATCTTTGCAGAGGCTTCGGAGGGATTTATCTCGCTGGGGATCTTATTGTACATTTTATTAAATCTTTTGGAGAAGTCAGAGACATACTCTCCTTCCTTTCTCTTCAAAGACCCAAACTCAGTCATGTAATACATGAAGTCCTTTTTGTCTTCCCATTGTCTCAAAAAGGCACTATCCAAAGCCTTAATCCCATCAATAGATCCAAGAGGCAGGGCCCTAAACCATTTTCTAGCCTCACCTTCAAGACTATGGACGAAAATCCTCATCCACACATCTGCATGCATGATAACATGATCGTCTATAAAACTGTAGAAGGGTTCAAGGTGTTCTTCTACAGCTATGTCCCCCTCGCCTGTAAACTTGGGCAGCTACTTGAGGTAGCCATCTGCTAGAAGGGAATTGAGTGGATGAGTTAACACAAGGGGAGCATACCTAGAAGCTATTATAGCCTCCATTCTGTTCATGGGGATATTTTATCCTGCCATAGGAATATTAGGTGGAGGAGAACTCGGAGGAGAAGGAGCTCGAAAAGGGGATACTGGGAATGAGCTTCCAGGCAGAAGGGGAAATAATGGGGGATTTAGGGAGAAGGTTAACGGGCTTGAGTCAATAGATGCTTATCTCAGTGTAGAAGTGACAACAGTAACAAGAGGAATGGTAAATCTAGGAGTGGGTAAATCTTCTGTGGTCTTAGGTCCACGCCAAGGTACAAATTTAGGGGAGGGGGGAGTGACAAGGATTTCTCCCTCCAATCCCAGAACAGGAGGGGAAATCTCAGCAAGAACACTCCCAAAATTCAGTAAATGGGAAACTTCAGAAAACGATTTGTTGCAAAGATGAGGAGAAGAAAAAGGAGTTTCTACAGAAGGAGACGAAAAACTACCTGGTTCGGCGGTGGAAGTTTCTCCTTCAAAGGCCTTTCCTTTTCTGAAAATCACCTCCAGATCAACTTTAGGTGTAGCTAGAGGCAACTGTGGATGGGACCGTGTGTGTCTGCCTCTGGAATCCACAACTAAAGTTGTAGGTTATCTCTAGTGGATTCGTCACAATGGAGTCGCCAGGTGCATAGTAGCAATCATCAAGGGCACTGATGCCTGATGCACCTTTAGAATCAGAGGCTCAATGTCATTCAATCTCGAGGAAAATTTTCAACTTCATCCCCGATAGCCGCGCTAGAAATGTTGGCATTTGAAGTCACTCCTGGATTGTAGTAGGAGAAGAGCCCAACACCCATCATTTTATGTCACGATTTGTTTATAGAGGGTGATCAAGTGGAAGAAAACTCATAACAATATTGTTCTAACTCCGAAACTAGGTTGGGCATGCACAGGTAGGTGAGGTCTTAGTTAAACTTCAGACAGTGAGTTGTAGTAAGGGTGAGTAGGAGGAAGAATTCTGTAAGGAAAAGATGAGGGATGTTATAGGCATCGAGCTCCTGACAACCTGTAGAAGAAAAAATTGAACGTAAGAACTTCTTATGCTCGAATGTAGGCAACACTGGAGAATATAACGGTGTTACAATAAATCCTTTATCTTAACATAGTTATAGTAATTCATGTGAATCAGTCGATCATGAACTCTCTTAGTATGAGATGGAACTAGATGGGATAAGAAAGTTGTCTGTTATAAAACAAGAAATCTCACATACAGATACATAACCAGAGAACTAGAGCGTATATTAAAACTTTACAATCGTGATCTTTTCTCTACCATTGATCCCTATAAAAATGGAAAAAATGCCTACATATACTTGGGACTGACTTCGGCGCTGAGAACATGATCACATCATGAATTCAATGCTTGATGTTGAGGAGCTTCTCTGTCAGGAGGCGCATGCAGACATTAGGCATACTACCCATGCAGTTGTTTGTTAGATGAAATCTCTATCAGGATGGACTGACAGTCTGCCTCTGTGCTTGGTCCTTTCCCAGCCTTCTATTTATGGAAGGAGATGATATATAACCACCATCAACTACCTTAATAACTTCTTTTATCAAAATGGCCTGGTCAACTATGCATCTGCAGGACGTGGCAGTATGGCTTCTGTTGCTTCGTTGAACTGCTACGAGGGGACCCAAATGGTGTTTTTGTGGATGAGACCCGGGCGAGGAGGATGAGGTGGTGCGGTGACACCAGATGAGAAATGCCATGGGGTATGGATAGGGAACAGGTGGAAGTGTCAAGGAGCACAGGGTACAGGTGGGTGAGAGAGGTACAGTGGAGGACATATGGCAGAAGGTGGTGAAGTGGGCGATGGAGACATGGAAAAAGGGGGGGATCAACAGGCTTAGGAGGTGCCATGGGAGAAAAGGGGGCTGCACTGAAAACCACTGCATTCTGGACCGTAGATATGGGCGTGCAAATATTGTCTGCCTAGATTTGCCCGCTCCTTAATTTCATGCACCGAGAGTCTTCCCTAATGGACGGCTGAGACTACTCCATGATCAACGGTTGGATTGGCTTTTAAAGACTGACAACCATGATTATTTCTCCATTTGAACAACTCTGGCCCTAGGCACTCTCTTTCTTTATTCATAATTCATACAACCTTGGTGCTAGGATCGTGGGCCCAACATTAAAGGCTCTTTTTCATTTCACAACTTGCGAGTTCGTGGGTCGAAGACCCTCGACTCCTCTTTTCCAAACTCTCGATACCCGAGGTGGTGATACGGGTCTGGCTCCTTTCCTTGTCAGTGCCCTCCACATGTAACCATTGGTCAATGCTTAAGTACTAGCGCCTCTCGCAACTTGCGATCTCGTGAGTTGGAGTGTCAAACCTTGGCACTCTCCCTTCACAAAATCCCGAGAGGCGATGGCTCCTTTCCTTTCCACAATTCTCGTGATTCGCGATCTTGCGCAACCAAAGGATATGGTCCGCCCTCCGAACCCACGAACCCCGAGTTCAAGAAATAATCCCACGCTTGAACTGATCGTGATCAACGGTCCTCGTAACTTCGTGAGTTCTCCATGGAGAATTCCGACCGTTCGCTTCCTTGAAAACTTCTGCGCTATACTTGGCACGACTCGATTGACTACAATTACCCATCGACCATTGCTCTACTCCGTCGATGGATCCTTGTCGTTGAAAACAAAATGCCCGCTCACTTGATTTTAAGCTCGAAAAATGACTTCTTTTGTGTGCTGCACTTGGCGCTCATGACTGCGCCCTTTGAATAAAATGCAAATGGGGTTTTTAAACCCCATTTCTCCGCATTTTACACCAAGGGCCTGAAAATCGGAGAGAAACACCCCCCTTACAAGAAATATCACTAACAGGGAGAATGACTTCTTGTCCATATACCAAAAAGTATGGGGAGTTTTCTATAGCTTCCTTGGGTGTTACTCTATCGACCCATAAGGAATTATGAATTGAACTATGCCAATTCCTCTGATTGTCTACAACTGTTTTCTTCAATATCCTCACTAGGTTCTTATTAGTTGATTCTGCCATTCCATTCCCCAGTGGATAGTAGTTTGCAGAGTATCTGATTATGATTCCTTTGTTTATAGAAAACTCTATTAGTAGGGTGGAAGAGAAGTAAGTGACATTATAAAAAATAAGAACGGAAGGCATACCGAATATTATGATCAGATTTTGTTCTATGAATTGAATTACCACCTTTTCATTTACATGAGTCAGAGGGATGGCCTCTGCCCATTTCATGAAATAGTACGTAGAAGTCAGTATGTATCTATGTTGTTTTGAAGAGCTCGGTGTAATTTACTCTATGAAATCTAACCCCCATTGCTCGAATGGTATGGATATGGCCACTAGTTGGAGTGGGACAACTTCTCTCTTTTCCGTCCACACGCTTATTTGACAAGTTTTATAGTTTCTAGCATATGTATGAGCGTACCTAAACATAGTAGGCTAGTAATAGTCGACTCTTAGTATCTTGTGAGTGGTGGTATTCCCAAAAAAGTGTCCACCACCAGGACCATTGTGGAGCTCCTTCAAAACATTGTCTATGTCTTCACATTTGAGGCATCTCAAAAGTACCCCATCATAATTCACGTGGAATGGCACCAAATTTATGAGGTGATATTGTGTCGATTTTAGTATGAGATCTCTCCTTTCCTTAGGTTTTATGTTTTCTAGGAAAGTCCCGTGATGTAGGAGATAAGTGAGTTTCCCATACCAAGACTCCTACCCTGGGGGAACATATAAAGATTCACTACACCATAACACCAATTCATTCTCCCACCCAGAATATTCATTTAGTTGATCTTGGGATTCATCAACCAGTTTACATAATCCTTCTCCCTTAACCAATTTGGTAGGTTTTATATCTATATCAAATTATTGGAAAACTTCCATATAGTTTCCTCTTCTTTCCCCCATCTCCTATCGAGTGAATAGGGATCAGACTGTAGGATGAGGCATAATGACTTTGGTGTGGTTTTTCAGGATGTAAGATCTGAAATGTTTTACTTCTTTGTACACTGCATAATCTTGTTTTTCTATAGTAGGGTAATTTAGTTCATCCCCTTGGATATTGGTGCTCATAAATGAGACCAACACATCATTGTTTTCATCATCCTTCTGAGTCAATATTCCAGCTAAATATTGGTTGGAGGAAAAATTATATAGGAAAATATCTTTGCCAAAGTCGGGACTTCGCAACACTAGAGCTTGAGATATTGCACTTTTTCATTTGTCATCCCACTTAAATTCAACATCTTTGCATATCATTTATTGTAAGGGTTTGATAGTTTCAGCGAAATCGGGGGTGAACTTCCTCACAAAATTGATTTTCCCAAAGAAGGATGGCATAGCCTTTTTGTTGTGGGGTAAGGGAAGTTGAGCTATTTCCTTAATTCATTCTAGGTCTATGTGAATTCCTACTTGACATATAATATGACCTAGTAATTTCCCTTCCTCGACACCAAATGATGTAGGAGCATCGCTCCAAGCCATCTATGTGCCAGCCAGCCAACACATCAAGCGTGCATTCAATGGAGGAGAGAGACGCAACCTTCTCGTGTTTTTCAAATTTTGAAAATTTGTATTAAATGTTTGTAAGGATGGTAGAGCCAAAATCCATGCATGTGCGTAGGCTTTAGATAAAGGCTGTCTTAAATGGTTGTAAGGCTGAGATCTAGATCCGATTCGAACTAGACAACCATTCAATGTAATTGAATGTAAATTAATGAGAGTTGGTGAGATGGAGGGAAGAGCTTGAGGAGCCCCCTTTTGTAAAAAGATCATTTGTATATGTAGGATGATTCGGTAGAGAAGGAGAGTAGGAGCAGAGAGAATAGGTTAGAGAAGAGAGAATCGAGACTCTGTTGCAGTCCGAGCTCACATTGTAAAGAGGCATTTCATATTAATACAATCAGAGCAGTTTTTCCTACATGTTATTTTGTGTTTGTTGATGAATGTCTTTATGCATTTATGATATGTTGTATATGTGTGTTAGTTTGCATTTGCGGGTTACAAACAAAATTCGTTGTATGTTGGGTTCTTTGATTCCAGGTCTGGTTCTTTGTGGCTTCATGCAAGAGGTTGCATGACAGAACACTGCGGGTTCTGTAAGCCAGTGCATAGAGCGGACTTCTGAATTCTGTGTAATTTAGACAAAGACGTGTTAGAAGGGCACACCAGAGGAAGTCATTGACTCAAGGAGGATGCCTCAAGGTTCTTGAACACCTTGAAGGAATAACTCCGTAGAGGAGGGCACAGGGAAGACAAAATTTCTGAGAATTTTGTAAAGGCTCTGCCAGGAGGTCATTGAGAAAATGCACAGGATGCATTGAGGAGAACTCTATTTCGAGTTTGGTGAGAAGAAAGAGTCACTGAGGATTCTGGAGAACTCTGCTAAGAGGGCATTGAGTTGATGAACAGGGTGCACAGAAGGAACTCTATTTCGAGTTCAGTGAGAAGATAGATTCACTGAAGATTCTGTAGAAGCTCTACCAGGAGGGCATGGAGCAAGTGACAGGAGTGCACCAAGAAGAACTCTCTTTCGAGTTCTGAGATAAGGGAAGTGTCACAGGGAAGACACTCATAGATTTACTGAACACCCTATAGGATTAGTAAGGATTTCTTGAACAAGAGGCTGCCAAGAGGGCACCAATCTCCATTTGAAGGAGAAGACAACGGTCGAATCCCTTAGAGGTTCGAGTAGAAAAATCTCAGGATGGATAGCACAGTTGTGTGCATGGAACTTGCAAGGAGTGAAAAGGTCGAGAAACCTTTTGAGGTTTCAGAGTGAACAAAACTCAAGAGGCATAGTTTTCAGTAATGCAGTTGAGACTAAAGGTCGTGGACTCGCGGGTGATAGGTGGTGGACACACGTCGCCTGAGGAGGAGTCAACCCATTGTTGACTTATCGCGTCTTGGGGATTCAAAAAGGAAGAGAATGAGGGTTCAACACTCCAACTCATGAATTCGCGATATGAAAGTAGTGATAAAGGAGTCAACCCATCACTGACTTATCGTGCTTTGGGATTTCGCAAAGGAGGAGCGCGAGGGATCAAAACTCCAACTCAGAAAGTCACGAGTTGGGAGTAGTGCTAGCACTTAGCCCTAGCCGGTGGATATGTGTGGAAGGTGCTAACAAGATGGAGCCATACCCATATTGCATCTTGGGTATTAGAGGTTTGGAGAAAGAGGAGTCGAGGTCATCGACTCACGAACTCGCAAGATCGCGAGTCATGAAAGGTGCTTGCACTAAGGCCCGATTGTGGTCACATGGAGACATAAGGCTCACACCTAGTGTTAAGTTGCATAGGGTGGGTTTTCATGAAGGACATGTGGATTCCTTAGAGGTACCAACATGGAACCAAAGGAGCCACTTCGGCTCAAGGAGAATTTAGAATGATCCTGAGTGGATCTCAGCCAGAGGGTCATGGGTCTGCGTCAGTTGTGGTATCACAACTTGTTTTTGTCGGTATATTGCAGGCAGAGGGAGCTAGAGGAAAAGGAAGAAAAAGTGTTGAAGCTCTGTGATGATTGTTTCAAGGTGCGCGACACTCAATAGACAGTCAGGAGGACTGTAGAAAAGGCTAGAAGCACTCACGGTTGCAGAGTGATAGAAACAAGTTTTCCAGGAGGGAAAATAGGAATAGGAAAATTGTTACTGAAGGCCATGGACGTGGTGGCAAGAAGAACCACCAGCAATAGAGAAAAGATGAGATGGATGAAGAGATTGTTGCAATAAGGGCGAGAATGGAATAGCTTTCACTGTGGATGCAACAGGATGCAAAGACACATTGGGTATATGAATGGCCCATGAAGAAAAAGGTGAAGTGGCCAGTAAAGAAATTGTTGGCCAGAAGACAACAAAGGCTATTGAGGAGGTGGCTGAGGTATGTGAAAAGACTCAGGGCCACAAAAGAGATGGTTCATGCTTGTGAACCAGAATCTAGGAGAAATCTCAGTGATGATGAAGAGGAGATATCGAGTAGAGATCTCATAGACTGCCAAGTGGGCAGAGATGGAATTTCAAATTGCTAGGCGGGCAATAGAAAGAGATCAAGTGAATGTATTGTATACTTCCAGGAGGGAAGTGTTGAAAGTTCAAATTGCCATGAGGGCACGGAGATGGGATTGGCTGATCTCATGAACTGCCAGGTGGGCAGAGGAAGAGGAGAAACTCCATATTGCCAGGAGGGCAAGGGAGAGTAGATGAGGCCACATGAGAGTCTCTTGAACTCAGAGGTGAGTTCGAATTAGTGAGAGGAGTAGACAGAGAAGGAATATCAGAAGAGCGTTCTGATGGCTGGAGGGATAAGAGTATTCATACCAAGTAGCCGAATGGAGATCGATGTACAGGATCAAGGTGCAACAGAGGAAGAAGGACAACCAACACAAACTGTCATGAAAGAAGAATTGGGGAATACATCAGGAGATACCCCAACAAAAGGAGAAGAAGATGAGCATTCATAAGAATGGCTCAAATATTTCATCCAGGTAGCTAAAACAAAGACACCTGCAGCACTAAAGATGACAACACAAGAAGAGCATGTAGATAAGATGCTCACTCCATGGGAGATGGAGCTGGAGATGTTGGAGGATTGGCTAAACCATCCAGACCCAGTAGATGACCGCCATGAGCAGAAAGTCATGCAGATGTTAGCAGAGGATCATTCCAAGGAATCGCTCAAACATTTCAGCCAGGGAGCTGAATAGATGATGACTGCAACGTTGAGGTCTACAGCAGAAGGTGAATCATAATTCCAGCCTAGGGAGCAGCTGGAGGAAGTTGGAGATGCACAAGCAGGAGAACTGATAGAAGAAATGATGTCAGAAGAGGAAGTTGAGAAGAAACTTAGTGATAATACTATAAAACCAAATTTTGTAGCAGAGTGGCAAGCTAAGGCCACAGAGGAAGAAAACAACATGGGGGATCTAGTTGATTTTCCCATTGATAAGGACGAAGAAGTGCAGCTGAGGAGACTGCATAAAGAGATCTAGCCACTAGATCAGCTGGACGAGGTAATTGAGGGAATCAGAAGGTTGATGTCAAGGTCAACAGCGGAAAATTCTAGTGAGGAGGAGTTGAGAAGAGGAGAACCTGCCATAGCCACAGGGCAACAGAAGAAACAACAACAGCGAAGCGAAGGAGCGGATGGACAAGTCCAAAGAAATATTTGGGATCCATGGGGATTTCAATAGCCATGCCAGGAAGCTCATGAGAAGGAGATCATGATTTTCACAATAGGGGAGTATGATGCAGGAGCATCGCTCCAAGCTAGCTACGTACCAACCAAACATTACATCAAGCGTGCATTTAATGGAGGTGAGAGGTGCAACGTTCTCGTGTTTTTCAAAATTTGAAAAATTGTATTAAATGTTTGTAAGGCTGTTAGAGCCAAAATCCATGGATGTGCGCAGGCTTTAGATAAAGGTTGTCTTAAATGGTTGTAAGGCTAAGATCTAGATCTGATTCAGACTAGACAACCATTCAATGTAATTGAATGTAAATCAATGAGAGTTGGTGATATGGAGGGAAGAGTTTGAGGAGCCCCCTCTTGTAAAAAGATCATTTGTATCTATAGGATGATTTGGTAGAGAAGGAGAGTATAAGTAGAGAGAATAGGTTAGAGAATAAAGAGTCGATATTTTATTGCAGTCCAAGCTCACATTGTAAAGAGGCATTTCATATTAATATAATCAGAGCAGTTTTTACTCATGTTATTCTGTGTTTGTTGATGAATGTCTTTATGCGTTTATGATATGCTATAGATGTGTGTTAGTTTGCATTTGCAGGTTACAGACATAACTCATTTTCTGTTGGGTTGTTTGATTCTAGGTTCATTTCTTTGTGGCTTCATGCAAGAGGTTGCATGACAGAACACTACGGGTTCTGTAAGCCGGTGCATAGAGTGCACTTTTGAATTCTGTGGAATTTAGAAAAAGACATGCCAGGAGGGCACACCAGAGGAATTCATTGACTCAAGGAGGAGGCCTCAAGGTTGCTAAACACCTTGAAGAAAGAACTGTGCAAAGGAGGGATCAGAGAAGAAAAAATTTCTGAGAATTTTGTAAAGGCTTTGCTAGGAGGGCATTGAGAAAATGCACAGGATGCATTGAGGAGAACTCTATTTCGAGTTTGGTGAGAAGACAGAGTCACTGAGGATTCTGTAGAACTCTGCCAAGAGGGCATTGAGTGGATGCATAGGGTGTACAGAAGGAACTCTATTTCGAGTTCAGTGAGAAGACATAGTCACTAAAGATTCTGTAGAATCTCTGCCAGGAGGGCATGGAGCGAGTGCAAGGAGTGCACCTAGAAGAACTCTCTTTCGAGTTCTGAGATAAGGGAAGTGTCATAGGGAAGACACTCACAGGGTTACTGAACACCCTGTAGGCTCAGTAAGGAGTGCTTGAATAGGAGGATTCCAAGAGGGCACCAATATCCATTTGAAGGAGAAGGCAAGGGTCGAATCCCTTAGAGGTTCGAGCAGGAAAAGCTCAGGACGGATAGCATAGTTGTGTGCAGGGACCACACAAGGAGTGCAGAGGTCGAGAAACCTTTTGAGGTTTCAGAGTGAACAAAACTCAGGAGGTAGAGTTTTCAGTAATGCAGGTGAGACTAAAGGTCATGGACTCGTGGGATAAAGAACAAAGGTTTCATCCTTTGAAGCGTTCGAAATCTTCCAAGGGAAAGGAAGAAGGGCATGCTCAAGGTAGAGCACAACTGTTGTTAGATCAGCTGGAGAGGGGAGATCTGGGTCATTGAAGTCTACATCCAGAAAGCAGGAGGAGAGTGCGTAAAGGAGGTCAGATCTGAACCATCAGATCTAGCACCAAGGAACGATAGCCATCAGATCTGGGAGAAGGTGCGAGGGGTTTAATGCCTGGGAAGCCACACATAAGAGTAGAAAATACGATCAGAATTCTCTGTGGAGAACTCGTTAAATCATGAGGACTGTAGGATCCCCAAATCACAAAATCACAATTCATCCTGAACTGTTGATTGAGGAAAAAGGAGAGCCATGAGATTTGGTGCCTCACTACATCGTGTATCAGGGTCTCAGAGGGTGAAGGAGTTGCACCTTGATCGCTAAAGTCATGAAGTGATGAGCGTCAAGGGCTCGTGAGAACACGTTTCATGTCCGTTAGGTGGGGACCATGTGGTTGACAGGTGGCACAAACATAGATCCCAGAGAAAAGTGGAAGCGGGTTACAGGCGGTGGACACACGTTGCCTGGGGAGGACTCAACTCATTGTTGACTTATCGTGTCTAGGGGATTCACAAAGGAGGAGCACAAGGTTTCAACACTCCAACTCACAAAGTCGCGAGTTGTGATTAGTGCTAAAGGAGTCAACCCATCGCTGACTTATCATGCTTCAGGATTTCACAATGGAGGAGCACGAGGGCTCAACACTCCAACTCACAAAGTCACGAGTTGCGAGTAGCGCTAGCACTTAGCCCTAACCGGTGGATATGTGTGGAAGGTGCTAACAAGGAGGAGCCATACCCATATTGCATCTCGCGTATCGGTGGTTTGGAGAAAGAGGAGTCGAGGTCATCGACTCATGAACTCGCGAGATCGTGAGTCAAGAAAGGTTCTTGCGCTAAGGCCCGGTTGTGGTCGCATGGATATGTAAGGCTCACGTCTGGTGTTAAGTTGCATAGGATGGGTTTGCATGAAGGTCATGTGGATTCCTTAGAGGTTCCAACAGGGAACCAAAGGAGCCGCTTCATCTCAAGGAGAATTTAAAACGATCCTGAGCGGATCTGAGCCAGAGGGTCGGGGGTCTGCGTCAGTTGTGGTATCATAGCTTGTTTATGTCGGTATATTGCAAGTAGAGGAAGCTAGAGGAAAAGGAAGTCAAAGTATTGAAGCTCTGTGATGATTGTTGCAAGGTGCACGACAATCAATAGACAGTCAGGAGGACTGTAGGAAAGGCTAGAAACACTCATGGTTGCAGAGTGACAACAACAAGTTTTCCAGGAGGGTAGACAAGAACATGAAAATGGTTACTGAAGGCCATGGACGTGGTGGAAAGAAGAACCACCAGCAGCATAGAAAAGATGAGATGGATGAATATCTCGCTGTGATAAGGGAGAGAATGGAAGAGCTTGCACTACGGATGCAGCAGGATGAAAAGACACATTGGGTATATGAATGGCCCATGAAGAAAAAAGTGAAGTGGCCAGTAAAAAACTTGTTGGCCAGAAGACAAGAAAGGCTGTTGAGAAGGTGGCTAAGGTATGTGAAAATCCTCAGGGACATAGAGTAAATGGTTCATGCCTATGAACCAGAAGCTGGGATAAATCTCAGTGATGATGAAGAGGAGAGATCAAGTAGAGATATCATAGACTGCCAAGTGGGCAGAGATGGACTTTCAAATTGCCAGGTGGGCAATAGAAAGAGATCAAGTGAAGGTCTCGTATACTTCAAGGAGGGCGGTGCTGAAAGTTCAAATTGCCAAGAGGGAACTGAGATGGGATTGGCTGATCTCATAGACTTCCAGGTGGGCAGAGGAAGAGGAGAAACTCCATATTTCTAGGAGGGAAAGGGAGAGAAGATGAGGCCACGTGAGAGTCTCATGAACTCAAAGGTGAGTTCGAATCAGTGAGAGGAGCTGACAGAGAAGGAAGATCAGAAGAGTGTTCTGATGATTGGAGGGATAAGAGTATTCATACCAAGCAGCTGAATGGAGGTCGATGCATAGGATGAAGGTGTAATAGAGGAAGAAGGACAACCAACAAAAAATGTCACGAAAGAAGAATTGGGGTAGACATATGGAGATACCGTAGCAGAAGGAGAAGAATATGAGCATTCAGAAGAATGGCTCAAATATTTCAGCCAAGTAGCTGAAACAAAGACACATGCAACACTAAAGCTGACAGCAGAAGAAGAGCATGCAGATAAGATGCTCACTCCATGGGAGATAGAGTTGGAGATGATGGAGGATTGGTTCAACCATCCACAACCAGTAGATGATTGCCATGAGAAGACAGTCATGTAGATGTTAGAAGAGGATCATTCAGAGGAATCACTTGAAAATTTCAGCCAGGGAGATGAACAGATGATGATGACAACACTGAGGTTTGCAGCAGAAGGTGAATCAGAATTCCATCCTGGGGAGTAGCTAGAGGAAGATGGATATGCACCAGTAGGAGAATTGACAGAAGAAAAGTTGTTAGAAGAGGAAGCTGAGAAGAAACTCAGTGATAAGACTGCAGAACTGAATTTTGTAGTAGAGTGGCAAGATGAGGCCACATAGGAAGAAAATAGCATGGGGGATCTAGTTGATCTGCCCACTGATAAGGACAAAGAAGTGCAGTCGAGGAGACTTCAGAAAGAGATCCAACCACTAGATCAGATGGACGAGGTAATTGAGGGAATCAGAAGGATGATGTCAAGGTCAACAACAAAAACTAGCAGTGAGGAGGAGCTGAGCAGAGGAGAACCTGCCATAGCAGCAGGGCAACAGAAGCAACAACATCAGAGAAGTGAAGGAGCGGATGGACAACTCCAAAAAACTGTTTGGGATCTAGGGGGATTTCGACAGCCATGTTGGGAAGTGCATGAGTAGGAGCTCATGATTTTCACAACAGGGGAGTATGATGCAAGAGAATCCCTTGAAGCCAGCTACGTGCGAGCCAACCAGCACATCAAGCATGCATTCAATGGAGGAGAGAGGCATAACGTTCTCATGTTTTTCAAATTTTGAAAAATTGTATTAAATGTTTGTAAGGATGGTAGAGCCAAAAGCCTTGCATGTGCAGAGGCCCTAGATAAAGGTTGTCTTAAATGGTTGTAAGGCTGATATCTAGATCTGATTCGGACTAGACATCCATTCAATGTAATTGAATGTAAATTAATGAGAGTTGGTGAGATGGAGGGAAGAGCTCGAGGAGCCCCCTTTTGTAAAAATATCCTTTGTATATGTAGGATGAGTTGGTAGAGAAGGAGAGTAGAAGCAGACAGAATAGGTTAGATAAGAGAGAGCCAAGACTCTGTTGCAGTCTGAGCTCACATTGTAAAGAGTCATTTCATATTAATACAATCAGAGCAATTTTTCCTGCATGTTATTCTGTGTTTGTTGATGAATGTCTTTATGCGTTTATGATATGTTATAGATGTGTGTTAGTTTGCATTTGCAGGTTACAGACAAAAGTCATTTTTTGTTGGGTTCTTTGATTTCAGGTCTGGTTCTTTGTGGCTTCATGCAAGATGTTTCATGACAGAACACTGTGGGTTTTGTAAGCCAATGCATAGAGTGCACTTCTGAATTCTGGGGAATTTAGACAAATACATGCCAGGAGGGCACACCAGAGGAAGTCATTGACTCAAGGAGGAGGCCTCAAGGTTTTTGAACACCTTGAAGGAAGAACTGTACAGAGGAGGGCACAGGGAAGACAAAATTTCTGAGAATTTTGTAAAGGCTCTGTCAGGAGGGCATTGAGAAAATGCACAGAATGCATTGAGGAGAACTCTATTTCAAGTTCAGTGAGAAGACAGAATCACTTTGGATTCTAGAGAAATTTTCCAAGAGGGCATTGAGTGGATGCACAGGGTGGACAGAAGGAACTCTATTTCGAGTTCAATGAGAAGACAGATTCACTGAAGATTCTGTAGAAGCTCTGCTAGGAGGGCATGGAGTGAGTGCAAGAAGTGCACCGAGAATAACTCTCTTTCGAGTTTTGAGATAAGGGAAGTGTCAGAGGGAAAACACTCGCAAGGTTATTGAACACCCTGTAGGATTAGTAAGGAGTGCTTGAAAAGGAGGCTACCAAGAGTGCACCAATCTCGATTTGAAGGAGAAGGAAAGGGTCGAATCCCTCAAAGGTTCGAGCAGGAAAAGCTGAGGAGAGATAGCACAGTTGTGTGAAGGGACCCCACAAGGAGTGCAGAGGTCGAGAAACCTTTTGAGGCTTCAGAGTGAACAAAAATCAGGAGGCAGAGTTTTCAGTAACGCGGGCGAGACTAAAGGTCGTGGAATCGTGGGATAAAGAACAAAGTTTTCATCCTTTGAAGCGTTCGAAATATTCCAAGGGAAAGGAAGAAGGGCATGCTCAAGGTAGAGCACAATTTCCATTAGATCAATTGGAGAGGCGAGATCTGGGTCGTTGAAGTCTATGTCCAGAAAGTAGGAGGAAAGTGCATAATGGAGGTCAGATCTGAGCCGTCAGATCTAGCACCAAGGACCGCTAGTCGTCGGATTCGAGAGAAGGTGCAAGGGGTTTAATCCCTGGGAAGCTGCACATAAGAGTAGAACAGACGGTCATAATTCTTTTTGGAGAACTCGTGAAATCGCGAGGACCGTTGGATCCCTGAATCCTGAAATCATGATTCAACCTGAACCGTCAATCGAGGAGAAAGGAGAGTCGTGAGATTTGGTGCCTCGCTACATCGTGTATTAGGGTCTTGGGGGGTGAAGGATTTGCACCTTGATCGCTAAAGTCATGAAGTGCCAAGCACCGAGGTTTCGTGCGAACACATGTCATGTTCGTTAGGTGGGGACCACGTGGTTGACATGTGGCACAAACATAGAGCCCAGAGAAAAGTGAAAGCGGGTGATAGGTGTTGGACACATGTCACCTGGGGAGGAGTCAACCCATTGTTTACTTATCACGTCTCTAGGATTCTCAAAGGAGGAGCATGAGGGTTCAACACTCCAACTCATGAAGTCATGAGTTGTGAGTAGTGCTAAAGGAGTCAACCCATCGCTGACTTATTGTGCTTTGGGATTTCGCAAAGGAGTAGAACGAGGGCTCAACACTCCAACTCTTGAAGTCGAGAGTTGCGAGTAGTGGTAGCACTTATCCCTTGCTGGTGGATATGTGTGGAAGGCCCTAACAAAGAGGATCCATACCCGTATTGCATCTCGAGTATTAGAGGTTTGGAGAAAGAGGAGTCGAGGTCATTGACTCACAAACTCACGAGATCACGAGTCACGAAAGGCGCTTGCGCTAAGGCCCTGTTATGGTCGCATGGAGATGTAAGGCTCCCACCTAGTGTTAATTTGCACAAGGCAAGTTTTCATGAAGGACCTGTGGATTCCTTAGAGGCTTCAGAAGGGAACCAAAGGAGCCACTTCGAATTGAGGAGAATTTAGAACGATCGTGAGCGGATCTCGGCCAGAGGGTCAGAGGTCTACGTCACCAAAGATAGTTTTTTTAGGGTTTAAAGATATACCATATTTTCTACACCTTTCGAAAATCTGGGTTATATGTTGGATTTGATATTCTCTATTCTTTGAGTACACATTCACTTCATCCAAATAAACTACTACACAATTTTTTATTAATCCCCGAAAAGCGACGTCCATGGCCCTTGGGAAGGTTTCCCCTACATTAATTAATCCAAAGGGCATGCATTTATAAGAAATGGTTCCCCACTTGGTTCTGAAGGTAGTTTTCAATCGGTCTTCCTATGAAACTAGAACTTGGTTATAACCTGAAAAGCCGTCTAGCAAGGAGAAAATGTCAGAACCAGACACAGTCTACAAGAGTTGTTCCATTGGTAGGACTGGGAAGTTGTCCTTTTCTGATGCTGTGTTGAGGTTTTTGAAATCCACACACAAGCATATCTCCCAAAAAAATTTCCTAACAGGAACCAAATATTCTACCCAGGGAGAGTGTCTAACCTGAAAGATAATTTTAGAATATAGTAATTTATTTAACTCCTGACACATGAGGGGTTTTAGAGATGGGTGGTACTTCTAGAGATTTTGTTGGAAGGGTTTTACTCTAGATTTTAATGGAAGTGTGTGTTGGATAATACGAGTGTCATATGTTTTTGTATTTCGATAGGACCAGACAAAAACATCTTGGTATTCTCTGAAAAGTTTGAGATAGGATTTCCTTTCTTCTTTAGACATTGTCTTGCCTAGATTTAGATTTTTAGGGTTTTCCGGGGTTCCTAGGTTTATAGTCTCCTAAATGGGATAGGAGCTCCCTGTCTTTGTGTATTTTTACCCTTTAAATATTTCCCTTAAGTCAAATAGGTTCTCCAAATTGTCTACCCCTTTCAGTATCATGTGAAACCTTGGTTTGTCAGTAGAGTGATCTGTTTCACCCCTTTGTTCATGGGGATCAATTTCTACTAGTTTCTCTTGGAATACTTCATCTTCAATAGCTAGGTCTTTAAAATTTTCCTGATTGGTTAAGAAGTTTATGAGTTGTTCATCTCCTTAAAAGACCTTCCAATCAGAAATATTTTTGGGCACTGATGGTTTGTAGAGAAGTTCCACAGTGAAACAAGAGGCTTCATAGTCTTCTAAAGGGGA
>ML777101.1:9131-20027 GCA_009831015.1 Picea engelmannii
ATGCTTAATTGTGGAATAATGAGATGAAAGAAAGTGAATTTGTAAAGGAAACTATCCTATATGGATACTTCTTGTTATTTCATTTCTGGTGGTATGTGTAATGTCACATAATTCCTCACGGTTAGAGAGTTATGACCATGAGAAGTTGGAGACCCCAGGTTTGGGTAAAGGACCCAAGTTTGTTTGATGGGTAATAATATGAGTTATGATTTATTTTTAGATAATACTATTCTATATGGATATTACATGTCATGTCATTTATGGTGGTATGTATAATGTCACATAACTCCTCACGGTTTGAGAGTTATGGCCTTACGAAGTTGGAGGACCCTCATATGTGATCTAGAAGCCCCAAAAGGTCAAAGTAGTAAAAGTGGTTTAAGAGATTTTAAAAGGTAAATAATAAAGTGAAGTGATGAGTGTATTATAATTCAAAGTGAACAAAAAATAAATTATTTCAATAATAAATTTAATGGAGAAATTAGAGGTGGACCCAACCCTAAAATAAGGAAAGTGGGTCAAGTGACCTAGAAGATGTTTTTAAGGAATCTACTTGGAGAGTATAAATAAGAGGAAAGGCTCTCTCATTTGAATAACACTTGAGAATATTGAATATCTATATATGTCTGAGGTAAACAAGGATATCTAAACTAGAATTCTGAGTGAAGGTGAAGAAAAGAAAACCAAAATGCAAGGAAGTATAAATTATTTTGATGGTGCTTTCTAAGGTATGTTATTTTCAGGTCATCTCACCCTTTTCGCTATAACTTTTTTTTTATAATGGTTCAGACCTTGAAATTACTATGAAAGTGAGAAAACATATCCAAGTATCTGTGAAAACCAATTCAGCTTGTGGTTCACTGTATTTTTGGAGTTACACTATGTGGAAAATAGGGTTTGTGGCTAGTCCTGAAACTAGTCAAAATCAGCTGTTTCAGGTAAAAATGTCATAACTTCTTCATAACGGATCCAAATTTAGTGAGACCAAATGTGTTGGTTAGGGTACAGTATGTAGTATTCTATGTAATATTTTCATATCATTTCATCAAATATTTTGTGCAGGGCATGCTCTACAAGGTCTCTCTCTAGAATAAGCCAAAATTCAACAAGGTATGTCATTATTTGCTATAACTCCTTTTCTGAGAGGTTCCAAGTAGTGAAACTTGGAGGAATTGCATAAAACACACTAAAGAATATTGTGTATCAGTTTTAGATCTTTATACATTACAGGTTCAAAGTTAAGATTACTTCAACTTAGGGTTGTTGACTAATCCAAAACTAGGCATGTGAGACTAAAGAAAAGTTTGATGAAAATGTTAGTCTCGTGTTTTTAAAGTTAAGGAAGGTTTGCAGGAATGTGATCAAATACACCAGGTCTATTATAGAGCTACAAATCAGATTTGGATGATGAAATTGATGAGGGATTTTGGTTGTAGTACATGTTGAGTACATGGTTGAGACAAGTAGTTGATGAGTTGGCGCACATACATGAGGTGTATAGTTGATGATGTTGGTACATATTGATGAGTCATAGTTGATGAGTAGTTGATACATGATTGGAACATAATTGGTACATGGTTGGATGCACTTGTTTATGGTACAGGTTGATTACAGGTTGGTGCATGGTCGATGCACTTGTTTATGGTATAGGTTGATTACAGGTTGAGGTACAGGTTCAGATTTATTGGTATAGGTTTACATCGGTATATCTCACAGTGATAGTGTGACAATGGTTTCATCATTCTACTTCTACTTCAAGGTGGTAGGACGGGGAAAGGACAGGTGGTTGTAGCCACCTTCCGGTTATAGCCGGAGAACATTGGGGGTTGTAGCCTCCTTCTGGTTGTAGCCAGAGAATTGGGGAGTTGGAGCTTCCCTCATGTTGTAGCTTGAGAAACTAGGGGGTTGGAGCCTCTTTCCATTTGCAGCTGGAAAACAAAGGAAGTTGGTGCTTCCAATGAATGTAATTCTTCAAGACATATAAGAAAAAGAATTATATTGTTTTCTTCTGATTTGGGTTTCCACGTAAAACATTGGTGTACTGTGTATGTGTGTGATTGTTTATTTCTTACTGCTCATTATTGGATAATATGTAATGTCCCCCACCTCTTAGAGAGGTGATGAGGAGACTCAGTGGCCTGGGCACCCCCACTAGGTCATAGTCTTACACTGAAGAGGGAAGTCAATGAGGCTATTGTTATATTTTTAAGTTGACTTAAGAAAGGAAAAGGGATTAAGGGTAAAAGATAACTCAACAGAAGAATAGAAGATTAACCCTGGGAGTTAACCTAACTCAACAGAGAATTAGAAGGAAAAATTATAAGTAAGAAGTTGGGGCGCACCTATTATTCACTATGGTTTTGGATTAGCATTTGCTATTACTCTTGAGCATTCAGTTTGGGGGTTTTGCTGTACAAACCCTTGTGAGCAACTCAGTGGTGAAATATCCACTCACTTTGTTCCGCAGCTTGGTCTCAAGGATGGAATACTCCTCCACACCATTCTAGTCTTATCTCATCTCCATCTAGTGCTTCAGAAGGTAGCAGGTTGTATTGTTCTTGTGATTCTAGCAAGGGCACACCAACATCTAGAGGGAGGTTCAATCCATCTTATCCTGAGGGCCTGGGGCCATTCTGACACTTGGGTTCTGTTTGCAGGGGAATGACCATCAGTTAGAGGGTTTTTATGGAGGGTTATCATCATCATATATTTGTCTGCAGATTGGGATGTCTTGGAGCCATAGGGGACGTCCTGTGATTCAGTAAAACTTAGATCTAGAGAGATTTGATTGAGATCTAGGCCTGAAACTTCTCCCACAGGGTTCTCATAGCCCAATCTATATTCTTGGAGAGTTTCAGATCATTTGGAGGCCTCCTTCATCATGGTTGAATTATCTAGGGTTTCAGGCATCAAGTGGGGCACACCATTGATTCAGTAATACTCAGATCTAGAGAGATTTGCTTGAGATCTGGGCCTGAAACATCTCCCACGGGGTTCTCATAGCCCGATCTATATTCTTGGAGAGTTTTAGATCATTTGGAGACCTCCTTCATCAGGGCCGAATTATCTAGGGTTTCAGGCATCCAGTGGGGTGCACCATTCAGGGAGGAGTTCAGATCCACAGGGTGTGAGAGGGATCTTGGAGATTCTAGCACCTGGGTTGTTCTTGCCATCACTCGATCTACTATTTGGCATCTTTATCGAGGTGATTGGACATCTTTGGCACCAGGGCTGAAATATTGAGGGTTTCATTCTTCACTTGGAGCGTGGCACCCTTTAGCTGGAAGGGTTGGCATCCAGATCTGCCTGACATTGGTCTTCATTACTTATTCAGCCTTTGGAGGCTTCCTTTGTATTGACGGGAGCATTTTGTAGCAGATCATATCTATTGTTTGTACGTCCATTTGAGGTTCATGCCAGATCGACCATCTATTATATTGATTCTGCATTATTCATAATAAAAAGGTTAGATCTTTGTTTGTGCTTCTATATCTTGAATGTGTTATGATCTTCATGTGTTGGATGAATCTTGTATGCACTTAATAACTCAATAAACACCTACGCATCACAAATCAGTGGTAGTTAGTGGTTCCAAGTGAAAAAATCGGCTTGGGATCATTACAGTGGTATCAAAGCTTTGATCCTCCAAACCTGTGGAAGGATCGGCGCATGCAAAGGTACATCGGTATCTCTATGGGTCGAAGGAAGAAACCCAACAGTGAAATAGAAGCCGAGATGGAAGGATTAGGAGATGACCATGAGGCTATAGACTTGACTCTCATAGCAACAAAATTTAACAAGTTCCAACAATCCGTCAACCGCACGGAAATCACATTGGTCCGATATTTGGATGAATACCATGAAACCAACAGGAAGGGACATGTTGATCTGTCTGAAACATTGAAGAAAGTGTACGAGAACCTGTAGATAATGAACCTGAACCAATCCAAGCTAAATGAATTTCTAATGGAAATGGCACATAAGGGGAAAGACCTTGATACTTATGGGCATAAGGAGGCTGGTGGATCCAGTGGGATCCATGAGGAGATCAGACATAATCCAAGGAAAGCTTCTAGATCCGTAGGGAGTTTGGAAGGAGACACACTCCAGGGTCAAATGGGTAGCAGGATCAATTCAAGGAGATACATACCCACATTCACAAATGAACAACTTGGCCAACATATGAGTAGCAGAGCCAACCCAAGACCATATATGCCCACATTCACATATGAGCTAGGGCAACAAGAATTAGTTGAAGATTTTGTGGGACAATTGGAGAGGAGTACCAATGAATACCACATTTTGGATATGAAGATCCAAAAACAGATGTCCCTAGACCAGTATTGTCAACTTAAGTTCAGAAATCAACCCAGGACAAACAATAGGGGTAGCTTTGAGTTTGAATGAAGAGCGGGAAAAATAGAAATTCCATACTTTGATGGTATGGCCAGGATGACAGCTCAATCTTGGGTACAGAAGTTGGATACTTACCTGCAACTCAACCCCATCAGGGAGATGGAGGCCATCATATTCACCACTATGTACCTGGATGGCAAGGCTCATGACTGGTGGTATCATGGACTCACCACACTCGGCCATAATCAGATTGTATCCTATATAGAGTTCACTTAGAGTCTCATTGATAGATTTGATCAAGAAGATCCTTAGCTACATTTCCGGGAGCTTACCCAACTCAAACAAACAAGTACGGTTGAAGTATACATTGATGAATTTCAGAGATTGGCAGTTATGGTACATGATATGTCCCCAACAAGAGTCATGATGCTTTTCATAGAAGGGTTGATGGAACCCTTGAAGGGTTGGGTAAAGGCCTTTAAACCCCACAACCTACAAGAGGCCATTTGGAAGGCGAGGGATTTGGGGCCAGCTGTGAAGCCTAGATTCATACCCAGACCACCTCTTAACAGTGGAGGAAGAGATCAAAGACCTCCAATGAATCAGGGGGGATGTGACCCAAAGGGATTTGACAAGGGTCGTAGTAGGATAGATGACAATGCCAGAAGGGAACCGAGGAGAAAGAAACTCTGCTTCACTTGCAAAGAACCATGGAATCCGTCACATAAGTGCATGGGACGTGGCTAGGTTCACTATATAGAAGTTACCTCGGACAATGAAGAGGAGGAAGAGTATGGTAAGATACAAAACATTGAGGCTAAAACTGCAGAGACAGGAAAAGAGGAGGTTCTAGAACTTGACTGTGCGACTGGAGAGAAGGCTACCTTGGCATCTATCAGCGGGGTACCCAAGTTCAACACCTTCAGGATGAGAGGGGTCTTGTAGGGACAGAAAGTCTCGGTTCTAATTGATGGAAGAGCTTCCCACAATTTCATTGATGCGACATTACTAAAGAGGAGGCACATACCTACAGTAGAGTTTGAAGGATTTAAAGTAGAGGTAATAAGTGGGAGAACTATGCCCTGTGACAGATACATACCAGGTATGAAACTCACCTTAGGAAGGCATGAGTTAGTTCAAGATGTGTATGTGATGGATCTTCCCGATACCAACATCATCCTAGGGGTGCAGTGGCTCAGCACTTTAGGTCCCATCACCACCAATTACAAGACCATGGAAATGTCCTTTGCAAAGGAAGGGGGACGAAAGGTTGTTCTTAGAGGCATGATAGGTAACTCCACCAGAGTGGTCACGGCCAAGAGGATGGAAGCCATCTTCAGAAGGGAATAAATTGTATACGTAGCAGAATGTAAAGTTTCAACATAGGTGGATGAGAAGGGAAAGGTGCACTATGCTCTGGATATTAAGAAGATCCTTGACAGGCACCACAAGGTGTTTGGGCCGATTCCTTCGGGTGTGCCACCAGACAGGGGGTTCAAGCACATTATTGAGCTAGAAGTAGGGGCTAAACTAGTTATCACCACACCCTATAAGCATCCCAAGAAGTATAAAGACGAGATAGAGAAGGCCATCAAAGAGCTTATAGACATGGGACACATCAGGCCGATTTCAAGTCCGTTGGCTTCTTTAGTAGTCTTGGTCAATAAAAAGGACGGAACGATGAGAATGTGCATTGACTTCTGGGCTTTGAATAAAAATACGATAAAAAACAGGTACCCCATACCCAGGATTGATGAGTTGTTGGATGAGTTGCATGGAGCTATCTGTTTCACAAAAATTGACCTCCGTTCGGGCTACCATCAAATCAAGATGAGGGAGAAGGACATCTCAAAAATAGCCTTTAGGTGTCACTACGTCCATTACGAGTTTTTGGTAATTCCCTTTGGGTTAACCAATGCCCCAGCCACATTCTAGTCCTGCATGAACCATGTGTTCAACAAACAGCTGAGGAAACACTTGTTGGTATTCTTTGATGACTTGCTCATTTACAGCAAGACCTGGGAGGAACACCTTCGACATGTGGACCAAATCCTGTCAATCATGGAAGAACAGTCACTATACGCCAAGGAATCCAAGTGTGAGTTTGGGATGACAAAGGTACTCTACTTGGGACACATCATAGGGGAAAAAGGAGTACAGGTACACCAGGAGAAAATAACAGCCATTAGGGAATGGCCTACTCCGAAGACACTCACGGAACTGAGGGGATTCCTGGGCCTATGCACATACTACAGGAAATTTGTCAAAGGATTCTCTCAATTGTGCGCACCCTTGACTGACCTGACCAAAAAGGGGTTTTTCAAATGGAGTGATGAGGCCCAAGCCACGATGGAGAAAATGAAAGAAGTCATGAGCACCTGTCCAGTTCTATCTCTCCCAGATTTCAGCATACCCTTCACCTTGGAGTGTGATGCATCGAGAGAAGGTATAGGGGCCGTGTTGATGCAGAATAGGCACCCCCTTGCCTATGAAAGTCGAAAACTCAGGGGTCCTGAACTACTTTACAACATTTATGACAAAGAAATGTTGGCTATCATCCATGCACTAGCCAAATTCAAGCAATATTTGGTAGGTGCAAGGTTTGTGGTCAAATCAGAACATAACAGTCTTAAATATCTACTGGAGTAGAAGGATTTGAATGAAAGATAGCAGAAATGGGTAAGCAAAATACAGGCCTACGACTTCGACATTGAATTTGTCAAGGGAAAGAACAACGCAGTAGTCGATGCATTATCCAGGAGGCCATCCATTTTTGCCATGTTCGATATTTCAGTTGACTGGAAGGATCACTTGATAGTGGAATATGCAAAGGATCAGTTCACTTGTCAACTATTGGATGGAAAAATACAGGATGACAACTTCAGGGTCATGAAGGACCTCATTTATTACAAAGGTTGAATCTTCTTAGTTCCTGGATCAGCTCTCAAAGCTAATATCCTACATGTGTTTCATAACTCACCCGTAGCAGGACATCATGGCATCAGTAAGACGTACAGGCAGGTGAGAGAGAGGTTTGCATGGAAAGTCCTCAAGGAGGATGTGATTAAGCATGTCAAAGAGTGCACCACATGCCAAGAAAACAAGGATGAGCACATGCACCCTGCAGGATTGTTGCAACCCCTACCCATTCTAGAGCACAAGTGGGAAAGTATATCCATGGATTTCATCACCGGTTTGCCCAGAGCACAGGGGAAGGATTTCATTTTTCGTGGTGGTAGAAAGATTTACAAAGTTTGCACACTTCTTTTCCATAGCCATAGATTTCAGCGCTGCACAGGTGGCCGAATTATTTTTCAGAGAGGTGTTCAGACTACATGGCCTACCCAAAGCCATTATCAGTGACAGGGACAACAGATTCATGAGTACGTTTTGGCAGGAGTTGTTCAGATTAGTAGGTACGACATTGACTCCTAGTACTAGATATCATCCTCAGATGGGCGGTCAGACTGAAATAGTCAACAAATGGGTGGAAGGCTACCTTAGAAATTATGTAGTAGGACAACAGAAAGCATGGGTCAGATGGTTTCACTTGGGAGAATATTGCTACAACACCACCCATCATGTATCCATAGGAATGACACCCTTCAAATCTTTATATAGCTATGATCCCCTTTCCTTTGTGGAGATTGTCTTTGGGGACAGTAGGGCACCCATGGTGCAGGATTGGGTACAACAGAGTCAAGACATTCTCAGGGAATTGAAGGATCATCTACAGAGGGCACAAAACCATCAAAAGGTCCAAGTAGACAAGCACAGAGTTGATCGGACTTTTGAGGTTGGCGATTTAGTCTACTTGAGGCTGCAACCATACAGGCAGGCTTCCATTAAAAGAAGCGGAGTGAAGAAACTGCAGCCACATTTCTTTGGACCCTATAGAGTCAGCAGGAGGATAGGTGTCGTAGCTTATGAGCTGGAGCTTCCACAGGGTAGCAAAATTCACAACGTTTTTCATGTTTCGTGCCTTAAGAAAGCCCTCGGTCAACACATCGGGCCTATTGAGGTAATACCCCCCATGGATGAGGAGGGACAACTTGTTTTGATTCCAGAGGAGGTACTAGAAGTCCGAGAGAAGAGGCTCAAAAACCGAAGCATCAAGGAGTACCTGATCAGGTGGAAGGATTTACCCATTGAGGATGCCGCTTGGGAGCAGGAAAACGTGGTAAGAGAAGTAGATTTGGAATTGGTTGAGGACAAGCAATTTCAAGCAGAGGAGACTGTAATGTCCCCCACCTCTTAGAGAGGTGATGAGGAGACTCAGTGGCCTGGGCACCCCCACTAGGTCATAGTCTTACACTAAAGGGGGAAGTCAATGAGGCTAAAATTATATTTTTAAGTTGACTTAAGAAAGGAAAAGGGATTAAGGGTAAAAGATAACTCAACAAAAGAATAGAAGATTAACCCTAGGAGTTAACCTAACTCAACAGAGAATTAGAAGGAAAAAGTATAAGTAAGAGGCTAGAGTGCACCTATTATTCATTCTAGTTTTGGATTAGCATTTGCTATTGCTCTTGAGAATTTAGTTTGGGGGTTTTGTTGTACAAACCCTTGTGAGCAACTCAGTGGTGAAATATCCACTCACCTTGTTCCACAGCTTGGTCTCGAGGATGGAATACTCCTCCACACCATTCTAGTCTCATCTCATCTCCATCTAGTGCTTCAGAAGGTAGCAGACCGTATTGTTCTTGTGATTCCAACAAGGGCGCACCAACATCTAGAGGGAGGTTCGATCCAGCTTATCCTGAGGGCCTGGGGCCATTCCGACACTTGGGTTCTATTTGCAGGGGCATGACCATCAGTTAGAGGGATTTTCTGGAGGGTTATCATCATCATATATTTGTCTGCAGATTGGGATGTCTTGGAGCCATATGGGATGTCCTGTGATTTAGTAAAACTCAGATCTAGAGAGATTTGCTTGAGATATGGGCCTAAAACTTCTCCCACGGGGTTCTCATAGCCCGATCTATATTCTTGGAGAGTTTCAGATCATTTGGAGGCCTCCTTCATAAGGGCCGAATTATCTAGGGTTTGAGGCATCCAATGGGGTGCACCATTGATTCAGTAAAACTCAGATCTAGAGAGATATGCTTGAGATCTAGGCCTGAAACGTCTCCCACGGGGTTCTCATAGCCCGATCTATATTCTTGAAGAGTTTCAGATCATTTGGAGACCTCCTTCATCAGGGTCGAATTATCTAGGGTTCCAGACATCCAATGGGGCGCACCATTCAGGGAGGAGTTCAGATCTACAGGGTGTGAGAGAGATCTTGGAGATTCTAGCACCTGGGTTGTTCTTTCCATCACCCGATCTACTATTTGGCATCTTTCTCGAGGTGATTGGACATATTTGGCACCAGGGCCAAAATATTGAGGGTTTCAGTCTTCACTTGGAGCGTGGCACCCTTCAGTTGGAAGGGTTGGCATCCAGATCTACCTGACACTGGTCTTCATTACTTATTCAGCCTTTGGAGGCTTCTTTTGTATTGATGGGAGCATTTGTAGCAGCTCATATCTATTGTTTGTACGACCATTTTAGGTTCATGCCAAATAGGGCATCTATTGTATTGATTCTGCATTACTCATAATAAAAAGGTCAGATCTTTGTTTGTGCTTCTATATCTTGAATGTTTTATGATCTTCATGTGTTGGATGAATCTTGTATGCACTTAATAACTCAATAAACACCTACACATCAAAAATCAGTGGTAGTTAGTGGTTCCAAGCAAAAAATTTGGCTTGGGATCATTACATAATAATTCTACATTGATATAACATTTGAAGAAAAAGGATTATAATTACGCTATTACTGATTCACCCCCCCTCTCAGTAATCCAACAGTTATCCCTAGCGCGTGTGTTCTGCTAACCAATGCTATCTAAGAAAATAATGAGCCTAATTTTCTAAGGAAACACAAGTAAAAGCAAAGGAAAATTGCAAGGAGAATAAACAAAGTGTAAGAAAAAAAAAATGCAACTAGAGCTATAAAGAAACAGAGACAGAGTAACCAAACACTTAGGGCTTGGAGAAAAGAACATAGTTACCAATTCGACAAGAAATTTTTAGAGTTTTCATTTTTTTAGAGGTTACACTTAGTGGTTGTTTTACCCTTGTTTCAAAAAGTTTTACTACTAGTAGCACCTTTTTTTTTGCAGGGGAGGTAAAATTACCACATTTTTCAACCATGGTATTAACAACCCCGTGATATTGCAACAAAAACCTTAGAATTGACCCTCAAATTGAAAATCTACTCTACTAGCAACACCATTTTTTCTAAGGTTAAAATTGAAAATCCATTAAAATCATGCACTTACAATCAGTGCCATTGCAACCAGAATCTTAAAGGGTCAATCACTAAATAAAAAGTGGCACCCCACTCTTTTTATCGAGGCCAAAATTACTACATTTTTAAAATCATGGCTTTGAAAACAATTATCCCTGTAACCAAAATCTTAAAATCAACCCCCGAATAAAAAATAGATATCACTACTAAGACATAATGTTCCAGAAAAAAAAAAAATATATA
>ML777101.1:20186-31132 GCA_009831015.1 Picea engelmannii
ACAAAAAAAAAGAAAAAAAAAGTTAAAACCCTCTAAAACACGCAAAAAGAAAAAATCCTTATCTTTTTAAAATAGAAATTGAAATAAAAAATATAACACGTTTTAAATAAAAAAAAAATTACAAAACACAATTAGAAAAAAAGAAATGAAAAAAAAATAAAATAGGGGCAAGGGTTAGACCAAGAAACTTAGATACAAGGCAACATAGAGGCTCTCAAGCAACAGACAACACATAAGCTCAGGAAAACAAAGAGCAAATAAAGGAGAAACAACACTCAATTCCCAAAAAGGGAGATCTCCCCAGTAGATTCGTCAATTTTGTTACGAGGAAAATCTCTCTATGGCTAGAGACAAACCACAACAGACAGAACGACACCCTGAAATCAACTCTAATCTCAAGTATGCTATATAAATGAAAATGCTAACAAGAGAAGGCTAGAATCCTACCTCATCCAGACGTCCAAAGAAGACCATCGTTGAGCACATGACTCAAAGATTTATGCCTGCAACTTTTCCTCAACAACCAAGATATGCAAGAAGATGGTAATTATATAGAATGTTAGCATATAAATTAGCATAATCCATTAAAATACATAACAAATACACCCATGGAAAGAAATACACATATTTTCAATATATCAAATGGACGATAAAATAGTATTTCTATTAATGTAATCAACAGAAGTACATAGGTGACAAACTTCTTAAACAACACATAACAGAACCAAGAAACTAAGTCCTTCCAGTTGGGCCTCCACCACTTCAATCCTCCACAAAGGAAAGCTCACAAGTAGTAGGAGTCAATGAAGGTCTCCATCTCAAGATAGGAATAGCTTGGGGGATGAACACAAGAAGTGCATACTTTCAAGGACAAAGGGATGAAGACTCAATTTGAGGTGAAATTTCTCTAGAGTGTCTTTGCTCTCAATGTGATCATCGCCTCAAGGCTTGTATATGGCTCAATTTATAGCCTCCAAATGGAATTGAAGGGTCGAGTCAAAGCGTTTCCAGTATATGGAAGGTCAAGGATCATGTATCTCATGGCATGACATGGAAACCTAACATACTTTTTAATTTTTGAGCACCAAACCCGATGTACGTGGGTTGTAATGGAGCAACCTGTGTATACGCGAGTTTTCTAACTATAGGTCGCGTATATGGATAAACATATGCATTTTTTACTCTAGAGTGAGCAAAAAGGGGAATTTAAGTCTGCAGAGGGAAATAGAAGCCCATCAAAGCAAGATGCATGGAGTGTCGCAAAATTTTCTATAACAAGCCCTCATGTGTGTGTTATCGTGCAGCTCCACGTTTGAAACATTAATATCATTGGATCAGATGATGTTATCCCTAGTGCGTGTGTTCTACTAACCAAGGCTATCTAAGAAAAGAATGAGCCTAATTTTCTAAGGAAACACAAGTAAAAGAAAAGAACAATTGCGAGGAGAATAAACAAAGTGTAAAAAAAAAAAATTGCAACCAGAGCTGTAAAGAAACAGAGACAGAGTAACCCAACACTTAGGGCTTGGAGAAAAGAACATAGTTACCAATTCGACAAGAACATTTTAGAGTTTTCATTTTTTTAGAGGTTACACTTAGTGGTTTTTTTACCCTTGTTTCAAAATGTTTTACTACTAGTAGCGCCTTTGTTTTGTGGGGGAAATGTTAGCGTCAGAAGTCGCTCCTGGATTGCTTGTAGGAGCAGAGCCCAACGCCCATCAATTTTATGTCACGATTCATTTAATGGGGTGATCGAATGGGTAAAGACTCAAGAAGATATAGCTTTAACTTAGGAAACCGGACCTGGTATGTAGAAAGAAAGGGAGGTCTTGATCCAACTTCTGTCAGTAAACTGATTAAGGGGTGATAGATGGAAGACTTGTGAGAAGGATGAACAAGAATGCCTCGGGCGACAGGCCTTCGGAAGCTTGAGGATGAAAAAATCAAAAACCAGGATCCTCTTGGTCAAGAGTTTCAAGGAGCTGAGTGGTGACTCGACTGGATCCTCCAATTCCAAGTCGTTCAACACTAAGAAAATCACAAAAACTGATTAGAAACAATGCAACTGTTATAGTGATCCAAACTACATCATCCTATAACAGCTACAACTCGACTGGATCCTCCAATTCTGAGCTATTCTAACATAGTAAACAAAGAGATGGAAAAGAGGTTGACATCCATAAAGTAAGAAGTCTCCAATGCCTTATACATTAACAAGAGCGACCAACGCTGCATCAAAAATTTACAATCGGGAGCCTTGCTCAACCATCGATACCTACAAAAATGGAAAACACGCCTACATATACTCGAAACAACAACGACATAAAAAATGAGATGTTGCATTAAAAACATTGCGTCTGCATGCCCACTGACAATTTGCACATGCAGTCTCTAAATGATCGTGCACCTATGGTAGACGCAATCGAACTCCTGACAGTCCTATGGGTGAGCCGACGTGCTTTTAATTCATCCCCGGACTTTCCCTTTATGGCGGAGACAATGTCTAACCACCACCAACTGCCACAATAACTACTTCCTTGGGATTAGGAACTGTCCAGCCAACTCTGGACCTTTGGGATGTGGAGGTCCCCTCGCGCTGCCACCTGGATGGGATGAATGGCCTGGTGAATAGAGGTGGAGGCCAGAGCGAAGGCTGGGGCGTATAATGGGAAGTGGTGAATGGGCAGAGGAGACATGGAGCACGAGGCTTGAGTGGATGAGGAGAGGTGAGTTGGGAGAAGAAGGGAAGAACATCTGGCATGATGTGTCAGGCGAAAATGAGAAAAAGGAAAAAGGGGATCGTGAGGGTGAATGGATAGGTGACAGGGAGAGAGGGGGGACACATGGCAGCTGGTAGGAGGACGATAGACTGAGGGGGGGCCATGTTATGAGGTGAAGTGGAAGATAGGCAGCAGGGGAGAGACGTCTCGGGAGGTGACACGGTGGGGGAGGGCCCCACATTGATTAAAAGCAGAGCGGCTGAGAAGGGTGGGATCGCTTGTGCGTCGTTGATCCGGGCGCTTTGATCTCGATCGCTAGGAAGATGCGCACCTGATTCCAGACCCCCCCCCCTCCCCCTTATTAAAGGTAGAAAGGCAATGGGGGTCCAGAATTTCCTGTGCACCGTTGATCTGGGTGCTCTGATCGTAGCCGTCGGAGAGGTGCGCTCTCGATTCCGGACCCCCCCCTCCGCTTAAAGGTAGAAAGGCGAGGGAGCTCCGGAATCAGATCCTGACCATAGATCTGGGCACGCAGATCCTCGCCGCCCAGAGCTGCTTGCTAGTTAACCACAGACACATTTGCGTCCCGAACTTAGGTAAGTGGGTTTTCACCTGCTCCTTTGCATTTTCTCTCCCTTTACAAGAAATGTCGCTAACATTAGGCTCCATGGGGGATAGAGTCATCCCTGTGATGCTCTAAGGACTCATTTTGTAGTTTCAGTGCCTTGTTGTTGGGCTATGGGGTCATTTATTAAGCCGAAAAATAAAAATAAATAAGGAACCAAAAGGACAATATTTACAAACAAAGGAGCCATCGAAGGCTCAGACAAAACATTTCTTCAGAAAATGCCCATTTACTGGGTTGTTGAAAACTTCTTCACCCTCCAAATCCTGCAGCTGATATGTGTTATTTGAGAAAACCTCAGAGATTTTGAAGGGCCCGATCCACAGGGCTTCAAATTTGTCATGCTTGCCCTTATCTTGTTTAGGAGCATCCCATTTCAACACCAGGTCTTCTATCCGAAATTCTTCCTTCTTGGCCTTCTTATCGAAACCTGCTTGATCCTTTGTTGATGGTCCTGAATTCTGTCAATTGCTTGCTCCTTGGCCTGCTGGACCTCCACTAGCTGATGAATCCTTCTGATCATGTCATCAGGCTCCTCCTGATGATCCTAGAGGAATTTTGCTACAGGAAGGGCTAAATGAGAAGGGGAAACAACCTCCGCTCCATATACTAATTGGAAAGGAGAGACGCCGATAGATCTCTTCGTGGCTACTCGATCGGCCCATAGGGAAAACTTTAATCTTGAATGCCAGGCCTTCTTGTTGTCTTCCAACAATATTTTGATGATCCTTATCAGGTTTTTGTTGGAGGATTTTGCTAAACCGTTGCCCTGTGGATAATATGGGGTGGAGTGAATCAGTTTGATCCTGAACTGCTCACAGAACTTGGCTAATGGCTCAGACCCGAAAGCGGCTGCGTTATCAGTGACAATCTTACTTGGGCAGCCGAACCTTGTGATGAGGTCCTCCAGGAACCCAATGATTACCTTGTGGGAAGCACTCCTGGTAGGGATAGCTTCAATCCACTTGGTAAAGAAATATGTAGCAGTCAGGATCCATCTATGCTGCCCACTAGAAGCGGGGTGAATTTCTCCAATGAAATCTAGGCCCCGCTGCTAGAAAGGTCCCGAAACAACCATAGGATTTAGCGGCAAGGACTTGAGCTGTTGTTTTCCTGCAAATATTTGACATTGGATACATGCTCTAACTCCTCTATGGACATCAGCGAACAAGGTGGGCCAGTAGTATCCGGCTCTGAGAATTTTGTGGGCTGTGGCCTTCCAGAAGTGGTGCCCTCCACATAGGCCGCTGTGAAATTCAGCCATGATCATGTTGGCCTCTTGTGAATTCATGCATTTTAAAAGCACCCTCAGGGGATCTTTCCAGTATAAAATTTGATCGATAAGGCAGTATCTAACTGCCTTGAGCTTCAGAGATCTTGCTTTGTTTCTTTGCAGGCCGTCTGGAGGCTGCAACTCTTGTAGAAAGTATATGACATCCTTATAACAAGGACATAGAGCCAATGGGGGCTACCTTTGAGGGTCCATGTCAGACAACCGACCCTGCTGAATTCCTGAGCATTCGTTGATGAAACTTATCCCTAAATCTTGGCAATTGGCTTCAGCCAACAACTTGGATAAAACTTGACCTTTGATCAATTTGGTAGGCTTTATTTCCAGGTCAAACTCCAGAATCTTGGCTATCCACTTACTCCTCCTCCCATCTATGTCAGGCTGAATAAGAATGTCTTTAACAACAGCTGAGGGACAATAAGCTATGATTTTTGACTGCAGGACATAGATTTTAAATGCCTTGAGGGCCTTTACCAGTGCATAGGCCTGCTTCTCCATAGTGTCATACCTGACTTCGGCATCCCTCAATGCTTGGCTGAAATAAGCAATAGGCTGCTCTAGCCCAATCTCGTTTGTCTGTAATAAAACAACAGCCACCGTGTCAGGTAAGGCAAAGGAGAAAATAAGGAAATCCTTTGAGTAGTCGGGACTGATAAGCACAGGGGCTTCATTCAGAGCCTTCTTTATTTGCTCAAAGGAATGTCGCGATTCAGAAGTCCACCTCACTTCATTTTCTTTCCTTAGCATGGTTGTTATAGGTTTTACCTCCTCAGCAAAGTTAGGCACAAACCTCCTCAGAAAATTAATCTTACCAAGGAAGGGTTGGACCTCCTTCTTGGACCTCAGGATTGATAAGGCTTGTATTGCCTCAACTCTGCTAGGGTCAATCCTGACTCCTTCCATTGATACTATGTGGCCTAGTAACTTCCCCTCCTGCATGGTGAACAGAGATTTCTTGGGGTTTAATGAAATGCCAAAACTTCTACATTTCAGAAAAACCTTCCTGAGATGACAACAGTATTCTCTATCAGATTTTGAAAACACTGTGATGTCATCCAGATAGACGACCACAAATCTATCATTTTCCCCAATGAAATCTATGTCCATGGCACGTTGGAACATTGCCCCTGCATTCATCAATCCAAAAGGCATCTTGGCATACATGAATGTGCCCCATGGAGTGGTAAATGTCATCTTTTCCCTGTCCTCAGGAAGAACAGAGACTTGATTGTAGCCAGAGAAACCGTCGATCATGGACATCCTGGAGGCTCCTATTACCCTCTGTAGTATATGTTCCATCTTTTGTAAGGGGTAGTTATCCTTTCGTGAGCTCCTAGTCAGGTTTCTGAAGTCTACACAGAGTCTGATTTCTCCATTATTTTTCCTTACTGGTACCAAGTTGGCCACCCACTCTGAATATCTCAGTGGTACAATGATCTGATCTTGAAGCAGCTTCTTCACTTCCCTCTCCATGATAGGGAACAACATAGGATTGATCTGTCTCATCTTCTGCCTAAATGGCTTTGCCTCCCCTTTCAACGGGATTTTATGCTCGATGATAGAAGTGTCATATGTTTTGAGGTCTTTGTAGGTCCAGGCGAAAACATCAGCAAATTCCCTCAAAAGTCCAATGTACTCAGACCTCTGCTCCTTTGTCAGACTTCTCGATATTTTGATGAACTTGGGCTCACTCTCAGTGCCATTGTTGCGCTGAATAGTACCAACATCATCTGCTGAGATATCCCCTTTTAATGCCACATCATTTCTATCAAAAATCCTTTCCAAAGGAACCAGTCCTCTTGGAATATGATTGTTGGGCAGCTGCACAATGTTACGCTCTGCAATCTTATTCAGAAAATTACCCCCATCAAGATTTTCTTCAGAGACAGAGTCTTGGTCGATATGCATCTCTGAAAATTCTTCGATAGTCTCCAAGAACTTCTTGATCTCAATATCATCCTCGAATACCTTCCAATGTTTGACGTTGTCAGGTATGGAGGGCATGTATTTTACCTCTACATCATATCTAAATTTGGGCGGCAAGGGTACTTTGAAATTGCTTGCCGATGTAGCCAAGGAATCTTCCATTGTGTTCTCCTCTCTTGGGATAAAAGAAATGTTAAATGCTGAGAAGAAACTGTCAATTAGGTCCCGTACCTCATTTCTGTAACTCTTGAGTTAAGGATGCTTAGCCTGATAAGCGCTTCTGATCTGTTGGACCACCAACTCTGCATCTCCGAACACTTCTACTTCCTGAATTCCCATTTTCCTTGCGGCTCTTAATCCTAGGATAAGAGCTTCATACTCTGCCACATTGTTGGTAGCTTCAAATTCTAATTTGTATGACAGAGATATGGTTTCCTGAGTAGGTGACACAAAAAACACCCCAGCTCCAGTGCCTTCCCTAGAACAGGCTCCATCAAAGAACATTTTCCAGACAGGGGTGATGGAGGGAAGAAATTTATGGGAAGTGGTGGGTGACTTTCTGAGCTTAAGAGGAGGCTCAGGAGCATGGATGAGTTGTAGTAAACTAGAACCTAAATCAGTGTCCAAGGAAAAAATAGGATGGTTGGTAGGATTGGCCTCATCATTGATTATATAGGCCAGTTGGGCTTCCCTGTATAGTCTTCTATGCTCTCCTCCAAACATTGGGATAGTAGCATATGTGAGGTCCATCTGCAAGGTTCCCCCCAGTATTTTTATCCAAGATCTTGATAACAACATACCGAACTTGGGGGGGACATTGGCCACTACAATATCCATGACCACACTTTTCATGGGTAGCTGAAACAAGGTCACGACCAGATCATTGATAAATCCTAGACACTGAACCTTTCTGGAGTCAAAGGAATAGAGGTCATGATAGGATCGGGTGACTTCTAGCCCTAACTCTTCCATGACAATTTTGGGCATAAGGTTGTGAGAAGCCCTCGAATCCATCAAGCAGTTGTGCAGTACCTTGTCATGTATGTTCAAGGAAGTGTAGAAGGGAGGGGATGAGTCATTCCTGTCTTCTACCATAGGACCTAGAATAACTGCAGGCTGTTCATCTTGCAAATTGATGGAGTATATGGGAAGGTGTGAGACCTCAGACTGTAAAATCTTAGAGAAGCGTTTCTTGAACCCTTCATGTTTAATCAACTCGGTCAGGGGTACAGGGATTCTGATCTTTTGAATTTCATGCTCGAAATTAAAAGAAGATGTAAGCTTTGGGATTTCTCTTATTTCGGGAACATGACTCTGGACTATGGGAGAGAGGGGTTGGTGCTTCTTACCTTTATGACTGTCTGCTACTTCATTAGCAGGTTTCTCTCCTCTAGAGAACTGCTCAGGAACATCAGGTGCTACTGTCCTTTTCCTAGACCTCAGATCATACTTGCCTTGGTTGCCACTAGCCTTGTCCCCCTTGCTCAGTTCATTCAGCTGACTTTCCATGAGAGACTCTTCATATGATGATTGAGTGAGATGAGGAAAAGGAGGAGTGTCTCCGAAGCAATGAATTTCATGGCCAAGCTCATCTTCTTTCCCTTCTTCCCCCTCGGCCACTAAATTGTTTTGAAAAGGGGCCTGAATTTTCTGGTCTTCTCTATCTCTTCCCCTCTCTCTATGCACAGTCAGGGAATTAATATGTTGGGCCTCCTGAAACCTCCTTTGTTTTCGGCATTTTGAGGGCCCTTGTATGCTTGCCTCCCCTCCACCTTCATTCTCTCCATCTCTGTAGACAGAGACTTCACCATCTTGATCAGTTCATCCACTTGAGGGTGGGGCACCGTCGGGCCAAAAGTTGAGGCTTCAGATCTTCCCTTTCTTCTGTCTGCATCGGCCTTGTTCCTCAGTCCATCAGCTGCTAATACATTGGATTCCACCTCTATGGCCGCATCTTGCATTTGAGCTAAGGAGGTGGCTCTTCTTTCTCTCAATAAAAGACATAAATCGAGGCCAAACACACTAGCATAAGAAATCTTGGCCGAGGCTTATGAAGGTTTTATTTCGGCAGGGATTTTGTTATACATCTTATTGAATCTTTTGGAGAAGTTAGAGACAGACTCTCCTTCCATCTTCTTCAAAGACTCGAACTTTGTCATGTAATACATGAAATCCTTCCTATCTCCCCACTGTCTCAGGAAAGCACTATCCAGGGCTTCGATCCCAACAATAGATCTGGGGGCTAATCCTCTAAACCATTTCCTCACCTCGCCATCCAGGCTCTGGATGAAGACTCTCATCCAGACATCTTCATTTTCAATGTTGAGGTTGTCTGCGTAACTGTAGAAAGCAGCCAAGTGCTCTTCCGCAGTTACGTCCCCTTCCCCGATGAACTTGGGCATGTATTTCAAGTAATCTCCAGCAGGGAGAGGATTCATAGGATGGGGTAGAACTAAGGGAGCATATCTAGAAGCGACTATGGCGCCCATTCTATTTAGAGGGGGATTAGCGCCAACCATAGGAATATTAGGTGGAGGAGAACTTGGAGGAGAAGAAGTTCGCAAAGGGGCTACTGGGAATGAGTCCCAAAGTGGAGTGGGAAACAAAAGGGGATTTAAGGAGAAGGCCAATGAGCTCAAGTCAACAGATGCTCCTCTTTCTACAAGAGCGGTAACAGTAACAAGAGGAGGAGTGGGAAAATCTTCTGCGGTCCTGGGTCTATGCCAAAGTACAGCTTCAGAGGAGAGGGGAGTGACAAGGATTTCCCCCTTAAGTCCTAGACCGGGAGGGGAAAACTCAGCAGGAACACTCCCAAAATTCAGGAAATGGGAAACCTCTGAAGGAGGTCTATTAAGAAACTGAGAAGGAGAAAATGGAGTTCCTACAGAAGGAGATGGTGGATTACCTAGTTCAGCGGTGGAAGTTTCTTCTTCAGAGGTCTTTCCTTTTTTGATAACCACCTCTAGATCGGTTTTAGGTGTAGACAGAGGCAATTGAGGATGGGACCGCGTGTGTCTACCTCTGAAAGCCACAATTAACACGACAAGTTCGCCACAGTGGAGTCATCACAATGGAGTCGCCAGGTGCACAGTAGCAATCTTCAAATGCTCTGATGCCTGATGCACCTTCAGAATCAGAGGCTCAATGTCATTCAATCCCGGGGAAAATTTTCAATTTCGTCCCCGGCAATGGCACCAGAAATGTTAGCGTCAGAAGTCGCTCCTGGATTACTTGTAGGAGCAGAGCCCAACGCCCATCAGTGTTATGTCACGATTCGTTTAATGGGGTGATCGAATGGGTAAAGACTCAAGAAGATATAGCTTTAACTCAGGAAACCGGGCCTGGTATGTAGAAAGCATGGGAGGTCTTGATCCAACTTCTGTCAGTAAACTGATTAAGGGGTGATAGATGGAAGACTTGTGAGAAGGATGAACAAGAATGCCTTGGGCAACAGGCCTTCGGAAGCTTGAGGATGAAAAACTCAGAAACCAGGATCCTCTTGGTGAAGAGTTTCAAGGAGCTGAGGGGTGACTCGACTGGATCCTCCAATTCCAAGTCGTTCAGAGCTAAGAAAATCACAGGAACTGATTAGAAACAATGCAATTGTTACAGTGATCCAACCTACATCATCCTATAACAACTACAACTCGACTGGATCCTCCAATTCTGAGTTGTTCTAACATAGTAAACAAAGAGATGGAAAAGAGGCTGACATCCATAAAGTAAGAAGTCTCCAATGTCTTATACATTAACCATAGTGACCAATGCTGCATCAAAACTTTACAATCGGGAGCCTTGTTCAACCATCGATACCTACAAAAATGGCAAAAACGCCTACATATACTCGAAACAACAAGGGCATAAAAAACGAGATGCTGCATTAAAAACATTGCGTCTGCATGCCCACTGACAATTTGCACATGCAGTCTCTGAATGATCGTGCACCTATGGCAGATGCAATCGAACTCCTGACAGTCTTATGGGTGAACCAACGTGCTTTTAATTCATCCCCGGACTTTCCCTTTATGGCGGAGACGATGTCTAACCACCACCAACTACCACAATAACTACTTCCTTGGGATTAGGAATGGTCCAGCCAACTCTGCACCTTTGGAACGTGGAGGTCCCCTCGCGCTGGCACCTGGATGGGCTGAACGGCCTAGTGAATAGAGGTGGAGGCCAGAGCGAAGGCTGGGGCGTATAATGGGAAGTGGTGAATGGGCAGAGGAGACATGCAGCGCGGGGCTTGAGTGGATGAGGAGAGGTGAGTTGGGAGAAGAAGGGAAGAACACCTGGCATGATGTGTCAGGCGAAAATGAGAAAAAGGAAAAAGGGGACTGTGAGGGTGAATGGACAGGTGACGGGGAGAGAGGGGGGACACATG
>ML777101.1:49578-82928 GCA_009831015.1 Picea engelmannii
GGGACAAAAATATGTATTTTTGACTATGGAGTGAGAAAAAATGGGAATTTAAGTCTGTAGAGGGAAATAGAATGCTATCAAAGCAAGATGCATGGAGTGTGGCAAAAATTGTTGTAACAGATGCCCCCTAATGTGTGAGTTCAAAGGAGTATCCGCGATGGCTAGAATACATTATAATTCCCATAAGTGGAGTAATGAAGACTCAGCTGGAAGTACTAGTTACTCATGAGAATATTACATTTCATATTGACTCTGCACACATGGTTTCCAATATGAATTACATTGCATATCCATGTGGATATATGTCAAATCATTGTTCATGGCCATGAATAGGAAATACAAAATGGACATATCACATAGGATGTCATAGTCACGAACAAGAAACAATGGAGTCCAGTTTCAAAATCAACCGAAGCTATATGTATACAATGGAGTACAATTTGATCTTCCATGATTATTGCAGTCATATAGGTACTGGTCCAATGAAAGATATCAACAAATATGGAGTGTTGCTACTATAAACTAGAGGTATTCTTGTTGTTGGTAAAAATACCCTACGGACTAGCAAACTAGGGTCTGTTGTTGGGAAAAATACCCTACGGACTAGCAAACTAGGGTCAAACTTGCATGCAGATTTTGATCGTAAAGAAATTACTTTTTAACCGACCACCCAAAACTTAAACCCCTCTTTCACAATACATACATGGAAAGGAACTACCAACCTTGTTAATGATGTTTGGTGTAGATCCTCCATTGCGCTTTTGTTCGTTTGCTGGTGCTGCTCCTTCCAACAATAACCTGCAATCAAAACAAACAACGATGCATGCACGCTACTTCTCTACTTGAGGGTTAGAAATTAAGCACAAATTAAACAAATCATAGATAACTCATGCATTGGGACGGGAAAAGTATTCTTTTATTATTTTCAAAATGAATCAACTTACAATCAAAGTCAAGACCGGCCACCGCTCCTTGATCCTGATCCTGGGCTCCTCCTCTTCTGTCCTCCAACTGCTTTGTGTTAATTCTCCTTTGGCTTGAGGAAAGGCTAAAGGGTTGGGACAATGGAATCGGAAAATGGGCAGAGTTTCTTCGCTATAATTTTTCCTTCTCCAAATGGTACCCCTACCCCTTCTTTTATAGGCTAGAAGGAGCTAGGGTTTTGGACGAACTCTCGGCCATGCATGGCCGGGAGTTTCAGTTAACTGACCCATAGATTTTTGTCCCATTGGAAAATTTCCTATTTTTGTGTTTTGTTAGGTACACGCGGGCTATAGTAGGCCTGCCAGCGTGCACACGCGTGCAGTAGTGGGTTAGGGCACGTGGGCCTTGACCCAAGAGGATTTTCAGAGAGGTTCTTCAACAAATGTTTTGGCAATGAAGGGATATGAGTTGGCCTGATGCCAAGTAAGCATGTGTGGTGCGATTTAGGGTTATAACAGATGCCCCCTAATGTGTGAGGTCAGAAGAGCATTTGATGGCCGAAATACATTACCAATCTTTTACCAACCTTTACTGATATGCTGAAGGAGTGAGCCCAGGGATCAGGAACTAGGAGGTGCTGCAAAATAACAAATGTCTCACCGAGGCGAGCATACCCATGCTCGGGATATAATAGAACCATGGATACCAATCAAATACACTGTAGATCCATGTCAAATAACTATAAAGATTAGTCGCGAATAATACACAGCGGAGCTACATCTCGAAATCAGAAAGATATACATATAGAGTATCCATCTCCCAGAAGCTAATTCAGCCTGATGGCTGTACTTCAGAGCTTGAGCAACAACTTCAAAATCTTCTAAAACTCGGGTAGGAGTGTAATATGAGTGTACGACTGCACTACCCAAAGGTCTTTGATGGCTCGTTGGTTATGGACTTGATAATCTTGATGATCGGATTGAAGGCTTCAGTGATTTCGAACAAGGACTTGATTAGACGTTCAGGATGGTCGGGTATGCGGACAAGAGACATATTGCAGAGGGGCCGACTCAGGCTCAGTGACAAACTTCCCTTGGATAATAGCACGACAAGTGATAAGACTCAGACAGCATATCTGTTAATCATAAGTCTACGAAGCAGGAGGCAACACAGACTCTCCATATGTTTGGAAGAGTAATCAAACGATGGAGGACACAACTCTATATAGTGAGAAAAAGTTTCCTAAGGTCGTACTACATCCCATAGTATGATAATCAAACAGATATATGTGCTTTATCCAAGGGCGACTCATTATGCTGCCAATAAAGAAAATACTTTTCCCATCCTCTTTTTGGGGTATATTTGATTTTTTTGTTCTTTTTGATAGTTTTTGAAAAAGAATATTACGTTACAAGGGAGGAATGAGTACTGCAAACATACAAGCTCGAGGCACAAGGACAAGACTGATGTTCTGGTAAAATGATACTCGGGAAAAATCCTCCAGCGGCCAAAGGTGTTAAGACTCAGAAGCAAACTATTACAAGGTTGATGGGTAAGGTATGAAAATGCGGTTGATAGAACACATAATGGTAACGTCCTTCAATGTAAGTTTAACGAGCCCAGAGAAGGTAAGCTCGGTGGTTTTTCATATTTAGAGAGTCTGAAAAAGCATAAAAGGAGACTCTAGTGGGGTACCTTTTTCGACAATAGTCTAGTCGGTTTGAAAAAGGGATAAACTAGCACCGATTAGACGTTAATTCAAAACCATTTTAACGAGTGTGACAAGGACAAGATCACTCGACCATTTTTTCATTTTTAAGGAGTCTGAAAAAAACTTAACTATGGACTTTGTCAGGAATATTCTTCTGGACCAATTTAACGAGTGTGAAAGAATAAGGTCACTCGACGATCTTTTCAATTTTAGGGAGTCTGAAAAGAGCTTAACTATGGACTCCGTGGGGGTTTCTTTTTCGTAAATTTAGTCCCTCAGGCCCGAAAAAGGGATAAAATCATACCTGAGAGTACTCTTCTAAAGAACGAAAGTTCTATAGAGTATACCTTTGTTCGTACAGTTGACCGTCCGGACCGAAAAAGGGGTAAACTACCGCCAGATAGATGTGACTTCAAATTTCAGTTTAACGAGCGTGAAAGATCACAAGATCGCTCGGTAATCTTTTCACTTTTAGAGGGTCTGAAAAGGGCTTAAAAGGAGACCCGTTATGTTTTGGGAGTTCGGAGGGTAAGAAAAAGAGTGAGAAAGACCCATGCAAATGAGGTCCAACTCTTATTCAGGAAATACTATATGGACTCCCGAGCCTACACTATTGTTAGAAACGACATGGACACCATAATGCAACCAGGACCTACCTAGGGCATCCACGTTTTGGTAAGCTCCACCACCAAGTCGCGACACTTCTATAGCAGATATGATGGTTCCGTGTCACGACCGGATGGGATCGATCCTATATCATAAGAAAAAAGGCAACGAGATGCAAAAGCTGGGGTGATATCCTACCCTGTATGCTCAAGTTGATTTTTTGAAAAAATAGTTTTTTTTATGGACCGTCAATATTTTTTCGAAACTCAAAAAAAAAATGTCCCAATACCTGATCAAATCCCTCCCATATAACTCCTAGATCACTCTAAATGGTTTTTGGTATAAAGAAACTGATAAGGGGGGCCAAAAAAGAGGCCAAAAAGTCTATAAATAGAAGCTGGCAGCTCATTATCACCATTGCTGATTTGAAAATTGACTTTGGAGCCAAAAGACCCCCTTTGCCAAAGATCGTGAGTCCGGGAGCTACAATGGCTGAAACGGACTTCTGCTTGGACCAAGTAAGTACAAACTCCCTTATCTAGCTATTCAATACTTCCATTTTAGCATTTAATTTATTTTTTGGGTGGGCGTCGACCTCAAAAAGGTCGACCCTAGGTACACGCGACTGTCACCTCTACAGGCCACGTGTACCCCCCCCGAGTGATGAAAAATCAAATGGAAAGAAGTATTGAACCTCCTTTACCTTGTTGTGTTGGCAAGATGTATGTCCAGTGGAGGGAAAGGGAGCACGAGGCCTCCAATGAGTTAGTTGGTGCAGATCCGAATGTTGTGGCCGTGTTGATGCAGTGCGGTTTGTTAAAATTCTTTTTATGTCCGTTCATGCGCGTGCAACCAAGGCTACTGAACGCCTTGATTGATTACTGGTACCCTAATGCAGAGGCGTTTATGCTAGAGGGGCAATCCTTGGTGCCCACCACCGAGGATATTTACTTTCTGACTGGCCTCTCAAGGAGAGGGGAACCAGTCAACTTTCAGACTTTTCTTGTGGGGCTAATCAAGGTCTTGGAGTTGATAGCTGAGTACTGTGAGGCTGGGACCGATCGTAGAGGTTACTCGGTACCTATTAGCAATATTACCAACCTCACACTACAGACTATCTTGTTGCTTATTGGGCGGGTTACCGGCTCAGCAGCCATGCATCAGGCTTTGCGCGCACAGATGAACTGTGCTATCCAGTGCATGAATGCACAAATTTTTGATTGGAGTACCACTCTACTGGAGTGTATGAAGAGGCAATTGACAGATTTCCGACAGTGGACACAGAGTTACTTCGGGTTCGGGACTATCTTGTGTTCATTCTTTTTCGAGAGAGTTCTGTGCTTCAGTCCTCGGCTTGCAGTACGAGGACATATGGCCTCTTTCTCTGCAGTATGCAGATGGGCAGTGTTACTGCTGCGACAGGGTTGCGGAAGGACCGTTGAGGCCTTTAATGATGACTTTTTTGCTTGGCTTTCACGACAGATCCCTGCTATCGAGGACTACCCATATGTGGGGATCGACTTCTCTAGAGATCCAGAGATACCCGTGCCTCCTGGTGAGGAGCGAGGGGAGATGGGTAAGTCTCCACATGTATAGTTTTTATTTTGTTTGCATATGTAATTTTTATGTCTTTTTTGATATATATCATTTTTGTATGCCAAAGTATTTTATGGGTGAACGTTTATTGTATGCAGATGTGGGACCTGTGTGACCTGGCGAATATGCATGGAACAAGCGTCGCCCATGGCCAGAAGCCGCAGCTGCCGCCGCTGGGGGAGCAGTAGTAGCAGGGAACCTCCTAGCAGGAGAGGCCGAGAGGGTCCTTAGGCGAATTGAGCGAAACTTCACTGCGCTCACTCACACAGTCCCGATGGTAGAGATAGAGGACCTGCCGCCGTCCATGCAGATTCATGTTGTGGGGGCACCTCATACATGGGTCCGATTGTTTAGGCGTTTAGCCCGTGTAGTAGATGATTATAACAAGGCCCATAGGCCCTGAACAAACTTTAGAATTTTTATGTACCACGAGCACCTTGTTGTATATATTTTTTGAGGGCATAAGATCGGTGACTCATTACTGTTCCCACTTTTGAGGCGCTTGCGTCCATCTATGTACTCTGAGGATTTTATGATGTTTATATATGGTTTTTATCTCTTTTTGTGTCTTATGGATTATGTGTGCAAAAATGTATTTACATGTTTATGTCCATGATCTTTTTATATGTGGGAAAGATGCCAATCTAAAATGTGATTAGCTAGAGTATCTATGATTTGGTTTAATCTCCTAGGAACATGAAAATATGTAATATAATCAAAGTTGCATTCTAAGAGACGTACCCTAAGGAATCATCGGTGTAAAGTTGGATCATGAATCCAGTATATTCTGTTTAGCTGCGACATGACTAGTTGAGCGTCTATATAGACCCAGAGATGAGATATACCCCATGACAATGCGTCACAAAGAAACTCAATAACTACACTATACTCGGCAACATTATTTGTGGTGTCACCTAAACATATCCCTCCGGAAGATAACAACTGACCCTTTGGTGTAAAGATTACCCAAGCTACGGAGGCAAGCCTCCGCGTGTGTCGACTAGCCCCGTCCGCATACCCAACGAACACCTTGGACTCTCTTGACATCTGCCATATTGATGAAAGATAACATCAATGACACGTCCATAACACTTTGTAAAAGAAATGTAAAAATTTAATAGTACAAAGACTATACATATGTTACAAAAAGTTACCCACAGTGACCTTTCTATGAGTAATATTTCTTGAGGTAGAGCCCATTTCTAGGCTCCGCCAAAGCATTCCCTTCAAAATTGACCAAACGATAAGCACCCTTTTTTAATACCTCTTTAATAATGAAGGGTCTGAACCACATGGGTTTAAACTTTCCTGCCCCCAGGGGGTCCTTGTCTTGGTCATAGACCAGGACAAGGTCGCCTTTAGAGAAAATCCGAGGACGAACGAACCTATCATATTGACACTTGATCTTATGTTTATGAGCCTCATTGGCCAGGGCCACATCGCGATGCTGCTCATCAAGCTGCTCAAGGTGTACTAACCACTCTTCAAGTGGAGAAGTATCTGGCAATAACTGTACTGCCAATTTCAGAGATGGGATTTGACATTCGATGGGCAAGACTGCTTCCAACCCTTAAACGAGTTGAAAAGGTGAGAAACCGGTTGCAGTCTTAACAGATGTGTGGTAAGCCCATAATGCCAAATATAACATCGAATGCCAATTTGACTTGGTTGAGTTGATAGTTCATTGTAGAATAGTCTTAAGAGTTTTGTTTACAGCTTCCACCTGTCCATTGGCTTGGGGATAGTAAGGTGATGAATGTTCTTTCCGTAACCCAAGATTTGACGTTAACTCAGTCATCATTTGATTCTGAAAGTGACTGCCATGGTCAGTGACAATCTCTCTCGGGACGCCAAACCTTGCTATAATTTGGTTGAATAAGAAGAGAGTTGCATTCTCTCCATCATCTTTAAATGTCGGCATAGCTTCGACCCACTTAGTGAAGTAGTCGACAGCTATGATGATATAGCGGTGCCCCCTTGCTGATGGGGGGTTGCATGTAGTGTAATCAATCCCCCACTTAGTGAAGGGACTAACTGTGATGACAGGAAACATAGGAGCTGGATGTGCCCTCATCTTCCGAGAGAATATTTGGCACGGATGGAACTTATTGACCGACTCCATACAATCTTTAATAAGTGTGGGCTAGAAGTAACCTGCTTGTAAAATATTTTGGGCTGTTGCCAACCCAGATAAATGACCGCCACAAGCTCTAGTATGACAATCGTTGAGCACTATGACAGCCTCCTCATGAGTGAGACATCGACACAATATGAAATCTACACCTCTCCGATACAACGTATCATTGAGTATGAGATAATTCTTAGCCTGATGGCATATCCGCCGACGCTAGTCACGAGAAGCAGAGGTGGGGCACTTCAAATTCTAGAGATAGATCAGTATATCTCCGTACCAGGGGTCTGAAGATTGAATTAAAAACATATCCCCTCGGATAGGCGATTCCTCAGGCACAACATCACCTGACTCAACCGAAAGTTCCGAAATAAGTTCTGCGAAGACCAACGACTTCTTGGACTTGGCTAAAATGAAGTCTAGGTTGAATTCTTGGAGGATGACCATCCATCTACTGATTTTTCCGCTGATAACTCGTCGTGTCAACATGTACTGGAATGGATTCATGACAGAAACGACGGTGGTCTTGTGAAACAAAAAATAGTGATGGAACTGTTGAACAGCATGAACTGCTGCCAACACAAGTTTTTTGAGATGGGAATAATTAAGTTCCGGTCCTACGAGGCCTCGGCTCAGGTAATAGATCACGTATTCTGAAAATGAATCATCTTCCTGAACTAAAACCATGCCTATGGTTGACTCTACGGCAGCCAGATATAATAAGAAATCTTTGTTATAATTAGGTGGTCATAGCAGAGGTGCGGTTGTGAGGGAATGTTTTAATGCATTGAAAGAGCGTTGAGTGGCCTTGTCCCAGAAAAAGGGAACATATTTCTTCAGTAAATGCATAAAGCCCTTGGTGATTTCGGCATAGTTGGCGATGAAGTGTCATAAGAAGTTTGCCTTGCCTTGAAGACTTTGAAGTTGTAAGATTGTGTGTGGGGGGGGCAATTGGATTATTGCCTCCACCTTAAGAGGATCGACCATGATCCCTGTTGTTGATACAATGAAACCTAACAAACGTCCAGACGTGACGCAGAAGCTACACTTGTTGGGATTCAAGCGAATCATAAAGTAGCGACAACGTTCGAAGATTAGTTTGAGGTGCGTAGGATGATCCTTTTGCTTGCGAGAGCGTGATGCTAAATCATCTAGATAGGCCTCGACTATATGTTTGAGGTCATGAAACGCAAAAGACATGGCCCACTGGAAAGTGGCTCCAGCATTTTTAAGGCCAAAAGGCATCTTACGATAGGCGAATGTGCCCCACAGACAAATGAATGTCGTTTTGTGTTGGTCTTTAGGTTTGATTTGGATTTGATTATATCCCGAAAAACCATCCATGAACGAAAAGGCTTCACAACCGGCACATTCATCAATGATCTGGTTGATGAATGGTGTTGGAAAATTATCTTTTGGACATGCCTTGTTCAAATCACGGAAATCGGTACATACACGAATCATGCCTTGTTTTTTATTGACCGGCACGGGGTTTGACACCCATTGAGTCAAATGAATAGGATAAATGAAACCTGCCTTGAGCAATTTCTCAACCTCAAGCTTAATGGCTGCTGCTTTCTTAGGATTGACTAGATGAAGTTTTTGTCGAACAGGCTTGGCATCAGGATACGTTGTGATTTCATGTTCAACTATTTTTGGATCGATACCTGGCATTTCCTCATAAGACCAGGCAAAAACATCGCAGAATTATTTGAAAATATCCGTGTAAATTTGAATCTCTTCGGGGGAGAAATCCGCTCCGACGAAGACAGTCTCCACGATGCAAGGGTTTCAAGAGATATTTATAGGTATAGTTTCAGCGGTAGTCGCCATATTCCCCTCAACATAATTTTTCTGTGTAGCTAAGAGATTAATAGGACATGGATGATCTCCCGTCATGGTGATAGTGAATTCTCCTGCCTCGATTTGGCTTAACTCTGGGAGGAAATATGATCTATAATGAAGATATTCCCAAGGTTTTTTCAGACTAGTCATTGCTTCGATTACTACTTCGTCAGAAGGCAAGACTAAGTCTAATGAATCGATGTGGGCGAGAGAACCCTGAGCCCAGATAGGCTCTAGAGGTGGATCCAATTCTTGTGCGGGAGTCGGATCAGGGTTAGATGAAGCTTGTTGGACTAAAGAGTATGCTACTTCAGCGGCCGACAAGGGCATGGACATGCCAGAGTGCCCTGTCTCATTCATCGTGGCTGATGGGGAAGGAAGAATCCACGGATCCTCAAAGTAAGTTGTGCGGAATGACGAAACTTGAAAAATCTCAACCTTATGGTGATTCGATATAAACTTGACATCGTCATGAGGAGGTGGGTAATCGAAGGTACCCATCAAATATGGGCACAAACCAACTCCTACGTTAACGACACCGGGTTGAGGATTATCAATCATGGGAACCGTAGATGCCCCCAAAGCTGGGTCAGGTCTAGAGAAGGACAATTGATCGATGGTCACTATCCGGCCTTCGTGTGGAAACAACAAGACTCGGAAAATGGTAGAAACCACAGCTTGCATAGCATAAGTCCAACTCTGACCTAACAAGAGGTTATAGTTAAGGGGGGCATCGACTACCTCTACTTCGACGCACACGGTCTTCCGTCCTAACTGCATAGGGAAAGAAGGGACGATGCCATGTGGTCGGAAAGAACGACCGTCGAACGCAGTGAGGAGAGTAGGTGATAGAGACAAATCAGGCTGGCCAATAGCCTTCCAACATGCTAACGACATAACACATATCGAGGCACCCTCGTCGACCACCATGCGGAAGATATTGCATGTAAAAGTTTTCGTGGGATGAGCCACTACTATCTGAAGCGCTACGTGGTAAGGCAGACGAGGTTTTAAGTCGGTTGTATCTAACATGATGGTACCCGGGTTACAAGTCTCAGTAGAGCCTAAAGCAGTCAACAAGGCTTTCCTCTGAGCAGGGCAGCTTTGGAGAACTTCCAAAGTAGATATCGCACAAGGGGTTTGTGATAAATCCTCCACCACAGAGTAATTCTGGGCGGCCCATGCGTTTGGGTTGTGAGAAGCTTTCTTAAATGCACCTTTTGGAATGCGTGTCATTGTTTCACCCAACATCTTCTCGATCTGTAGAGGAAGAGATGGGATCTCAGCTTCTTTACCCTTCTCAGAGGCACTTGGTTTACTATAGTCGTGCGCTCTAGTCATTATTAAATTATCACCCCTAACCATATATACGTTCGCAGATGAGGAGTTGTTTGGAGGAGGGCAGGTTTCTTGGCTGCCCCCTTCGACACTTGTATAGGCTTGAGTTAAATTTTTCCCATGCTGAAAGGGATTAGTCAACACGACTTGTTGTTGCTGTGTGACAAACTTTTGGGCCTCTACAAGTCAAGGACAAAGATGGGTCGGGTGGTCTTCCGCACACAAGTTGCACGGATACCTCGCCTTCCATTTTTCTGTGGTTCCCTCACCAGCATTATCAGTGGGTTTTTTCTCCCCCTTACCCTTCTTTCATTTCTTTTTCTTCCCTTCAGGTTGCTGGGTGGCCTTCGGGTTAGTCGACTGCACGGAGTGTACTTCAGACGTTTGGGTAGGAGGAGCAGCCAAAGCAGTAGTCTGGCTGGTCGCTGAGTGTTGGATAGATAACTGTTGCAATTGTTTTGTCAATTGCTCAGCGGACTTGGTTTGTGCTGAACCAACAATACCATCAGTATGTGGTCCAACTCTCTGTCTAGTTTTATCCAGTATCGATCGTGGTGCATCCGGCAGGATGTTGTATAATAAACCAGACTGAGAATAGATGAGCTCAAACTGTTGAGCCCTCATGATGGCATCTTCTTCGGAGAAAACTCCTGAAGTCGTGACATCTTTGGATAATTGTGGGACTAAAGACTTAAGGAACCAATCAAGTAGGAATGCTGGTGGGATTGGTACTTTGATTAGACTCTTTCGACGTCTCCACTCTTGGATATGATCAGAGATATGGTCCGTTGTTGTCTGTTCAAAATTGCCAAGCAGCTCTGTGCTAGCGTCGTATCTCACAGGTAACTGGAAATGGTTAAGGAAGGCCATCGCCAGTTCGCCAAAAGAAGAGTATCTGGAGCGATTGAGCTCGATGTACCATTTCACGACACTCCCGATAAGAGTGTGTTGAAACAATCGCAACTGGATGAAGTCATCTTTCAACAAGTTAGATGAACACCAAAGATGGAAGGTAGTCACGTGATCACCTGGATCTTCATTAGGCTTAGCCTCAAACTTTGGAATGTCCAAAGGAAAATTTGTTAGCATAGGAGGCCAACGTGGATCGTGAAAAATAGGATCATTTAACAACCTTGTCAAATCTGGCAAGTGTAATGTCGCCAGGAATGGTAGTTTGGGTTGCTCCTGATAGCTTGGGAAAAAGGGTCCTAGGGTTTGACTGGCACCAGGTTGCCAGGAAAAGTTTGGCTGCTAGCCTGGGTTCTGGTAGAAACAATGGCCCTGACCAACGTAATGATTTTTCATCTATGGAGACATCATTGGCTGATTCCCCATAAAGGACATCGGATGTTGGGCATGCATCGTGTTTGAAGGACTTTGGGAAGGATTACCCCATGCCAGTCCTGATGGGAGAGGCATAGAATTCTGTCCAGGGTTCCATTGACTATGGAAAGAATTACCCCAGAATGACATTCTAGAAGAGGGAACGGATCCTTGTCCTGAGTTCCAAAGTCTTGTTATATGTGCCCCCGGCGCAGGAATAGTACCCTGCGCCGGAGTAGACTGTCTAAAAATGGGAGTGCCCCCAGACGGGAAAGCGGTGGATGCGAAAGTGTTGTTACCAAACATCCCGTTCCAAACAAACGGTGACGAACCTACCAGCATAGTGTGCGCAGGTGTTCCTTGACTCCCGGCTCCAAATAAACTAGTGTGTACAGGCTGCCCGGCGGAGTGTTGATGCAGACCACCAAGTGAAGGGGATGAAGGAGAGATATGACCTCCAACGTAAAGAAAAGCATTAAAAGGGACGAAAGTGCCCCCAAGTTGACCTTGCGGAGAAGCATTAGAGCTCCCTGCCCCCAAACCCAAAGTCTGTAAAGTGGAGTGAGTGAGTGCAGGACTTGTACCTAAACTAGGCATACTGTATGAAAATGGAGAGCCTGTCGCACTAAGTGTGAAGGGAGTTGTGGCCACCACGATAGATGGGATCGGTCCACTGTGTGACGTAGTTGTGGCCGAGACCATGGTGGCCCAGACCGACGATGGCAAGTTAGGAGATGCTTCTCCCGTGGTAGCAACAGTGGTGGGAATGGAAGAATTCCCAGAGGAAGTAACAACGTTTGTTTCCATAGATGTGTGAGGCACTGACAGGCGTTCATAAAATTGGATTTGTACAATAACTTGTAGCCAAGTATCAGTGGTTGGGGTTTCAACTGAACCAAGATTAGCGGTTGATTCCTTCGGGAGTTGTTTGGGCACAATGGTTTGTAACCCGGTTTCTTCGAAAGACCCTTGTTGGTCTAGATTCCGCCTCAATGGTGGCGGGGGTGGCTCCAGTATAACCGGCGGCAGGGCCAGAAGCCTTCATGACCGGCAGAGATTGGGATCCTCCACTGTGTGAGAAGATCCAAGACATGCTAACGTATTCTACACGTTCAAACAGTAACACACACTAAAAAAAGAAACCCCTAAGAGATAAGACAAGCAAACTCTAAATTAGTTGGAAGAACAGTTACAACAACCAACACTAGAGCAACTTACCGGTGCAAGTGAAACTCGAACACGGAAGCACCCTCCGGGTATACTCTGCAAAGAATGGCCTGATGTCTGTCCTAGGTACCGTGGTATACCCCCACAGTCACCTGTGTATGTCCCTAAAAATATTGGCAACTAGGTTTCTAGCACGCGAACAATCACCAGGCGGGTAAGTCGGGTAGACCACAATGAACAGGGTATCAAGCCCAAAACCTGTCAAGGGTATCGAGAGAAAATGGTCCAGAAGACAACTCAGTACCTCGAATGGATTCGAGACCCACAAAGCCTCATGGCAAATGCAAATGACGGAATCCCAAAACAAGCCCTCGATATGTGTTCTCCACTACGATTGGTCCGGCTTTGGAGGGGTTATCTCCGCTACCTTTCCGTATGCGACCTCGTGTTTATCCCCTGTGTTAGAGGGGGGTCCCGGATAACTTCCACGAAACTGGACTTCTACACTCCCTATCACAGAGTCTAATGTGTGGTTTTGAGTGGCCTTGGAGAGTTTCCTCTCCAACCTAATCCAAGGCCCTAGTCCTGAACTAGTGTATGAACCCTACAAACAAAAAGTCTACTAGATTTTAAATTAGCGTTGCTTTTATTGGATTTTTTACGTCATGGCGTATGAAGGTGAAACTGATGATGTGTAAAGACTAAAGCAAAAAATGAATGAAAAAAGATGGAAACAAAAGACTTTTACTCAATGCAAAAATCAACAACTTTTCACAAAGAAAGATTTCTTTTTCTTTTCAATTTTTCTAAGATTTCATGCAACAAACATAAAGAAATTTCACTCGACTACGAGCTACTTATTCTCTAAATGCACTGCAAAAAATTATGAACAAAAAGACTTCTTCCTAGCTATTGATGTAGAAACACAATCTTCAAACAAAGAAGAAAATGAAAAGATTTTTTTTTTCTCTTTTTTTTTTTTTTTATTTACATGCTAATCAAGCAACAAAGGGAAAATACCGACAATCCTAAAACCAAGAAAAAACAAAATTCTGGCTTAAAGCGCAGATCACAAAGAATCAGAGCAAAGACACCCAATGGAAATCAAGAAAGCAAAGACTCTTGCTCTTGTCTAAAAACCATAAGACAAAATTTTTCTTTTTATCTTTTCTATCAACTAGCAACTAAGAAAAAACAGGCTAAGGGTAAGAGGCCCTAACCTACTGAATGTTCAACCCTAGACTCAAACACCTGAGAGGAACACTTCTCACCAAAGGAGGGTATGAATGCCCCACCCTGATTGAAAAGTAACCTGTCAAGCACACTTCTATCACTAAAACAACACGCGTGCGAACGCGTGCTGAGCTGAAACAGGATGCGTGTACACGCGGTTTGACCTTGTACAGGTCGCGTGTATGTGTAAATTCTAAGACAAAAAATAAAAACAAGCAGCCCAGACCCAGAAGAGGCCTCTGGTATTGACAACCAGGGTCCCTTGAAGGCTTGGATGCTTCTTCTAACAGAAAATAAAAAAATATTTGCAAGGAATAACAAAACACAAAAAGACAAACTGAGACAAGACTGTGAACCAGCAAGACTCAGACAGGACACAGAAAACCCCCTGATAATGTATAATTCTGACAGGGAAGAGGAGGACTGCCTCTTAAGTTTTTTGAGCTCCTACGCGCTACTGAAACCTCTACAGCTAGCATTCACACGCGGGCTATAAGAGGTTAGAGCGCGAGTACACCCGTGCAGGCCTTCCGCAGGCCGCGTGTACCTCTGTGTGTCCCGAAAATTGCCGTCAAGCAATAGTCAGGGAAAACTGGTATAAAGAACCAGGCTCCCTGCTAGCTCAGGCCTTACAGAGAAAAAAAAGCAAAGAAACAGAAAATCTAATCTCTTAAACTACCCAAAAACTCAACTAAATCTGGGAACCCTAAAGAGTATCTTCCCCAGTATGGTCGCCAATTCTATTGTTGGGAAAAATACCCTACGGACTAGCAAACTAGGGTCAAACTTGCATGCATATTTTGACCGTAAAGAAATTACATTTTAACCAACCACCCAAAACTTAAACCCTGCTTTCACAATACATACATGGAAAGGAACTACCAACCTTGTTACTGATGTTTGGTGTAGATCCTCCGTTGCGGTTTTGTCCGTTTGCTGGTGCTTATCCTTCCAACGATAACCTGCAATAAAAAAAAACAATGATGCATGGACGCTACTTCTCTACTTGAGGGTTAGAAATTAAGCACAAATTAAACAAATCATAGATAACTCATGCATTGGGATGGGAAAAGTATTCTTTTATTATTTTCAAAATGAATCAACATACAATCAAAGTCGAGACCAGCCACCGCTCCTTGATCCTGATCCTGGGCTCCTCCTCTTCTGTCCTCCAACTGCTTTGCATTAATTCTCCTTTGGCTTGAGGAAAGGCTAAAGGGTTGGGACAATGGATTTGGCAAATGGGCAGAGTTTCTTCGCTATAATTTTTCCTTCTCCAAATGGTACCCCTACCCCTTCTTTTATAGGCTAGAAGGAGCTAGGGTTTTGGACGAACTCTTGGCCATGCATGGCCGGGAGTTTCATTTAACTGACCCATAGCTTTTTTTCCCGTCGGCAACTTTCCTATTTTTGTGTTTTGTTAGGTACACGCGGGCTGTAGTAGGCCTGCCAGCATGCACACACGTGCAGTAGTGGGTTAGGGCGCGTGGGCCTTGACCCAAGAGGATTTTTAGAGAGGTTCTTTAGCAAATGTTTTGGCAATGAAGGGATATGAGTTGGCCTGATGCCAAGTAAGCATGTGTGGTGCGATTTAGGGTTATAACAATTCTACACTATCCACAAAAGGTGCAAGTCTACATTATGCAAATATAGGAGTTGAAGTTGAACACAAAGAGACTTCGTTTGATTACCAGTCATTAAGGTGTTCCATTAACACGAGACAACCCATCGATAATGAAAGTAGGTGTCAAGGCACCGAGTACATTCAACAAGTGTGAATAAGGGTGTTGAGGTCAAACACTTGAAGAATCCATCCATCAGGAGACATTGATGTATTTCCAACTATCGATGGTGGGTGTTAGCGATGAAAGTCAGCCCTGGATTGTAGCAGGAGCAGAGCCCGATGCCCATCAATTTATGTCATGATTTGTTTAATGGGGTGATCAAATGGAATTTAACTCACAACGATGTGGTTCTGACTCCGAAACTAGGCCAAGCATGCATGGGCAAGTGAGGTCTTAGATAACTTCAGACAATGAGTTGTAGGAAGGGTGAGTAGGGGGAAGACTTGTATCAGAAAGATGCAAAGGTCTGTCATAAACATTAGATCTCTAACAGACTGTAGAGGAAAACGTCTGAATGCAAGATCTTCTTACATTCAAATGCAGAAAAATGGAGAATACAACAATGCAACAATAAATCCTTTATCATAACATAATTGCAACCATTCGCACGAATCAGTCGATCACGAACTCTCTCAGTATGAGATGAAAACTAGATGGAGTGAGAAGACTGTCTGTCATTAAACAAGAAATATTACATACCAATACATAACTAGAGAGCTAGATTCTTTGCTAAAACTTTACAACCGGGAGCTTCGCTCTACCATCGATCCTTTTAAAAATGCAAAAACGGAGTACATATACTCGAACAGATTTGCCCAACAGAGGCACGCTCGCCCTTCAAAGCGTAGCATCTCTTCAATCAAACTTTGGATGGAAACCCTTCGTTAGATGTCCCCTTAACCTTGCATGTCCTTTGCAGAGGAGGTAGCTAAAACATTAAAGGCCAGAATGGCGTGTGCAGACTTCCTCTGGTCGGATGAGAATTTGGCATGACCTTTTTGGGGAAAATCAATGTACAGGATCGTCTCGGGCAGAATGCCTATCGAAACCTCCATGTCTTGCATTCAATAAGTGAATCGAGGTTCCAACTACCTCAATTCTCCCTCATTTAATTCTTTAGCGAGGACCAAGATTGAGGTCGGGCTAAACTGGTCTTGGAGGACGCAGTACTCCCTTCTGTGGCAAAACTCGACGCTTCAGCCCCTTTGCATAACTCTTTTCCTTTCACCCAGTGATCGGGCATCAAGACCATGGGACCAGATCCTGAGTGTTTTTGGCGCTTCGTGCCTCGAGGCTGGGAGGAGTCTGATCCCTGCTCTTTGAAGTCGTGATGTGCAAAGGGGCGATAGAACCTAATTGCACATCACATACCCTTCTTTTGATCGGATGGCCCAAAACACTTTCAATGATACTGTGGGCCCGTCATTAAAAGTTATTTTCCTTTTGCGATTCGCGAGTTCATGAGTCAAATACCCTTGGCTCCCTTTTTTAAATTCCCGATCCCCGAGATGGCGATACTGTGGCCGGGCCCCTTTTCTGGTCAGCGCTCTCTACATGTAACCGTCGACTAGGGCCCAAGTACTAACGCCTCTCGCAACTCGCGGCTTCGAGAGCTGGAGCATCGAACTTTGGCATTCTCCCCTCGCAAAGTCCCGAGACGCGATGGTCAGCGAAGGTTGACCCCTCTGGGCACTTTTCGTAACTTGCAATATCGCACAACTAAAAGACATGGTCCGCCCTCCGAACTCACAAATCCCGAGTTCGAGAAATAACTACTGCGCTTATACTGATCGTGATTGACGCCCCTTGAAAACTTTTTTGCGCCATACTTAGCGCGACTCGGTTAGCTGCAACAACCCATTAACCGCTTCTCTGCTCTGTCGATGAATTCTTGCCGCCAAAGGATGAAGTGCCCGCTCGCTTGATTTTAAGTCCAAAAAGGACCTCTTCTGTGTGTGGCGCTTGGGTGCTCCTCGTGCAACCTGCAGACCTCGATATCCCTATGCCGAAGACAAGTAATGTTGCTAACATTAGGCTCCATGGGGGATAGAGTCATCCTTGTGATGCTCTAAGGACTCATTTTATAGTTCGAGTGCCTTACTGTTGGGCTATGGAGTCATCTGCTAAGCCGAAACATAAAAATAAACAAAGAGTCAAAAGGACAATATTTACAAACAAGGAGCCACCGGAGGCTCAAACAAAACATTTCTTAAGAAAATGCCCATTTACTGGGCTGTTGAAAACTTCTTCACCCTCCAAATCCTACAACCTATACGTATTATTTGATAAAACTTCAGAGATTTTGAAGGGCCTGATCCACAGGGCCTCAAATTTGCCGTGCTTGCCCCTGTCTTGCTTAGGAGCATCCCATTTTAGTACCAAGTCTCCTATCTAGAACTTCTCCTTCTTGGCTTTCTTATCAAAAACCTGCTTGATCGCCTGGTGATGGTTCTAAATTCAGATCATTATCTGCTCTCTAGCCTGCTGAACTTCTACCAGTTGATGACTTCTTCTGATCATGTCATTGGGATCTTCCCGATAATCCTGGAAGAATTTTGCTACGGGAATGGCTAGCTGAGAAGGGAAGACAGCTTCTGCTCCATAAACTAATTGGAAAGGGGAGATGCCTATATATCTCTTTGTGGTCACTCGATCGACCCATAGAGCAAATTTCAGTTTCGAATTCCAGGCCCTTTTGTTGTCCTCCAATAATCTCTTGATGATCCTTATTAGGCTTTTGTTGGAAGATTCTGCTAAACCATTTCCCTAGGGATAGTATGGGGTGGAGTGAATCAGTTTGATCCCAAATTGTTCACAGAACTTGACTAACGGCTCATCCTTAAAAGAGGCTGCATTATCAGTAACAATCTTTCTCAGGCAATCAAACCTTACGATAAGGTCTTCTAGGAATCCAATGATCACCTTGTGGGAAGTACTCCTGGTGGGGATAGCTTCAATCCACTTAGAAAAGAAATCTGTGGCAGTTAGGATCCATCTGTGCTGCCCGCTGGAAGCAGGGTGGATTTCTCTAATAAAATCTAGACCCCATTGCTAGAAAGGTCCCGAAACAACTACAGGCTTTAAAGGCAGGGACTTGAGCTGTTGCTTTCCTGAAATTTTTTGACATGTAATATAGGCTCTAACTCCTCTATGGACATCAGCGAACAAGGTGGGCCAGTAGTACCCAGCTCTGAGAATTTTGTGGGCTGTGGTCTTCCAAGAATGGTTCCCTCCGCATAGGCCACTGTGAAATTCAGCCATGATCCTGTCGACCTCTCGTGGATCCATGCATTTTAAAAGCACCCCCAGGGGGTCTTTCCAGTATAAAATTTGATCGATAAGGCAGTATCTGACTGCATTGAGCTTCAGTGCTCTTGCTTTGTTTCTTTGCAGGCCGTCTGGGGGCCGCAACTCTTGCAGAAAATATATGACATCCTTATACCAAGGACATCGAGCCAACAAGGGTTCTGTTTGAGGGTCTACGTCAGACAACTGATTCTGCTGATTGTTTGATTTTGCATTGACGTAATCCACCCCCAAAGATTTGCGATTAGCTTCATCCAACATCTTGGCTAAGCCTTAACCCTTGATCAATCTAGTAGGTCTTATTTCCAAGTCAAATTCCAGGATATTGGCTATCCATTTACTCCTCCTCCCATCAATGTCGGGCTGTACAAGGATGTCCTTCATAGAGGCTGAAGGAACATATGCGGTCACTTTTGAGTGCAAGACATAGAATTTGAAAGCTTTGAGAGCTTTCACTAAGGCATAGGCTTGTTTTTCCATGATTTCATACCTAACCTCTGCATCTCGTAATGCCTTGCTGAAGAAAGAAATGGGTTACTCTCGCCCTTCCTCATTTTTCTGCAACAATACCGCTGCTACTGTATCAAAAGAAGCGAAAGAGAAGATTAAGAAATCTTTGGAATAGTCAGGACTGATCAACATAGGTGCCTCGGTCAATGCCCTTTTTATTTAGACAAAAGATTCCCTAGGTTCAGTGGTCCATTTCACTTCATTTCCCTTCCTGAGCATGGCTGTGATGTGTTTCACCAGCTCGACAAAATTTGAGATGAATCTCCTCAGAAAATTAATCTTCCCTAAAAATGCCTGAACCTCCTTCTTAGATCTGGGAAGTGACAGTGTCTGAATGGCCTCTACCCTGCTAGGATCAATCCTCACTCCTTCTGTTGATACTATATGTCCTAACAACTTCCCTTCTCTCATAGAAAACAAATATTTTTTGGGATTTAGGGAGAGGCCAAACCTCCGACACTTCGAAAAAACCTTTCTCAGGTGACAACAGTGCTCCTCGTCAGACCTAGAGAAGACTGTTATGTCATCCAGATAGATCGCCACAAACTTATCTTTCTCCCCGATGAAGGCTATGTCCATGGCTCACTGAAATGTTGCTCCTGCATTCATCAACCCAAAAGGAATTTTGGCATACATGAATGTGCCCCAAGGAGTGGTGAAGGCCATTTTTTCTCTGTCTTCAGGCATGACCGATATCTGATTATAGCCAAAAAAACCCTCGATCATGGAAATCCTAGATGCACCGGCTACCCTCTGAAATATGTGTTCCATGTTGGGAAGGGGATAATTGTCTTTCTTTGAGCTCCTGTTTAGATTCCTGAAATCGACACAAAGCCTGATTTCTCCACTTTCCTTTCTTACCAGGACCAAGTTGGCCACCCATTCGGAATATCTCAAGGGGACGATGATTTGGGCCTCTAACAACTTCTTCACTTCTTTCTCCATGACAGACAACAACATGGGATTTATCTGTCTTAGTTTCTACCTAAATGGCTTAGCCTCTTCCTTCAGTGGGATCTTGTGTTCAATGACGGATGTATCATATGTCTTGAGGTCTTCGTAGGTCCATGCAAACACATCAACAAACTCCCTCAGCAAATCAGTATATTCGTCCCTCTGTTCTTTGGTCAAACTCCTTGACAACTTGACAAACTTAGGCTCCTCTGGTGTGCCAATGTTGCACTCGGCTGTGTCAGAATCTTCATCTGCAACCCTGCCCTTTACTGCCACATCATTCCCATCGAACAATCTTTCTAACAGGACTAGTCCCCTCGGAATGTGATTGCTAGGTAGCTGAATAATCTGGTGGTTAGCAATTTTATTTAAAAGCACCTCGGGGTGGAGGTCACCTTCCAGGTTAGGATTCCGATCAATGTGCAATGTAGAAAATTCATCAACAGATTGGAGAATTTTTTTGATTTCTAGATCATCTTCGAATACCTTCCAATGCTTGACATTGTCTGGCATAGAGGGCCTATATTTTATCTCAACATCATATTTTTCCATAGACGATTGAGGGACCTTGAACTGGCTAGCTGAAACAGCTAAAGAATCGGCCATAGCATTATCCTCCCTTGGAATAAAAGAGATGTTGAAGGCTGAGAAGAAACTATCAATCAGGTCCCATACCTCATTCCTGTAACTTCTGAGCCAAGGATGCTTGGCCCAATAGATATTCCTGACTTGTTGGATTATCAATTCAGCATCTCGAAATACTGCCATCTCCCTTATTCCCATCTCTTTCGCAGCTCTCATACCCAGAACAAGAGCTTCATACTCTGCCACATTGTTGGTGGTCTCAAATTCCAGCTTGTATGACAGAGACATGTTTTCCTGAGTAGGTGACACAAAAAACACCCCAGCACCAACACCTTCGCTAGAAGAAGCTCCGTCGAAAAACATCTTCCAGACAGATAAGGTTGGAGGGGGAATCGGGTAATTAATACTGGGCTGCTTTTTGACTTGGAAAGGGTCTTCAGGAGCATCAGTGAGCTGCAATAAACTAGACCCCAAATTAGTGTCAAGTGCAAAGATAGGGTGATTGGTGGGGTTTGCTTCATCACTAACAATGTAGGCCAACTGAGCTTCCCTATATAGCCTCCTTTGTTCCCCTCCAAAGACTGGAATGGTGGCATACGTGAGATCCATCTGTAATGTTCCTCCAAGATTTTTAATCCAATATCTTGACAACAACATGACAAACTTGGGAGGAACATCAGCTACCACAATATCCATGACCACACTTTTCATGGGTAGCTGAAACAAGGAAACCACCAGGTCTTTGATGACTCCCAGACACTGCACTCTCCTTGAATCGAAAGAGTACAAATCATGATAAGTTTTCGTCACCTCCAGTCCCAATTCTTCCATTACTATTTTGGGCATAAGGTTATGGGAAGCCCCTAAATCCATGAGGCAGTTATGCAACACTTTATCATGTATTTTTAGGGATGTGTAGAAAGGGGGGGATGAGTCATATCTATCTTCTACGATGGGGCCTAGGACAACTACTAGCTTTTCATCTTGGAGATTTATGGAGTCTTTGGGAAGGCATGAGACCTCAGACTATAAAATCTCAGAGAAGCGTTTCTTGAACCCTTCATGTTTGATAAATTCGGTTAGGGGCATAGGGATTCTGATCTTTTGAACTTCATGCTCAAAATTAAAAGAAGATGTGAGCTTTGGGATTTCTCTTATTTCGGGAACATGACTCTGGACTATGGGAGAGAGGGGTCGGGTCTTCTTACCTCCGTAACTGTCTGCTACTTCATTAGTAGGTTTCTCTGTTCTAGCGAGCTGCTCAGGAACCTCAAGTGTTGTTGTCTTCTTCTTGGACCTCAGGTTATACCTGCCTTGGCTATCACTAGCCTTGTCTCCCTTGCTCAATTCATTTAGCTGACTGTCCATGAGAGACTCCTCGTATGCTGATTGAGTGAGGTGAGGAAAAGGAGGAGTGTCTCTGAAGCAATGGATTTCAGGATCATGCTCATCTGTTCCCCCCTCTTCCTCTGCGGCCACAAAATTGTTTTGAAAAGGGGCCTGAACTTTTTGGTCTTCTCTATCTCTTCCCCCCTCTCTTTGCATAGTTGGGGGAGTAACATTGTTTGGCCTCCTGAAGCCTCCTCTGTTTTTTACATTTTGAGGGCCCTTGTATGCTTGCCTACCCTCCACCTTCATTCTCTCCATCTCTGCAGACAGAGACTTAACAATTTTTGTTAGTTCATCCACTTGAGGGTGGGGCACCGATGGGCTAGAAGTTGAGGCTTCAGATCTTCCCTTTCTCCTATCTACATCGGCCTTGTTCCTTAGTCTATCAGCTGCCAATACATTAGATTCCACTTCTATGGATGCATCTTGCATTTGAGATAAGGAGGTGGCTCTTCTTTCTCTCAACAGAAGATAGAAATCGGGGCCAAACACACTAGCATGAGAGATCTTGGCCGAGGCTTCAGAGGGCTTTATTTCAGCATGAATCTTATTATACATCTTATTGAATCTTTTGGAGAAGTCAGAGACAGATTTTCCTTCCATCTTCTTCAAAGAACCGAACTCTGTCATGTAATACATGAAATCCTTTCTATCTCCCCACTGCCTCAGGAAAGCACTATCCAGGGCTTCTATCCCAACAATAGATCCGGGGGCCAATCCTCTGAACCATTTCCTCACCTCGCCATCAAGGCTCTGGATGAAGACTCTCATCCAGAAATCTTCATTTTCAATGTTGAGGTTGTCTGCATAACTGTAAAAAGCAGCCAGATGCTCTTTAGCAGTTACATCCCCCTCCCCAGTGAACTTGGGCATATACTTCAGGTAATCTCCAGCAGGGAGAGGATTCATAGGATGGGGTAGAACTACGGGAGCGTATCTGGCCGCGACTATGGCATCCATTCTATTCAGAGGGGGATTAGCACCAACCATAGGAATATTAGGTGGAGGAGAACTTGGGGGAGAAGGAGTTCGTGAAGGGGCTACTGGGAATGAGTCCCGAAGTGGGGTGGGAAACAAGAGGGGATTTAAGGAGAAGGCTAACGAGATCAAGTCAGCAGGTGCTCCTCTTTGTGCAGGAGTGGGGAAATCTTATGTAGTCTTGGGTCTACGCCAAGGTGCAGCTTCAGAGGAGAGGGGAGTGACAAGGATTTCTCCCTCCAATCCCAGATCAGGAGGAGAAAACTCAGCAGGAACACTCCCGAAATTTAGGAAACGACAAACCTTCGAAGGAGGTCTATTGAGAAATTGAGGAGGCGAAAATGGAGTTCTTACAGAAGGAGATGGCGGATTACCTGTTTTGGCGGTGGAAGCTTCTTCTTCAGAGTGCTTTCCTTTTCTAAGAACCACCTCCGGATCAGTTTCAGGTGTAGCTAGAGGCAGCTGTGGATGAGACCGCGTGTGTCTGCCTCTGAAAGACACAATTAACAGAGAAGGTTCTCCCCAGCGGAGTCATCACAATGGAGTCACTAGGTGCACAGTAGAAATCTTCAAAGGCTCTGATACCCGATGCACCTTTGGAATCAGAGGTTCAATGTCGTTCAATCCCGAGCAAAATTTTCAACTTCGTCCCCGTCAACGGCGCCAGAAATGTTAGCGACGGAAGTCACCCCTGGATTTCAGCAGGAGCAGAGCTCGACGCCCATCAATTTATGTCACAATTTGTTTAATGGGGTGATCAAATGGAAGTTAACTCACAACGATGTGTTTCTAACTCTGAAACTAGGCCAAGCATGCATGGGCAAGTGAGGTCTTAGATAACTTCAGACAGTGAGTTGTAGTAAGGGTGAGTAGGGGGAAGACTTGTATCAAAAAGATGCAAAGGTCTGTCATAAACATCAAGTCTCTAACAGACTATAGAGGAAAACGTCTGAATGTAAGATCTTCTTACATTCAAATGCAGAAAACTGGAGAATACAACAATGCAACAATAAATCCTTTATCATAACATAATTGCAACCATTCGCACGAATCAGTCGATCACGAACTCTCTCAGTATGAGATGAAAACCAGATGGAGTGAGAAGACTGTCTGTCATTAAACAAGAAATCTTACATACCAATACATAACCAGAGAGCTAGAGTCTTTGCTAAAACTTTACAACCGGTAGCTTCGCTCTACCATCGATCCTTTTAAAAATGCAAAAACTGAGTACATATACTCGAACAGATTTTCCCAACAGAGGCACGCTCGCCCTTCAAAGCGTAGCATCTCTTCAATTAAACTTTGGACGGAAACCCTTCGTCAGACATCTCCTTAACTTCGCATGGCCTTTGCAGGGGAGGTAGCTGAAACATTAAGGGCTAGAATGGCATGTGTAGACTTCCTCTGGTCGGATGAGAACTTGGCATGACCTTTTTGGGGAAAATTAGTGTACATGATCGTCTCGGGCAGAATGCCTATCGGAACCTCCATGTCTTGCATTCAATAAGTGAACCGAGGTTCCAAATACCTCAATTCTCCCTCATTTAATTCTTTAGCGAGGACCAAGATCGAGGTCGGGCTAAACTGGTCTTGGAGGACGCGGTACTACCTTCTGCGGCAAAACCCGATGCTTCGGCCCCTTTGCATAGCTCTTTTCCTTTTGCCCAGTGATCGGGTATCAAGACCATGGGACCAGATCCTGAGCATTTTCGACGCTTCGTGCCTCGAGGCTGGGAGGAGGCTGATCCTTGCTCTTTGAAGTCACGATGCATAAAGGGGTGATAGAACCTAATCGTACATCATGTACCCTTCTTTTGATTGGATGGCCCAAAACACTTTTGGCGATATTGTGGGCCCGTCATTAAAAGTTCCTTTCCTTTCCCGATTTGTGAGTCTGTGAGTCAAAGACCCTCGGCTCCCTTTTTTAAACTCTCGATCCTCGAGATGGCGATACTGTGGCCGGGCCCCTTTTCTGGTCAACGCTCTCTGCATGTAACCGCCAGCTAGGGCGCAAGTACTAACGCCTCTTACAACTCGCAGATTCAAGAGCTGGAGCATCGAACTTTGGCATTCTCCCCTCGCGAAGTCCCGAGATGCGATGGTCAGCGAAGGTTGACCCCCTCTGGGCACTTTTCATAACTCGCAATCTCGCGCAACTAAAAGACATGGTCCACCCTCCAAACTCATGAACCCCGAGTTTGAGAAATAACTACTGCGCTTATACTGATCGCGATTGACGCCCCTTGAAAACTTTTTTGCACCATACTTAGCACGACTCGTTTAGCTACAACAACCCATTAACCGCTGCTCTGCTCTGTCGATGAATTCTTGCCGCCAAAGGATGAAGTGCCCACTCGCTTGATTTTAAGTCCGAAAAGGACCTCTTCTGTGTGCGGTGCTTGGGCGATCCTCGTGCAACCTACAGACCTAGATATCCCTATGCCAAAGACAAGTAATGTTGCTAACAGTGGGAGAACCTACCACTGATGACTACAAGCCTCTAGATACTCATAAGACTCTAGATCTCAATTCCAGAATAGATGAGCTGAAGTCGATGGAAGGAGACCCATTGAAAGGAGAGCATTGAGGCATATCTCATCATCTAGCGCCAAGTACAAAGAAATAGCTTGATGATTAGAACAAGCTCAGACGAATAGGATGTTCATGAACCAATGACCATGTGCGTCTCTCACATGCACCAGATGCAAGTAGTGCACGAAATAGACCCTCTGAATAACAACTAATGAGGAAAATTCTCGACAGAGGAGAGGAAACCACCAATAGGGCTAGTGGAATCTAAGACACTGCACGAATCCCAATGTTTGAATAGATTTCTTGCCGTCGAACACAAGGGAAACCACCCAGTCAATGACCAATGAGGAGATGTCATATGTTGGGTTCAAGTTTACCTACCAATGATGAAAGTAGGCCCAAGGTGCAAGGTAGGACAACAACTTCATGCGATTCTGAGATTCACTAAGGGTATGACTGACATGCAAAGTCAGGAGTTCGAAGGAGTGGCCGACACAGAATTATACTTCATTTGAAAAAGAGCATGAGACAGATGGATAACTCAGGAATCATACACTTAACACTGATCATTGACAAAATTTTGCGGTGCAGGAGGCATCAAAAAAATCTCTATAGGGACTGGTAGAATAACCAGTCGAAGGAGTAGACTCTAAGTAACGAGCTTAGCTTCCTAGGGTCATGCTAAACCCAAACCTTGGATCAAATGGACTCAAGAGTTTGTGCTTTGTCCAAAGGTGACACAACTATTGCTGATATGAGATAATATTGTTTTATTTCTCGTTTTTTTTTTTGTTTTTTCATAGTCAAAGAAATTTTATGATACATGAGAGGAAACAAGTGTCCCAAGTAAGTAACTAGTTCCAAGTAGTGGAACATACCTATGCTCAATGCAAGGGAATGCATGCGGGGCATGGACACTCAGGGGGTTGTTTCCTCTACGGGTAAAGGGTGTCAAGTTTCAAAGGATATATGAAAGGCATTGATTCGCTAATGATGAGAATTGATGAGGCATGAGGATTATAATGAGAAAGCGGGAGCTGGAATTAGGCTAAAAAATGAAAGCATGATAATGGGATGTGATTACAACTTAACTCAACAATTGTCCTTTTTCGTAGATGTTAGTCCCCTAGGCCCGAAAAAGCATAAAATAATACCCAAGATAAAATAATACCCAAGATAACTCTGTTAGCCAATGGTGACCAGAGTATTCATTTTTCGTAAGTAGTCTACTTGGTCCGGAAAAGGGTTAAACTTATAAAAAAATAGACCTCCTTTCAAAACCATTTAAAAGGAGTGAAAGAGACAAGTTCAGTCGACAATATTTTGTTTTTTTGGGAGTCGAAAAATAGCTTAACCAAGACTCGATGGGAGTCCCATAGGTAGTGGTCAGAATGATATTGAGTAAGAAAATGGGGTTTGAATGAAAATTCATATTGGGAATATAAGAAACTCTCGATCCTATGGATTAACTTCTGCATGGGCACCAAATGAAAAAAGTGTTCTAACTAGGGTACCCATGTTTGGTAGGTCTCTACCACTTAATAATGACACTTCTAATAGAATCAAGAAGGTTATGTGTCGCTAAGAAATGGGTTTGTACCTAGGGCATGTGAATCATGATCATAGGACGATGCAGAAATGCAAAGAGAGGCGAGAACCTATCCTATATGCCAGTGATGGAATATACCTGCCAGAGGCACAAACAAGTAATATGGCACTGAAAATTCATTAAAAGCCATGGAAAAAACCACTTCAAAGCATGTATTTCATTGCGTTATTATTCCACAAGGTCAAAAATAGAAAAGATAGGGTAAAACTATATAAAGTGGGTAAAAATGTTTTATTAATAGTAAAAATAACAATTTTTTACCATACCATTAGAGTTTTTCACCCATATAGTGCTTTTGAGGCCATTTTACCCAAGATCTTCCAGTGAAGATTGCGGGAGCTACGATCAACGGAATTGGAAATCGTCTGGACCAAGTAAGTGATTTTCCCATTCTCTTCCATTTCAATGCTTTATTTTTTATTTTTAGTGACCAAGTTTTGAGTATTAGAGGTTCTAAGTTAGAAACTAAGGTGTATGCGGGATGCAATTCATTGGGTCACGTACATGACCTCATGTACACGGGAAAAGTGAAGCCTTCTCGTGTATATGAATCCTGATATACGACTTTCATAGGGGTAAACCGTGTATAACTCTGTAAGCAAGTTTTTCAAGAGGATTAACTCAAAATTTGGTGTTTCCTTTGCAAGAAGGTGATTAAATGGAGGGAAAGGGAGCATGAAGAAGTTGATACAACAGTAGAAAGAGACGTGAGGGCCCAACAAGCTTTGCAAATATGTGGGCTCTATAAATTTTGGGCCATAAAAGGAATGAGGGCTCAAGTGAGGTTGCTCCAGCTATTAATAAACTATTGGGATCCGGAGACTAAGGCCTTCAATCTCAATGGGAAACCATTGAGAATTGAAGTGGACGATATATACTTTATCATAGGATTATCTTGTCGAGGCGAGGTGGTGAATCTCAAGACCCGGGGGGATGGAGGTGGGAGGATTGTGATTGAGTACATCGCCACCCATTATGTTGCAGGCACAAAGAAAGTAGGGATCCAACTCCCTATCAGGGAAATTGAGAACATGACTCTAAAAATCATAGTCTTAGTACTCACACAGATATCAGATGTTGTAACATAGGTATGCACCCCTACCCTTTTCCCTCCTTTACCTTATACATCCATCAATTCTGAGTCTTTTGGTTTCTTTCTTAGATTATTCTCCATTATTTAATCACTCAGCTTCATGGTCCCTGCTCGTCTTTACTTATTTTGCACCATCTTTTTCTCTTTCTTGAAAGGTGATTTCATGTTCTGGTTTGAGTTTGAAATACTTGTCATCATATTTTCCACTAATTGAGCATGCAGCAGGTCGACCAAGTCTTTTGTGTGCACAGGAGACATCCAAGTCCAACAAGTCCTTTGTAATCTCAGTAAGCTTTTGTAAAAAAATGCAACAAATCAAAGCAGTCCATTTTGGGCTTAGAATTTAAGCCAAATGGTCAGGTCAAATATTCAATGGTGGAGATCCAACTGTCGACGTAGATCAATGTCTCTCACTCATTCAGAGTCTCAAACTCATGTGGGGTTTAACAGGATTGACTCCGCGACTTCGACATTCGGGCATCCGAACTTTCCATTGTTTAAAATCTTCTAAACTCCCAAAGTCCCGAAGCCCTCGAGGTGTTAGATCCCCGAAGCCCCGAAGTGCCAGAATGGGCCCTCACTACCATGTCACTTCACAAGTTCATTCATCTATGAGGTTTTGGTCCAGAGCGAGTAAAGAGCCGAAGTTCCGAACACACATGGAACTCATCAGTCATGACACGTGGCACTCATTTTAGGTCATTGGGTTGCGTCATTCGCCTTTTTCCAGATGACACATGTCACTCTCTTCTTATGACATGTCAACTGAAGTGACATCATGTGGACACGTCATTGTTGTCCTCTCAGCTTCGGTAGAACTTACTTTGGGATATTTCTATCAAGAACAGGTGTAGTCCCCCGAATCCCGAAGTGCTGAACTCTTGAAATCATTTAATGATTAAAGTATTAATCTCGAGGTAATTAGTCTAATATATGCATGGATTAGTGACTTTGCGAGATTAGCACTTTGAGAAATTTCATTGCTTCACATCCCAAAACTCCCGAAGCCCAAAGTGCTAAAGCACAGGGCACTCATCTGTTAGGACTAGTGGTGCTCATCCGTGGAGACACGTGGCTTCCATCTGGCCCTGACATGTGGCACTCATTTCTAGTCATTTGTGTCCCATCAACCGCTCATTGTTTAGTGACACATGTCACTTGCCTTATGTGACACATCAACAGTCGTGACATCATATGACATCATACCACCACGTCACTTCGGGCCCATACTACTTCAAGAGATTTTCATGATTCACAATCAGAAACTCCCGAAGCCCGAAGTGCCGAAGTGCCAAAGTCTCGAAGTAATTAAGGTTAAAGGTAATCTCCGGTTAATAAGTGATTAGTGTTGGTTAACAACTTCGGGAGTTTTAGCCTTCGGAGGATATGCATCCTATGTGCTCCGAAACCTCTGAATTCTGAATTTTTGAAGTAGCTCACCCACATTTATTGCATGTTTGAAATGTTTAAAAAGGGGCACCAAACCAAGAACGAGGAAACTGCACGTCCAAAATCCAGAAAAGTGCAACACGACTTTCTTCTGTCCTCAAAAAGATAAGTGGGGGAAAGACCCAACCACACTTCTAGTTTTCTCTAGTGGACTCCAATGACACACGTGCATGACATGATTGATATAGAACTTGATTCTGTCATTCCTAGTCATTTCTGTCAGATCTTAGTTCGCTCCAACACATGCATCAATATCATGTCATTGCTAGTAGCCATTTTTAGTTATTTAATTGCAAGACTCTTTTAGTTTAAAGCATAATAAGTTGTCTTCTATGTGTAATAAGAACCACTCCTTTTTTTTAAGTCAAGTTTGGAGTATTCATTAACATACTCCAACAATGTGTTTTAGTTAAGTAAATAAGTTGTTTTACAGCCGAGGTGTAGAGCTAAGCCTCAGTTCCAAACTGATCGAGGGCCTCTGCATTTCTGATAAATATGCAGTTTTTGTATGTTTTAGGGGTTCATTTTTGGGGAGAAAAATAGAAGCAACATAAGAGACTAGACCTGTTCAGATAACTATAAAGTTCTCTACCTAGTAAGTATATGTTGATGACAATTGTGTTCTCTTACTCAAATCTTTATGTGTTTAATCTTGTCTTGAATGCAAATTTTGTGATGTGTGCAATGTAGATTTCCTTATTATTTCATCCATTGTTTTAGTTCATCTTTTACTAATTCTGCAACCTGTTATACAACTATTGTTTAGCAAAAGATCTACTATTTGGCAACCTGTTGAATGATTTGCATCTAGATATTTTTCTAAGTCTTAAGATATTATTTTAAGTATTTATTCTCACATAACAAGTGATTCATTGCATTGCTTGTTGTTGTTTTCTGTGTTTGTCTTTTCATATCCCCAAATGTCTATTAATATCCATTCCATTAGCAAAGGAGAAACTAATTTTATACTACGTGGCCTGTCCAACTAGAGTACCATATTTAAAAAACCTATCCTTAAGCTGACCAACAAAACCAACTTATCAAAAAGAACCAACCATTATAAACTTGAGGTGGCCTAGCTTTGCCCTTTAGCAATCAGGTGCAGAATTTAGGACCAACATCAAGGTCGACCTCATTACACCAGGTGTCGAGGATACTCATTTTCTACATGGTGGAGTGTTTAGACCCACCATTTATGATTGGTGCACCTCACTACTGGCCAACATGAAGAGCCAGTTGATGGATTGCAAACTTGGGAGAATCATCAACTTCAGGTTCACATCCATACTCTGTAGTTCTTTCTTTGAGAGGGTTCCAGGTCTGAGCCCTAGAGTATAGATTACTCCACATGGACTATGTGATCCATCCATGTCACGGTGGATCGTGGTGATGAGGCAGCTAGGAGGTGGTAGGGTGCCAACCCCCCACAATGATGAGTTCTTTCACTGGTGGCATTGACATGTCATAGCCATCAACGACTATCCCTATGGAGGGATTGACTACCGAGGGGACTGTGAAATTCCATTTCCATAGGGATCCGCATTTGGAGATATCGCTGAGAATCGTTTTTTATATATTTCATTTTTTTGTGTTTTTCAATTTGATAAAGGCAAAACAAAAATGCAAATATTTTTGTATGGTATCATGTATTAACAGTTATTTTATTATGTAGATGTAGGTTCACGACGACCATAAGGGTTCCCATGACATCGGCACAGGGGCCGAGGAGATGACTTGGTAGGTGGGGATGTAGAGAGAGTTCTCCAGAATGTGCATGACAACCTCTCTTGTTTGATGCATAGGATTTCTATGGTCTAGGTGGAGGATCTGCCAGAGGTGGTGTAGTGACATGTGGTGGGTGTACCCTGTGTGTGGGGTGAGACTCTTCCGGCATCTTGCAAATGCCATAGTGTGATATCATGACACGCATCCAACACCACAGGCATATATTCCATGGTTATGTGATGTATTGGTCGTACATGTATTTTGAGGACATGAGCCCAATTTTGTACTATGACACCATATTTTTTGGAATTTAAAGGATGAAATATAAAAAACATTTGGTCTTCGACTTTACTTGTATATGTTACAATGGATGAATGTATGAATGTGTGTTTTCTTTACGTAATTATGTGACAAATTCCAATATAAAATGTAGTTATCATATGCATCATATACTTGTTTAAAAGTTCTAGGGATGTGATTATAAGTAATAAAATCAAAATATCGTTCCAAAAGTCGTATCCGTAGGAACCGTCAGAGTAAAGTAGAATATTTCATATGGTAACTGTTGTTCAACTGACATGCAACTAATTGAGAGTCCAAGATAACTTCTAAAGATCAAACACCATGTGAAATGACGTTGCGTAATAGCTCTATAATGATTCTATACTCAACCACATTATTCGTTGATGGCTCAAGACAAATGCCACCAGAAGACACCAGTCGCCCCTCAGGTGAATAGATAACCCAATCGGTGGAAGCCATGTTCTGCGTATGATGACTGGCACCATCTGTGAATCCTATGTATACCAAATATTTCATTGACATCTTGCAGCCAAGGGAAAATTCAATAAGCAAGTCGACGACACAAAAGAAATAAGAAAAAAGAAGTATATGTTAGAAAAACAGGACCGCAGAGCAATAAAATAAAAAAAATGCAGAAACAAAACACAGAAGACACACAATACAATAGAGACACAGATTTACGTGGTTCACCCAGTGTGGGATACGTCCACCAGAGAAATTGCCAGGTCCTTCCTTTATTATTATCCAGCAAAATGAAGGGATACAACCTACAGCAAAACCCGCTGTAACTTCATCTTCTTTCTCTCACAGTCTCCTCTCTCAGAATACAATATTCACAATCATCCATAGCCACAATACATTTCCCTCATAAAAGAGGGTTGCCTTCTAGGGAAAAAAACCCTAACATAATCTCTACCATTAGATCTGCGACCTTATAATGAATGGTCCAGATTTACAATGAAACTACAATATACTTTTAAAAGGCAATTGTTGCTTCGGGGGCTTCGCCCCCGAACCCCCGCTGGGGGCCCGCTTGCCCCCAGACCCCCCAGCCGGGGGGATAGCCCCCCCGGACCTCACAGAGGGGGTACCCCCCCTCTACACTCCCCCGCGTGGAAGAGTGTACATACTTCTGGGGTGTAAATACTTCATGGGGTATAAACACGACTGAAAGAAAGGACCTCTGCATCAGGAAGATAATCAGGCTCCACAACCAACAATCTCCCACTTGAAGACTGATCTCAACAACTCCACTGCTGCTGTATATGCTACACTTTGAACCTTCTTGGACCTGAAAAATTTCTCATCTTCATCTTCAATCTTGAAGACCAACTGAAACTGAGCAAGAACTCAGTTTCTCCCTGGTTACTCCCTTTGTTAACATGTCTGCAGGATTCTGGCTAGTGTGTATCTTT
>ML777101.1:109202-148662 GCA_009831015.1 Picea engelmannii
TCCTAGAGCCTTTCTGTCAAGAATCTCCCATTCTTCGTCCTTCATGGCCGTCGGCTTCTTTTCTACTCCGCTCAATGGTAGGAATAGATCCTTCTGATATAAATAATCTTCCATCTGCATCTTCCATAACTGGTAGTTTTGGCTGTTAAATTTCTCGACCCTAAACTTTTCATCTTCCGACATTGCTCCCACTCAAACCAGGAACCCTCTTTTCCTGCGAGTTACCTTACGCTCTGATACCAGTTGTTAGAAAAATAGGACCGCGGAGCAATAAAATAAAACAAATGCTGAAATAAAACATAGAAGATACACAATACAAGAGAGACACAGATTTACGTGGTTCACCCAGTGTGGTCTACGTCCACCAGAGAAATTGCCAAGTCCTTTCTTTATTATTATCCAACAAAATGAAGGGATACAACCTACAACAAAACCTGCTGTAACTTCCTCTTCCTTCTCTCACAGTCTCCTCTCTCAGAATACAATACTTTCCAACCTACATAGCCGCAATACATTTCCCTCATAAAAGAGGGTTGCCTTCTATGGTAAAAAACCCTAACATAATCTCTATTGTTAGATCTGCGACCTTATAATGAACGGTCCATATTTACAATGAAATTACAATGTACTTTTACAAGGCAATTTTTTCTCTGGGGGCCCACTTTCCCCTAGACCCCCCATCCAGGGGGATAGCCCCCCAGACCCTGCAGAGGGGGTACCCCCCCTTTGCACTCCCCTGCGTGGAAGAGTGTACATACTTCTGGGGTGTAAATACTTCATGGGGTATAAACACGACTGAAAGTAAAAGACCTCTAAATCAAGAAGATAATTAGGCTCCACAACCAACAAGAGAAAGACTCTGCCTCTAAAGAAGAAGCCCTAATTGACAGGGATTTTGATGTTTTTGAGACAGAAATTACAGTTTCACCCATTTCCGTGTGCAGAACCAATTTGCCATACAATGTTGGAAAATGGATACCCTTCCTCGAAGCGACCCAAGCTTCCATTACCCATTACATCATAGAAGTCGTTTTCCCTTTCCCTGAGTTCGTAAGCTGGTGTATGGAACAATATTCACAAGAAGAAAAGGTCATTTTGAATAAGTTAGGGTCAGAAGTCTTATGTGAAATAGATAGTCTGTCTATTCAACACACCCTCAGTATACCAGAGTTGTCCCTCACAATGTCAGAGCCCTTTGAGGAAGATAAAATGATCACAGTCTACCGAGAGTGTCTCCCTGAAGTAAAAACCCTATTTCTGAAAACCATTGTTAAACCTGAACACCACTCTGAAAGTCTATCATTACCTGCCAATGTAAGCGTCATGTTTATCGAAGTCCAGTGGGTTTGTTCTCTACTTAGTCAAATTTTAGGGTTGGATAATGACATATTCGTAGTAGAAGTCATGTTGGGTTTCCTGTTGACCTTGTTTATGTCAGAGTCTAGTCAGTTGGTTTGTATAATTTTTGGCAAGTTCATCGTTGATAATATGCACCAACAGCTGGTAAATTTCAATTCATTGAGACACTTCAGGTACTACACGCACCTGCTGAGAATGTTCTTGGAATCAAATAAGACCGAATTCCTTGACGCAACATTCATATTGACTGAATGCAAGATGATCACCATGCTTATTTTCATAAGCAAGATCATGTCCAAGGTTTATGGTCTCATCTTCGGCACACACCTGCCAAGGGTTTTAGAAGAAATGAAAATCTCTTTGCAACCAAATCCAGAAAGTAGAGTGGGATATTGGATGTTGTTCATACAATCTACTGTGATTTGGGTATATGGCTATCAAGAAGGACCTTACCTTTTACCAGTATATTTGACACCTAGAATCATTTCTTTAGAATTCATCAGACAAACGATCATTTCAGAGACAGAGCATTTTCTGAAAACGCACAAGGCATCTAACTTAAAATTCCCTTTCATGGTAGGACCCTTTGTGGTAAATACCAGGTCTTGTTTACCTCAGATTCAAGACAAACTTAGTGAATTTGGGTTTACACAGTTACAAGGGAGGAGATATGATCCACACCATATCATATCTAAAAGAAGATTGATGAGCAAACAAAGCCCCTACGAACATGAGCAAGTTGAAGAATTTGATAGATTGGTCAACTTGGAAGCCTGTGCAAACATGGAAGTTACTTTGCGGATTGATCACACACAACAAATGGAGTCTACAACTCAGCAAGTCTAGACACAAAAAGGTTCTCCAAAGTTGATTATTAAAGCTCCAAAGGTGAGTCTTTATAACAAGAGGAGTAGTTCAAAGGCACTGTGTGCCAGTAGTCAGCAAAATATTCTCAAGAAAATGAAAATCACACCATCTTCCCAGGTAGTGGAACTAGAAGAAGAATAACCTAAAATAAAACAAGCATGGAGATGGTAGAAAGTTCAACCAAAAACAAAGATGCTAGTACAGGAAACATGCCACAAAGTGAGAGCATCTCAAGGGTTTTCAGCAGCAGGAAACATGTATATAGAAAGACTCCTGGGGCAGTTTATCAATCCAAAGAAGACTTAATGAACCAATATGCTGTGAAGGGAAGTATGGCCAACAATGAAATAAGAGACTTGTTGCCTGAGGTAGAAAAGATCTCCCAGCATAAAGTTTCCCTACTCTCAGTCAGGGACATTGAAAGAAAGACATTTAACATAGCAGTGTTTGATGATGATAAAGTGTCTGAAATCAAGATGCATTATGAAAGTATTGGTGCCCCAGACAAAGTAAAGTTCCACAGAAATGTCAGTGACATGCTATATTCAGACTATCTGAGTTTAGGTTTGAGGGTTTCCAGACTGACAACACATGCACTCAAATTAGATAGACAATTGAAGTAGGAGAAAGCATCCAACAAATCCTGGCAAACATAGGTCAAAATATTGGAATCTGAAGGCCCTTAAGGGGTAGAGGATTCTTTAGATGATAAAGAGAAGATGATCCAAAGCCTAAAGAAGAAGCTGAAGATGTCCTCCACAGAACACCCACAGAAAACAAAGCTAGCTATGCTAGAGCAAGAGAAGGATACATTCAGACAAGAAGCACTAAACTACAAAGCTAAAGTGTTGCAACTAGAAAAAGAGAAAGAGAATTGGTCACAAGCATAGGTAGCAACATCAGATATGGCTATTATTTTACCCTCTAATACAAAAGCTGGATCCAACACTGATAGATTGGTTCAAGCTATGTCCCAAGTAAGTTTACAGACAGAGGAAATCAAAAGCCTTAAGGAGGTCTTAGAAAAGTTGAAACAAGAGATGAAAATAAAAGATGAAAAGATGGATTAACTCCATAGAGAGAATCAAGATTTGCAAGAGAGAGTAAATAAGCTGAAAACAAGGTTAAAGGGCAAAACATTGTTACAAGGACCTAAACATGTGATCTGGGATTCTATAGCTACAAAGGCTGCTAAGTTCAGGGCTTATCTGAATCTAATAAATGACAAAGACAACATGGCTATCACTTCCCAAAGCAGGTGTACTATGGTTAACGAGACATTGGCAAAAAATCCCTCTGAATGGGCCCAGAACGTTATTGATTTGTTGAATTTTGTACCCACTGTCGATCTTTAGACCATTGGGGTAAAGGACAAGATTGCACTAAACATTTGGGCTAGGAGGATCATCGCTAAACACAACTTTCTCAAATCGGTTCAAACCAAATCTGTGCAAATAGAACAGAGTATACAGGAGTTTAGAGATACATTTGAACAATTTTTTATCATGGGCCCCCCACCATTTTGGGATGGTAAAGGCAAATTATACAATCTAGAAGAATAAAATTCTCTCTTGACCCAACACAGAATGGATCATTCAAGATTTGAAGACCTGGAAGAGAGTCTGAAGGGACCTAGTTTGGTGGAATACTTGGTCGCGGAATTTGAAATTTTGAATCAGTTCAAAATAGTGAATACTAGGCTACCTACCATGTCTTATTCTACTTGCATTGACATGGAGATTGTAATAAAGGAAGTGATGGATTACAAGATTCCTCTTGACTCATAATGGAAGGATATTGTACGGCTGGGCAGGATGAAGTGCAGTGTTCCTGGGACTAGTAAGTGACCTACAGGTGTCACCAAACCAACAAGTTCAGCAGGAAATCAGAGCGATACAAATGGCGCAGAGGAAGCCGAGCAGTCAAAGAGACTCATCCCTAGTTTATGAAATGCTTTTTGTTTTAATCATTTTAAATCGGTTCGCCTAACGAAACCGTTAATTTCTAATTATTTTAGTCATTTTTGGAAATTGAAACGCTTCAGTTTCAACCATTGTAATCGAGTTGTATAAGTACTACGAGTTTTGAATGAATTAATTTTGGAAAAAGTGCAAGGGCACTTTTTTGGTTGTTTCAAACTCTATTTTAACTTTCTGAAGCTGAATTGAATATATATGTAGAAGCTTTGAAGTCTCTATGAAAAGATTCTAATGGTGGTGATATGAGCTTTGTTTTCCTTCATTGTATGCATTTCCTGTGTTCTTTTATTTCACTTGCATTTCCTTTTGTTTAAATTGGAGAGTTAAAGGCCCAGAATTCATCTTATGATTCTCTTGTCTTAAGCAATTTAAACTGTGTAAGTTTCTTCTTAATGAATTCATAATTCATTTCTGTAATGCTCTGATGCAATTATTTGTTTTCTCTATCTTCCTACACTCTACTTAAATTCAAATATAAATTAGATTCATCACCTCATTTAGCCTTTATCCTCTGGATATTTCTACCGGCTGATCATTGTTTTCATTCACTTTCATAATTTTGACTCCATAGCCCTGAGTGTTCCTCCCCTTCATTGTCAACAACTTTATTAAAAACCTCCAAACAAACTAAATCTAGCCACTGATTTCCAAAGAAATATCAAGTGACACGAGAGATCCCTCTCTGAGTTGAGCAGGCTAGTGCCTCAGATCTAAAGCTGGTTGAAATAGTTACCTCTGTCGTTTGTCTATCAGTCGGACAAAATTTACAGAGTGCTAACAGAATGCTCAACAGAAGGGATAAAGGCGAACATCGTCAACTACATGGCGAGATGTCTATAAGGTTCAGGTGAAGGCTAAATGTAGACATCTGACAAGATTACTACAACCACACGCTTTTCTGGAATCAAAATGGGAGGTCATTTCGATGGAATTCATTGGGGAAATTGTCACTGAGGGCAAGGAGACATGACTCGATTTTTGTGGTAATAGACACTCTGACGACAAGTGCACATTTTATCCCTGTGCATACGACATATCAAGCGTCGGGTATAGCTAGAGTTTATATCAGTAAGATATTGAGAATGCCAGATGTACCAAAAGAATAATATCCAATCAGGGAATCATAGTTTGCAAGATGATTTTTGACGAGTTTCCCAAGAGGCCATGGGAACACCTCTAAACTATAGTACATCACATCCCTGAGATAGACAGGCTGACTGAAGGAACGAACCAAATTTGGAAGGTTGTGGTGCGTATGTGTGTATTGGATCAATAGAAATGTTGGGAATAGTTCTTTTCGCTGGCCGAGTTGCATGCACAAACAACCATCAAGATATCGTTAAGATGGTACCGTTGATTTTCTCTATGGGCGACCGTGTCAGACATCTTAGAATTGGGATAGACTCGAGGATGGGGTCCCGTTAGGACCAAAAGCAATCCAAGAAATGGAAGAACAATAACAAACGATAACAAAAAGGGTTGGAAGAAGCGTAAGATCGACAGAAGGGTTTTGTTGATGAACCTCGCATGACCATAATTATGAAGGGCCTAACGGCTAGTCGTGCCTCATTCTTGGAGGCATTGTGCGATGCTATCTTGTATTTGTGTGCGACTTTAGGTCAGTGATCCTACGCATGGGATTGACTTGATTTATTGGTGCATGTTGGGCAAGGGTGCGCTCACGACGAAGCCAATCCACCTTCTGGACAATTGCATTCCAAGGGTGCCACTCTATGGAGCCAAGTTCAATGAATTGATAGTCATTGGGGATTCCATGGTGGTCATCAAATCAATTCTAGGTAAAACTTCTAAATTGGACATCATTCTCATAGTTATCATTTTCTGAAGGAGGCAAGCTCCTTCCTAAAATCCTTATTCTCTTATGTGAATCAAGATTTGAAATCAACAACAGATCTCCGAGATAAGCAAGCTATTGAACTAAGCTTAGAAGAATATGTAAAAAATGCGAGGCATTCTAGTTGCATCATCCCCTAAGATTTGATATGGTTAAGCACATTAATAACATTAAACTATTACATGAAGCAACAACTAATAAATCAACTCATTTGCATCAATATAGGAGTAATGAGGATTGGACTTAGCCTCCACATCATGTGAGCAATTAACATGGCTCTAGTTATTCAATGCCTCGGTATGCATAATTGTCGGCCCTGTGGGATAATGGAGAGTTCAAGCTATGTAATTCAGCTCGAATAATGTCTAGATCTACAGGTGATCGACAACCTAGTAAATGTTATCTCCACACTCGAGATACCTGTTGTTTATGGTTATAATATTTCAAATTGGGGAAATCTTCAAAGGAAGGTGGAAAGGGTCATGGGTCTAGTTTATGGTGAAAGAACTTTTCTTTCATCTCATGGGAAGGGTTCTATGAATTATGGGTTTCATCCCCCTTTCTAATTGGTTCTCTTTTTTTGTGTTCTCCTTCCCAGAATGGCCTACAGGGGACAAAACAAGATCTGGTGTCTATTTAGTTTTCAAGTATCAGAGGCCAAGAAAGGTGCTTGGTGACTTCTTCTTTGTTCGGTTGGGCTGAGACTCCTTTTATTCCCCCTCCCATATTTTGTCTATCTCATATATCTCACAAGGGATTCACCTTGTAGTCCAATATATTATCGCATTCATTCATAAAGAGGGTTTTAAAATCATGAAAAATAAAGTCAATATATTGTAGGTGTTGTGGGGGATGCAAGGTATCCGAGAATTTATAGGTATTGGGAGGTATAAAATGGGTATCTAGTTAAAATAGGTTTTTTGTTATTATTAGAAAGATGTATTGGGAGTGGGGTTCAAAAAAAGGATTTTGGAAGGTATTTATCAATATCTAGTGAAATTAGGGGTGTTATGTAATATCCCATGAACGCACATGCTATGTCACATGTTCATTGAGTGAAGACCCCATGAGATAGCTAAGAAATGTCTCATGGAGAACATATATATCTTGAAATTTAGGGAATTCAGTCTAATATGAGCTCTCTATTCTTAGTGACAACAAAAGTACATGTAAATGAGCACCATTGTGTCTCCTAGCATGTAACCACTATGAGTTTAATAGTCTAACAAAAATAAATGATTGATATTTTATAAGTTGAATGCAATATGCTGAAAAAATTGGCTCTAAACCTTCTCAAGGATTATTTATCCATAGCCTCAAACAATAAGGTATCAAATAATTATGCTCGATATAATCTCAAAGAAGATGAAATGGTTCATCAACTAAAAGAACCAATGGATATAGAGAGAAAAAAACTCTCCTCTCTCAAATGTTGGTTGGGAGGAAGAGAATGGTCCTCATGTATTATGTTAATTACTATGTTTTTCTATGTCATTATGATTTTAGGTGTTTTTTTCAAATGGGCTACTTGTAGGAAAACTTGGAATGTATATCATATAGTATGTTGTAAACGATTTTTTATAGTAGCAGAGAACAATTTATTTTGTTTAGTGAAACTCTAGAAAAGTCACATGTAACTTTTTTTATCCCAGCTACATCCCTTTATTATAATATAATATATTTTGTTCTAGTTATAAAAAAAAGGACTATCATAAACACTATTGAATCACCAATGTATTACTTGGCTAAATTTCTCACACAAAATCTTAAGTACCTTAATGTGAACATGTATTCTTTTTGGAAAACTATCCCTAGTTATTTATTTTATCCTGTATAATAGACAGAAAATTTGTTTTAAACTTCCTCTATGTTAGGGAATATGATAGTTCTTTGAGAAGAGATGGATTTATATGGTCCAATATTTGTAATTTTCTAAATCATTAGCCAAAAATAAGCATTGAGAGATAATTGAAAATGCTTAAGAAAACTATCCTTGGTTATTCATTTTAGAGATATAATGCAAATGGTATCAACTTGGAAAATGATTTGATTGTTAACACATTCAAGTTATTTAATACAATAATTGATTTAAATTGACAAATTTTTTTTTATCATTTTATATGCATATGTGAAAGATTTGAAGTCAATATTTTTTCTTATTTTTTTATATAAATGGTTCTCTTTTGAATGCATTACACAAAATAGAATATGAAAATAAGAATTGAGTTTTGGTATATTTCCTTAAACCTTTTTCCTTGGTTGACTTCCTTTCAAATCTATTTCACCCCCTATTTCTAGATTGGGACTCCTCTTTCATGAGTCACTTGACTTGCCTCCCTATATTTAGATTATCCCACTACTCAAATTGATCTTTGTCTTTACTTCCATCTATTTATTTTTCTCTAGATCTAGAAATAGGCCCCTATTTACAAATTGGGGCCCCAATTATTTACCTATGGATTTGATTTTTCTTTTAAATTTCAAGTTCATGTTTTCTATCTTCTTCCTCAAGGCTTTCTTTTTTCGGTTCAAATTTGATTTTTTTTTCTACTATCTTTAAGAAACCTTGGAGAATACATGAAAGACAAATGAGAATATGAATGAGAGATGTATTATATCAATGTGTGTAAGATTGTATAAGGTGGTCTGTGTTTGTGTGTGTAAGGTGAATTTTGACATGTTTTGTCTTTGAATGATAAATCATATTCTTAGTCATCTTGATGGAACTTTCATTATCATAGTATAAATTTTTAGGCTACATTTGTGGAAGTTTATAATCACTTAAAATTATATGTAACCAAACTACTTCACAAGTTACTCCAACAATGACTATGTATTATTCTTTTCTTCTTGAAATCACTACCAAATGTTTATTTATACTTTCCCATGAAATAACTTAACTATCAAGGGAAAAACCATAACTTGTTTTACATTTCCTTTCACCTATATCATCTAGTATGCATTTTTCATATGAAAAATCTTTCAACATGAAGCTATCATTCTTCTCAAATACAATAACAAACTATGAGCTACCTTTGATATATCTAAGAAGTCTCTTTGTTTCATTCCAATGTGTTTCCCTAGGACAATTTTAAAAACTTGATAACATTATAATTGAAAAAGTTATGTTTGGTCTAGTTGTGGTAAGATAAATCAATCCTCCTACCAATTGACAATAAAAAAAATCATTTACTACCTCAAATTCATCATCTTTTAAAAGATTTAAGTTTACCTCCATTGGTGTTTTGTTAGAATTACAATCTTCCATTCCAAAATTTTCCAAAATTTTCCAAAATTTTCAAAGCACACCTTGTCTATGAGATGAAAATCTTGTGTGGTTGTTTCCAAACTTCAATGCCCAAACAATAATGTAAAAATCCCAAGTCGGTCACATCAAATGGATTACAAAGACTATATTTTTCTTCTTGAATCAAGTCATCTCTATTGCCTATAATTATTAAATCATCAACATATACAACCATAATGAGAATTTATCCACCTTACTACTTTCAGGGAAAATCCCCTACAGTAGTGGGCTTATTGCAGTGTACCAATGACCATATACAAAGTACATTCCAAACAAAATACCAAACTAAGATATAATAACTGAATTTCACAGGAATAACTAACTTATTGGAAAAGAGAAAAATAAACTCACCAGGATCCCAATGTTCGAGGTTTTTCCCAATTATATATATATATATATATATATATATATATATATATATATATATATATATATATATATATATATAGATATGGGTAGTTATAGTAATAACTACCCATTAGTTCTATGAAAAATAACAAAAAATATGGAAACAATTAGTATTCTAATGAAATGTATACAAAATCATTGTAAATATGAACAATAATAACACAATATACTTCGAAGGAATGAGTTTTTTGTATTATTAATGAACAAAAAAAAGGCAGTTAAAAGTTTTAACTATCTGATGCAACTCTTCCCTTTCAAAAGATATCCTAGATTCCTCCACTTTAGCTCCTGCTATAAGGATGTTCTTGAAATTGAATTCACCACGGGCCCAAATAGAGTATAAAGGGAAACACTTCGCAAGATAAGGTTGGTGATAAGAGGGAAATCAGGAACAAGGGTTTCCAAGTCAAGAAATTAGTAGCAACAAGGATATAATGGGCTTATAGACTCAATTGAAATAGTTGGATGAGTGTTTTCTTGAATGTACAAAGCATCATTTCCTTTCTCCATGAGGAAAATTTTCCTTTTATGTGGTCTCTAGTCGGTTAGAGATAGTTGAGTATGGGAAAAAGGAGTTAGACAACTAACCAATTATGTAACTTATCATTAATTTGGGCACAATTATATATATATTGAACATTTATTAGCATATACGCGAGTGTTTCTTAAGTAGGTTGTGTGTACACATGTTGCACAGTTGTGAGGGCGTGTACATCCTTGAAAATTTTGTTTTTTAGAAGGAATCAAGGAGGTATGAGGAATAGTTTTCTATAAGGATGATAGGGATAAGGCCAACAAGAGAATCAAAGCTTCAGAGGTGGAATTAGATGCTATAACATATACCCCCTAATGTGTGAGGTTAGAAGAGAAATTGATGCCCAAAATACATTATAATTATTCAAGAGAATTTAGTTGGGGGTCAAGGTCAATGGAATCCAATCTAAGGACAACCACCAACATAGAAACAAGTCATAACAGTTCAATTCCTGGGGCGGACATACCCATGCTCAGGTGTGATGATAAGCATGGAAGCAATCAAGTACACTACAGATCCATGAAATATGTATATATAGTAGTGATCATGGCCACGAAATATATACATGGTGGATCCATGGCAAACAAATATCATAGCCAAGGAAAAATACACAGTGGATCTATGTCTCAGAATCACTGAAGGATTACGGGGAAAGAGCTAGAAAATTGATCCTTCACAAGCATCGATGTGTGGGGTGGTACAATCCAATCACAACCTAGGTAGCAACATAAAAATAGGTGATGCTACTACATTTCCTAGGTCTTCAGTCAAACCATCGTGGTACGATTATTCACTATGTGAATAGATGGGTTGGAGTCGAACACAGTGAGACGTCGTTTGATTACCGATCATTGATGTATACCATCAAAAAATGTGAGACAACCCATTGATAATTATAATAGGAGTCAAGGTACCTAGTACAATCTAACAAGTGTGAACAGAGGATCTAATGTCGAACACCTGGTCGAATCTACCAATGAAGGGACATTGATGTAAATAGATCCAGTGTGCAACTCTAGGCTAAACTCAAAGAAATGTTTCATAGACGATAAGAGATTAACTTGTTGGAAGTAAATCAATGAGAATATTTCATTCCAACATGAGTATAGGACAAAGATACTTATGATTCTGAGATGTACTGGACACATGGGAACGCTGGCTTGCAAAGCCAAGAATTCTACGGAGTGGCTGACACAGGTTAAATGTCCTCTGAACAAGAACACGACACATTATGTGACTTAGGTAGCATGGATTGAAAATGATCATTGACATAAGTCTATGATGCATGAGGCAAAAATAGAATATCCATAGTGATTAGAAGAATAATCAGTTCGAGGAGTAAAAACTCTATGTAACTGGATTAGTTTCCTAAAGCCATACTAAACCCAAACTGTTGAGACTTGACTCAAAACTTTGTGCTTTGTTTAGAGGTGACTCAGTTTCTACCAATATAGATATAGAAGACTCATTCCCATGCTCTATTTTTTTATTTGATTTTTTTTCTTTTTCATATCTGGAAATCCTGAAATGAACAAAATAATTCTAGTATACATAGAGGAAACGAGTGTCGCAGATGAGCAAACTAGTTCCAAGAAAAAGGAACATACCTATTCTCAATGGAAGGAAAGCATATGCAGGATATGGACACTCGGGGGAATGTTTCCTCCTAGTTTATAGGTGTCAAATTTCAACAACAATAATATGCAAGGCTAGCAACTAATGAGAATGCTTAAGGAAGTGGTTAAAGAACAACAAGCTAAAGCCAACATTAGGCTCAAAAGTGAAAAAAACAAAATGTAATGTAGTAGTATAACTTAACACATAAATATGAAAGTTCTACGGGTAAAATCCATAAAAATATTGAGAAGAACACGAGGTTTTCGACATAATGTCATGGCAGGACTAACATGACTCCCAAACCCAAGAGAAATTCAGCATGGGAACAAAAAGACAAAGCAAGTGATAAACTAGGATGCCCATGATAGTATGCTCTATCATGAACTGAACAACACTTAAATCAGATGGAAAGGTTTGTGTTTCCAATAAGTGGGGTTGACCCTAAGGCATATGTATAATCGGTCACTAATAATGCAAAATGCAAGGTGGAAAATGATCCTATCCTATATGCCAATGACGCAAACATTACCTCGATGAGTCGAAAACAGGGACTTAAGGGGTAAAAAAATACAATTCCAATCTTCTTGCATGCAAAATATCAACTCAAACGATCATTGCATCCTAAAATTATGGTCTATTAAGCGATATAATAACCAAAAACGAAAAAAACTGTATAAAATTTGGTTAGAAATTATATATAATATAAAAAATTACCCAAAAATTTATTTCATTTGAGTTTTTTACCAAATTTGGTGAGAAAGGTAGAAAATCCTCCAAAATTCCAACGATCATAACGGGAGCTACGATCAATGGAATTTGTCACCATTAGGACTAGGTAGACAAACTCTAACCCTTATTCATTTTCATCCAAGCATTTGTTAAAATTTACTACAATTTCATTTTATTTTTTTTCTTTTATTTTGGAAGAGGGAGAGCATGTATGCACATGCGCTTGGTGTGAGTCGCGTATATCATGCCATATACGTGGGGGTAATTAACGATAGGCACATATGCATGTGCATGTCTCTAAAGGCACATGTATACATGTCCGTGAATAAGCAAAAATTAATATTTTTTTTTTGTTTTTTCCTTGCAGAATTTGCAAAATGGTTATTGAGTGGCATGAGAAAGAGCATGAGGATGATGACCAAGATATTTGGGATCATCCATAGATTCTAAAATATCTTCAACATTACAGTTTAATAAAATTTTATGATTGTCCCAACATGAGGGAACAAAAGAGATTGTTGTAGTTGTTGATTGGATATTGGAATCCAAAGGTTGATGCCTTCATGCTGGATGGTCAATCCTTGACCATCGAAGTCGAATATATATACTTTATTACCAGTTTATCTCGCAGAGGAGATGTGGTAAATACTTGGACTCAAGGTGGTATAGGGATGGCTATTGAGGACTACATTAGAGAGTATTGTATACCTGGTACACAATGACTCAGGAGTTAGATCTCATTTCGCAACATAGAATACTTGAGTCTGAAAGTGATCCTTCAGACGATCGCTCTATTTGTAGGGTATGCTACTTTACACCATGCCTCTCAGCCACAGATGTTTTATGTAGTAGATTTTCTTCATCTAGTGATTTATGACTGGAATACCTCATTATTACAGAACATGGAGGCACAACTGACTCACTGCAAGACTGGAAAGATGAATTTTTTTGGATATGGAAGCATCTTGTGCTCATCCTTTTTTTAGAGAGTTCTCACACTTAGCCTAAAAGTCTTCATGCCACCACATGGACTCAGAGAATCTTGTTTTCTATGGTGGGCCATAGTTATACAACACTTAGGATGTGGGTATGTCCTTTATGCCCATGATGACGATTTTTTCATGTGGTGGGAACAACATATCATTTCCATAGATGATTATCCTTATGAGGGGATACAATTTTCATGTGATATTGACATTCCCATGCCTCCTGGTGGTGCGGTAGGAGAGATAGGTAAGAAATGTTTTCAATTATCATATTATTTATTTTTTATTTTGTTTGAGTTATTTGAAAAGTAAAAAAAAAAAAAATTTGGATGGACTATAAGTAAAGCAAGAAGTGATCATTGCTCCCTTAAGAGAATATATTCAAGAATGGTTAAACAAGTCTATTGCCAATATTTATGAAATTCCAACGGAAATAGATACAACTGGCCACATAACCGCAACAAGAAAGAGTATAAAAGGTGCATCAACAAGAAAATTAAAAGAGAGAGATTCCATCACAATAAGTCTACATTGATTGCATACCTTCTTCCTTATCAGATTTCATCTAGTTATATTTATCCTTTCATTAGAAGAATATAACCAATTTCTGATAACTTCTCTTTGTCTTCTTTCCAGATCCTATTATTTGTGTTCTGTTCCATACTCTTCTTCCCTCTTCATATTTTTTGTAAATATTTTCTTTATGGTCCGCGTGAGCCCCAATCCCAGTCCACTATGGAAAAACGCCTTCAAATTTCAAGTATTGTAACAAACATTATCATTTTTTAGAAATTCTAGAGAACCAATTCGGGATCAATTTAACTTTTATTTTATAACTCTGAGTTTTGAGTATAAGATACTTGAAATTGATCTATCAAAATCTTCTTTTGATCTTAATAAGTAATACTCGTTCAAATTCTTCTTGTGCGATTGGGCCATTTTTTTTCATGTTGAATGTGATTTTTTTTCATGTTGAATGTGATCAGAGCTTTTATTAAACTATGATGGATGTGAGGATATTATTCTTTTTCTATATTTTATGTAATGTGTGATGTTTGAGGTTCCTGGTCCACTTCTCAAGAACTCTCTCTATAAATGTTTTATTTTTCAGTAATTTGATTTTTCTTAAGCATTGAAGATTTGGATTTTGTCTTTTGACATAGTCCCATATTATCCTTGAAATAAAAATTTAAAGAAGATCATAAGCCAAAGAGGAGTACCACCTCTCTAAAAATAGAGGAGGATCCATATCCTTGTGAGGTTGTTGTTTCAGTCTTAACATATTCAAACATCAACAATACCATGGTACTGATAATAAATACTAGGTCTTGTGAAAGGCTTGATTTGCAGCCAGGATGTGGGAAATGTAGTGATGGATCTTGATTCTATGGTATTTTCCTTCTCTTTATCTTCAAATCAATTCTCCATTTATCTTGTTCTTCGATCCATCTACAACTTTGATGAAAAAGTTGGAGCAACAATGCAACAATAAGGCAAGAGTAGAAACATCATGTGGTAATACAATAACAATAACATGTAGCAGCATGTAGTGGCACTGTAACATCATCATTATGGACAACGATGGGCTCAGAAATGGATATGAAGGATGTATGGATAGTATGCCCCTTTTTGCATGAAATGTTGTCTTCAAGAATCACGTGTGCATGAATTGACCCCCTTAGTCTTCCCAGGACCTATAAAAAATTAGAAATTACCTGTAATAAAAGATGAGATCATGGAAGAACAGAGGTGATCAGTCTCTCTTCGTCCAAGAAATACGAAAAAAAAACAACAAGTATTTACTTATAAAACAAATCCAAGGAAAAATGAATGAAACAAAAAATATTTTATACTTGCTGAGGAGTGGCAGTCACCTTAGGATACCCAACAATATTTCATTGATAACTTCTTCATTTCTCGTCTGATTTGAGTGATTCCAAAGCCAAATGAAAATAGATTCATAGGGATACTCCCAATATAAATAGGTTTTAAAAATTTCTTAAGGTGATATTCCAAATCTACTTAAGAAAAACCTGCAAGATATAGTTATTTTTGAATTCCTGCCTAGACCAATAGTTACTATTTTGAATATAAATGTTTCATTTGATGACGGATAAATATGATTCTAATTGGCTATGAAAGAATACTCATGTCTTTATCCCTGGTAGAAACAGGTTTTTAAGACAATAAGAATTGATGGGTCAAATATGCCAGTGAACAACGTACAAAACAAAGTCTCAGGGGTGCATAATTAAGACAAACAATTAGTATTTTAGGCATAACTCTTTCATACGATATCAAAATCAAGTGATTTCACTTCCATTATAAACCAGATTCACAAGAGAATATTACTTAGGAACAACTTTTAAAGATATATCCATCAGGTCACCCAAAAAAGGATTGTCCCAACTTCGTCCCTAAATTTCTTGTTTGACACCTAGTGTGTATTTTGGCCACAATTTATTTGTTTGATACCCAAATTAAAAAATTCATGATGGGTTAGGAAACAGATTTCAATGGTTATTTTAGATAGAAATGGGTTTTTAAAAGGATCCCCCAAAATAGGAATGTCCTAACTCTATTTTTAGTAAGGTCAATTATCCAATTGCCACAAAAAGTCCATTCAAGAAGTTATTTATTCGAAATGGTGATCTAGGTATGAGTGATTTTTTTATCCACGTAATCCTTAATGTAAAACAAACTCACACCAAAAATTGTAAATACTCAGACTTTGAATTTTGACTGATACAAGATTTGTAGAAAATGAGAAAAGTATACACCCAAAATCAAGAGAAAAGGGAGAGCAAGTATTTAGTTAAAAAATGTGGTAATTAGAGTGAGACAATGAGAGCCTGACATAACCACCATGGTAATTCGAGAGAATCCATAGAGTGTCTCATTATCCATGAAATAAAATCCACATTTTTTATGAAATTGGGATTCTTGTATGATGAGGGATGTGAAAATTTGAAATACAACTACAACCATCATCAAGTTATTGACTAATCATGTATATGTCATCATGCTTAAGACCAAAGAGACAATGTATGGGTAGAAGAAATCAAGGATGAAAAATACATTATGATGGAAATAATGAAAAATAACCATACTTTATCATCAAGATTGAAGGATTATACTTTCCCTTGCACTTTCTTTAGTAAAATTCTCATTCACCAATACCTTCTTCCTCTTACCAACTTCTTCAATAATACAGATAAATCCTTTGGCATTTACTCTGATTGGTATTCATGCTAACAAGAGTAGTTATCATTGGGTGATATGGCTTGCTGCATTATTATCTTTTCTCGTTGTCCATTGTACCACTTGATTAGTGTTTTTAGTGCATCCATTGTTATCCCAGCTGTTCTAACAACAACACAAAATAGTGACACGAATCCACTATACTCGTAGTTGCGGAAATAGTCAACCATTGGCGTCACAACAAAATGCAATCGTCGATGTTGCAACATCACAACTAGTGTTGCAACAATGCATCTAGTGTTGCAACAGCCATGGTAGAACTTATAACCTACTTTCCGACTTGAAAAAGAGATTAGTAAAATGACTGACTCTTACTTCACCGAGTGTTTTTTATTTATTTATTTCCCTTTATTCTATAGTCCTAAAAAAAGAAACACACCCCACAAGTTGAAAGGAAACACACGATAAAATAACATTGTAAATGCACACTTATCAAAACAAAAAAAATAAACGAAATTGATACTAGAAAGAATATTGCACCATTGGCAGTTCCCCAACAACGACGCCAAAAATATCGGGTCTTTTTAATCACTTTCTTATTTCTCATAAAGACAATTAAAAAGACTATGCATTTAATTATGAATCTGGGGATCATATGGAACTTGCGAACTATCATGCACTGTACATGCATGAACAACTATTCTTTCTATGTTTTGTAGCCATAGTGTTAATGATTATGTTTGTGGTTAAAGTATAAACAATTCTCAAGCTCTGGAAAGGTTTTACAAAAACTCCACACTTCACAAATAGAAACACACATTGCAAGAAAGTAAATGTCACACTTGTGAGAAAGTAAATATCACACTTGCAGGAAATTAAATATCACACTTGTGAGAAAGTAAATCACTCTTGTAGTAAATTAAATCACACTTGTGGAAAAGTAAAGGTCACACTTGCAGGGAAGTAAATATGTTAGCTACTATGTTGGAAAAGAAATTCACACCAACACTTGTTGAAAATAAATCACACACACTGAAGGGAAATTGATTAACTACTTACTGGAAAAGAAATTAACTAAGTCATCAAAATTAGAGCCTAATCCTTCCCAATATGATCACTTCTATTACTCAAACCAACAAATGTAGTCATTGCGTTAAACACAGTTATTCGATGACATAAAAGAATGCAACCCAATCTAAAATAGATTTATTAAAAACATATGAATAAATGAAATCCGACATGAATACTTGATTGCATAAATATATAAACACAACCTCGCATGAGTAATCCAATTACATGAACAAATTGAATCAAGAAACTAGTTACGAAATTAAATAAAATAAATCCTATGTGAATACATAATTAAATTACGCAACAAGAAATCAAAGGAACCATCTAAGCTACACAACACACCATATCAATATAAATCAATTAAATTAATTAAGCTAATCAAAATAAATCAATATATTACAAATATGCGAAGAAAATAAATCAAATTAATTAAATCGGACACTATGTAAATTATAAAACTACAATTGAAATAAAAACTCAATGGATTATTCAATTGTCATCCAGACATTGCTCTAAGAGGCATCGAACAATGGAGAGAGTGCTTTCTTTTATACATAAATTTAATGGAAACTAGAAATAACAAATATCTAAATAAACTCACTTATGGATTTAAGAAATCCATAGTGGTTAAAATAATTTCCTAAATAACGAATGGTTTCCATGATCCTTGCTAAAAATTAGCAATTAATAAATAACTCCAAGATATGTTGCTAACAATTAACAAATAATAAATAACTCCAAGATCTTTTGCCCAAGAATTCCAATATTCTTAGTTAACCACTCAAACTAATCTTATTTTGAGGATAATCATATTTCGACTCAATAAAGATTCTTACAAGAAATGTCAAGTACCCACATCGTGAATCTTGAGTTGTAGGAGTAACAACAGTGACACGTAGGAGTAACATCAAAACGTAAAAACTTAATTTTTCAAAACGTACAATCTGGGTTGTTGAGATATTCTGAGGATAAACATATTTTTACTCTATGAAGCTTCGTACAAGAAATCTCAAGTCCCCAAATATTGAATCTTTAGTTGTAGGAGTAATAACAGTGACAATTGGTTCTGCAACAATCAAAAACTAAACCATTTTTCAAAGATAAATGCAAGATATGTTATTTCTCTAATATTTAACCATAATTTATATGAAATAGTAAATAAATGCAATGGAGAACACTTTGGTTCTAAATCTCACATATAAGAATTAAAATGGATTCATAAGCATTAATACGAGGTTATCGGTAAGAAAGAAGAGATTAAAAATAGGGAAAGAGGATGTAAAAAGAATGGCAATTCCATGGCCCAACATACTTTCAGCTCCACCAATTCTAGTGTGCTCATTCTATAGGGAGATTTTGATGTTGGTACTGATTCAAGCACAAGATCTATTTAAAAATCAAGATCTCTTTCTATACGAAGTTCGAGCACCTCCTCTGAAAACACATCCTTAAATTTCCATAACACAAGGAGATCTTCAACCTTCAGCTCTTTTCTTTCTGTGGTATTAATCACTTATATAGCATACAAGGGGCATCCTTTCCAACTGAACTTATTAAGATACAATGTCGATTTTTACCTAACTAAAACTAGCTTTTGAATGCCTTGCAAAGTTCTTGCATTGTCTTCTTCATCTTCACATTCCAAAACCTTCTCATAGAAATTTAATTTTTCCTTATGGCTAGCTAGCCAATCCATACCCAAAAACATGTCATATGACCCTAGGGGTAGGATATTCAAGGATACTTGCATATGCATTCCATTCATCTCAATTGGATATTCTTTGATCACTTCAACTACCTTTCTCTCAGTTTCGATGGCTAACTGAACTAACCATGCCCTCGCATGTTTCTTTCTTTGTAAAGAACATGCTTCAACAACTTGAGGTGAAACATAACTAAGGTTAGATCCAGGTTGAATTAAAATTGAAATAGGTTGCTTGGAAATTATACATTCCAGCTCTACCATAGAGGCTTGGTGGTATGCATGTTGATTCTCCACAACTACATATATTCTTGGCACATTTCTAGCCACAACATTGAATGTAGCTGCCTCCAACACATGGTAAATTCTCTTGTTTCCATGTTGTAAATGAGGACAATCCCTCAATAGATGTGGTTCTCCTCAACCCCAACACTGTAGAGGGCCTTTCTTTGGTTCCTCTACTTTTTCTCTTGCTTTCTCTGCTGGTTTATTTCCACTTTTAGACAAATAGTTCTGTTGATCCACACTTCTTCTTGGTTGACCGAGTTTTGCACATTTCTTCAAAAAACACTTGAATCCCTTTTTTTAGAATCTTCTCTTATCGTTTCTTTTCCAATATTTATAAGGATCTTTCTTATGTTTAGTCTGGTCATATGTAATACCCATGTTTCCCCCATTTTGTAAATATAACTATAATTGGCCAGGCGACTATGGAAGACTAGATATGTGTGAATGTTTGATTTGATGAACCTTTGTATAAGAGGTCAATGTATGTATTTTTTGTTATTAATAGAAAATGGATAAGTGTTGCATAACTATTGAAATGGGGGTTTTCCAATATAGACCATGGATTCTATGAGAGATATGGTAAGGGGAACCATGAATGGTTGAGATGACCACCACCAAACTAGTACCTTACTAAATTTAATGACTCAGAATGGTCCTCTGACCCATATATGAATTACTAGTCAGAGTGGTAGCTGGAAGAGTCCTCCTCAAGAGTTAATGAGGAGATGGGGTAGAGTAACCATCTGTAAGACTTCCAAACCTGAACACAAGCTAGGGATTCAGACCCACACAACCTTGTTGAAAAGGAAAGAATGAGGTAATTCATGGGCAGAGGTGAGGAGCAACCAAGAAGATATGCAAAGAGAGCAGAGTTGAAATAACAATCTCGAGAAGAGAAAAAGAGCGGTTACAACTGTCTGGTTTGGGGAAGAACTGAGTAATAATCTTGTTCTGGGCACAAGAAGCCATGGGAAGGGTTTTTGTTACAAGATGAGAAACGAGGCTGGTGAGTGACTGTGGTAGTACTCAAGCAGACCTCCTTGATTGTTATAGAGAAAACTGGTTTCCAAGATCTTGTAGGAGGAGGAGAGTAACATGCACCCCTTAAAAGAAAGAGTCTCTCTCAAAGAATCATGGTCTAGCTCAGGGGTGGCCAGTGGTAAATCCGTCAGGAGTGGTTGTGCCTATGGTTGGGTGGAAACATGCACCCCTTTCAGCAGTCGCTTCACAAACTCTGGCTTTTTGATAAGTATCTTCATACTCTATGTATTGAAATGGAAATGTTGGTTGAATTATATATATGTCTATGACTGAGTTTTGTGTTGAATGGTTAAGTTAAAAATATGCATTATCTCTCTGTGAACTTGTGTTTTTAAATGGGCGTATGTTTGACTCAGCTGAGAAGTTAGTGAGTTGTAAAATGTAATTCTTCTATAGTGTTGGGAAAGACTTATTGGAATGTTTAAGTCATGCCAGTCTCTAAAACATACCCTCACAGGAATTCCAAATTCAAACCCTGTGGAAGGAGGATGACTCCTTTAGACCTTTCACCCGCATGACCTCGGGATCATGCCCATGTACTTAAGCCCTTTACGGCTAAAGGAATTAGTGCATAGCCACAAGATTTTCCAAAGGACCCATGTGACCAAGGTCTAGGAACCCTGCGCTAGGTCCGAAAGAAGTTAAGCCTTCTGGCTTCAAAACTCCGAGAGTTTGGAGCTCCGGAGTGTTTCGACCCTACCGTTTATAAATTGGTTGAACGCAATTGATAGTTACTGTTACCCACTTGGTTAATCGACGATTGGTGGTTTCCTTATCCGGGATAGTTAGACTTTCCCCACCATTAAGACTTGATCTATTCAATTATCACGAAGTAACGTGAGCCACCGATTTGAGGGTATTCAGGAGACTCTTTGACCGTTGGATATACGTCGAGGGAAATTTGGAAAAGTCCTACTCCAGGAGAAAATAAATGATATATCATAAAAATCCCCGAACGCAGAAGTTACGAAGTGATGAGAGTCGTTGATATAGGAATCCATTGGGAATCACTCTCAGTCGTTAGATCAAACTTAGTGAACAGGTGGCAATAAGTACTTTGGCAAAGTACCACTTCAAAAGAATAGAGGTAGTTTAACACCAAAGATTATGAATGTTGGAGTTGCGAAGTGAAAAGGGCCGTAGATCTAGGAACTCTTCTGGACCTCCCTCGACCGTCAGATCTATGCCCTGGTCTAGCCTGACGCTCACCACTTCGGAAGTAAGGAGGAAGTCACACCATGGATCCCCCGAACGCTGAAGTTATGAAGTAACATAGGTCGTCTATCCAGGGGTTATGTGGACACTCCTTGACCATATGATTGAAGGGATTGGGAGGCTATCAGTATGAAGTGACATGGCACAATGACGTCATCTAGGGTGACATGGATATATGATTAACGTGCCATGTGTCACCTGGATTTGTGTGTTTTGTAGACCCTATAGGCCCATTAACATGTGACATGTGTCACTCACAGAAGGGGCCACATGTCATATCTTCCTTGCCACGTATCACACCTGTCACTCTCTGCTTGGTCCATTTGGCGAAAGTAGTATGCGGGACCCACCTGTAGTTTCCTCCATACCTAGTACGTCACCACATGCGAGGGTGGACCCTTCGAGAGTCCAGAGACTTAGCACTCCGGAGGAACATGGCCAAGATTTTTCAAAGTGTGAAGACTCCCTAAGTCGTGAACGATAGATTAAATCCCAGTCGTTGAAAGGTAGGGGACACGTGGTGCCATATCCTATAGTCCGGAGACTTGACACTCTGGGGGAATTGAGATGTGGTGTGTTGATAAGTTCTGAAGATCAGATGTGTGAAGCAATGGGAGTTTTGGATCTATGTATCTACATAGATAGATCTCAACCGTGAGATCTGAAGGACATTAGAAGGTTGTTTTTCCAGGGTTGACGTGGCTCACTGACGTCATCCAGGGTGATCCACAACTAAGCTGCCACATGTCAATAGGATATTGATGTTTTGCAGATCTCTTATGCCTATTAGAGCATGACACATGTCAGCCTCTGATGAGGGCATGTGTCTCCCCTAGCCCTTGCTACGTGTTAGCCGCTGGTACATGCCCACCTAGCCAAAGTGGTTGGTGAAGTGATCGGGAGTCTAGGAGTCTGGGACTTCTAGACTCCGAAGGATTTGGGGTGTAATGTGGTAGAGAGACCGAAGGGCTGAAAGGTTGGAGCCACATGGAAATATTACGAGACTTGAAGAGTTCGGAACTCCGGGAGGTTTCATGTGTAGACAGAAAAGGGGCGCTCAGTGTCGAAGCACCGAACATCGAATTATCCTTAGGTGTATGCCTTAACGAGGAGGAAGATCCACTGTCATATTAATGGTGAATGGATCTCCACCATAGATACAGGAGTGCTGGGAGCTTCGGGACTTCGAGGAACTCTGGATTATATGTATGAGATGGACCCACGTGGCCCTTGACTAGTAATGCCCGAAGAACTTTGGAAGGGCATATCTCTCAATCCTAAGCTCAGATTCGAGCATGGTGATGGTGGTTAGAAAACTCTCGATGAGAAGAAGGTAATGGAGATCCCAAAAAGAGGATTCAATATAATTTAAGGAAAGCGAAAATTTGATGCCCCATCCCTTAAAAATCCATTTAAGGGGTTGGGTGTGTTACAAAGTGGTATCAAAGCATGGAAACAACACTTGGCCTGCTTGGGCTCATGCATGGGTCACATAAAAATAGTATTAGAGAACTTTTAGGAGTGACACCCTATCTTACCCACTACTAAGAGGATTAGTTAAACCTCTACTGAGGAGAGGAATGAAACCTTGTACTATTGATAAATGTTTGGAGATATGCACTATATGTTGCTAATATTTACAAATAAAGAAGTTGAGTTCACTTTGCAATTGTATGTGTTGTTCATGAATTAATCGCTCATTAACTAACATAAAATGTTTTATCAGCACTCAAGCAGTCAGTGGATAGTAGGAAAACTACAACGTAAGGGATGGTGACATGCCATGAGTTGGGGGAAAGCTCCCACAATAGAGAGGATGAATATGATGAGAGGAGGGTGGTGGAAACCCCTCCAGATTTGGCTGAAACTATAAGAAGCCTCATGGAAAAATTACAGAGTTGTAAGGATGAAAATGAAAGGCTAATAAAAGAGCAGGAAAAAAAAACTGAAATTAATGCAGTCTTACTGCAAAGCTTGTCAGACATACAAAGGTAGTTGTAGCATGATCCAACAGCCAGTCATGTGGACATACATCATACGAAGAAAACCCAGAGTTCACCTGAGATACGAAAGTATGGCCCTGAAAGTGGCCACACTAGGAGGAGCACCTCAAAGAAGGCCCGACATGAAGCCAAGAGACACTCATCAGAAGAATCCTCTGGTGAAGAAACTGATAACTCCAAGGAATCTTCTAGTATCAAAACTAGTTTGCATTCCCATAGGAAAGGAAAGAAGAGGAAACATTCCAAGAGTCATGACCCTGAAGAGTTCAAGAAAACTAAACCACCCACCATCGATGCAGAATTCAAAATCCTATCTCCGTGAGGAAAATATCATCCCTTCAAGTGAAGAAATATTGCAAAAAAGGATGTCCTTTATATGCAATAAAAGTGTTGAACTCTGTTGAGAATAACAAACCAAGCCTAGACGACCATCCGATATTAAGAGAATATAAATATGTGTTTCTAGAAGAGGTACCATGTCCACCTCCAAGAAGGGATATTGACATTTCAATAGAACATGCACCAGGAGCAGTGCCCGTGTCTAGAGAACCCTATAAGATGAGTACACCAGAGCTGGTTGAGCTCAAGATACAGCTAAAGGAAATTATGGAAAAAGGCTACATTCAGCCTGGTTTGTCTCCATGGGGAGCACCCGCTTTGTTTGTGAAAAATAAGGATGGAACACTTAGGTTGTGCACAGAATATAGGAAACTCAATAAGATGACCATAAAGAATAAGTATCCCTTGCCAAGGATCGATGACTTGTTTGAACAATTAAGGGGTGTTACAATTTTCTCCAAGATTGACTTAAGGTCTGGATACCATCAAGTCCGAATTAAAGATGAAGACATCCACAAAACAACCTTTAGGACAAGATATGGTCGCTATGAATTTGTGGTGGTGCCATTTGGGCTGACCAATGTATCGACCACTTTTATGTGCTTAATGAATAATGTAATCAATAAATTCTTAGACAGATTTGTATTGGTTTTCATTGATGATATCCTAATCTAATCTAAGAATAGGGAGGAGCATGGATAACATCTTAAGTTAGTACTTCAAGTACTAAGAGAACATTAGCTCTATGCTAAGTATAGTAAGTGTGACTTTTTCCATAGAAAAGTCCATTACTTAGGCCATGTTATTTCTGAAGAAGGGGTGGCAGTTGATCCTGACAATATTAAAGCCATCATGGATTGTCCTACCCCAAAGGATGTATTTGATATCAAATCCTTTATGGGCCTAGTAGGATACCATAGGAGGTTCATAAAAGGATTTTCCAAGATTGGATGCCAAATTACTTCCCTTCAGAAAAAGGGATTTAAGTTCATTTGGACATCAAAATGTGAAGAGAGATTCCAAGAGCTGAAATGCCTTCTAACCAATGCACTTGTGCGGAAGATTGTAGACCCAGATAAGGACTTCCTTGTGTGTACAGATTCCTACAAGGAAGGGCTCGAAGGAGTTCTTATGCAAGAAGGACATGTGATTTGCTACGAATCCAGAAAACTGAATGAGCATGAAGTCAATTATGTAACCCATGATCTAGAATTGGTTGCCATAGTGCATGCTTTAAAAATGTGGAGGCATTACCTCCTGGGTAGAAGATTTGTGCTTATGACAGACCATTGTGGGTTGAGGTACTTGTTTGATCAACCAAAAATTAATGCCAGACAAGCCAGATGGATGGCTCTCCGTAGTGACTTTGATTTTGAAATCAAACACATCAAAGGAGAAGAAAACATGGTGGTTTATGCCCTTAGTAGAAGTATGAAAGTGATTCACTTGGTGGCTATAAGCACCGATGAATCAAACATCAAAGAGAGAGTCAAAAGTGCACAAGAAACAAATTCATTTTTCAAACCGTGACATGATACCTAGAGCAAGAGCCCACAGAGATGAAGTATGATGATTATCAATTGTTGAGTAATGGCCTATTAGCCTACAAAGGCAGGTTGTATATTCTGAATTATGATGACTTGAAGAGGTTCATAACGGATGAACTACACAAAATACCATATAATAGTCATCCTGGGTATCAGAAAATGATCACGGCCACTATAAAATTGTTTTATTGGCCAGGACTAAAGAAGGACATAGTTGATTACTTGGCTAAATTTCTAGAATGTCAGCAAGTTAAGGTGGAACACCGACATGCAACAAGGTTGTTGCAACCCCTACCAATTCCAGAATGGAAATGGGAAACCATCTCCATGGATTTCATCGCCGGATTACCAAAATCGTCCAAGCAGAATGATGCCATCATGGTAGTGGTGGAAAAATTGAGCAAGGTTGCTCACTTCATTCTCGTCAAGTCAACTTGCAAGACAATAGATATGGCCAGTATCTTCATGAAAGAAATATTTCGATTGCATGGCATGCCTAGGGAGATCATATCTGACAAAGATACGAAATTTACTTCAATCTTTTGGAAATATTTAATGGCTACTTTTGAGACTAAATTGTCATTTAGCATAGCCTATCACCCTCAAACTAAAGGACAGACAGAGAGGGTAAACCAAGTATTAGAGGACATGTTAAGGATGCATGTAATGCATCAACCTAAGAAGTGGGAAGAATACCTTCCACTGGTAGATTTTTCCTACAACAATGGCTATCAAGAGTCATTGAAGATGAGACCTTTTCAGGTCCTCTATGGTAGACAGTGCAAGACTCCAATTAGCTAGAATAATCCAGTAGATAGAATTACAATCCGGCCAGACATGCTGAAATAAATGGAACAACAAGTAATTCAGATAAAACAAATTCTGAAAATAGCTCAGGATAGACAGAAAAGCTATGTAGACAGAAAGAGGACTCCTAGAGAGTTCCAAACAGGGGATCATGTATATCTCAGAGTTAGACCTAGGAAAATCTCCTTGAGGATGGGAGCTTGTGCCAAGCTAGCACCTCGATATTGTGGACCCTTTGAAATTTTGGATAGAGTGGGCCATGTAGCCTATAGGCTAGCACTTCCTCCCACAGTGAAGGAACATAATGTTTTCCATGTTTCATTATTAAATAAATTATGTACATGATTCTAATCATATTATTGACTGGTCTGTGATTCAGGTCGAACAAGAGGGAGAATTCTTGCTGAAACCTCAATGCATAATAGATAGGAAGGAAACCCCACTCGGGAACAAAACCATTGCACAAGTCAAGGTACAGTGGAAACACTTTGGCCAAGATGATACATGGTAAATGGAGGATGCCATGAGACAGGCATATCCATTTTTATTTACTTCTGTACATACATATCACATCGGAAGATAGAACATCGAGGATGATGTTCCTTTAAGGATACTAGCTATAACTATCTAGGATACTATGGAATACTAGATATAGCTATAACTATGGCATACTAGATATGTGTGAATGTTTCCCCCAGTTTGTAAATATAGATATAACTATCCATGATACTATGGCATACTAGATATGTGTGAATGTTTGATTTGATGAACCTTTGTATAACAGGTCAATGTATGTATTTTCTGTTATTAATAGAAAATTGATAAGTGTTGCATAACTGCTGAAAGGGGGGTTTTCCAAGATAGACCATGGATGTTATGAGAGAGATGGTGAGGGGAACCAAGAATGGTTGAGATGACCCCCACCAAAGTAGTACCTTACTGGATTTAATGACTCAGAATAGTCCTCTAACCCATATATGAATTACCAGTCAGAGTGGTAGTTGTAAGAGTCCTACTCAAGAGTTAGTGAGGAGATGGGGGAAAGTGCCCATCTGTAAGACTTCTAGACCTGACCATGAGTTGGGGATTCAGACCCACACAACCTTGATGAAAAGGAAATAAATAGGTAATTCGTGGGCAGAGGCGAGGAGTGAGAAAGAAGATCTGGGAAGAGAGCAGAGTCGAAAGAACAATTTCGAGAAGAGAAAAAGAGCGGTTACAATGCTCTGGTTCGGGAAAGAACTGAGTAATAAGATCGTTCTAGGCACAAGAATCCATGGACAGGGTTTTCGTTACAAGATGATAAATGAGGCTGACGAGTGACTTTGGTAGTACTCGAGCATACCTCCTTGCTTGTTATAGGGAAAACCAGTTGCCAAGATCTTCTAGGAGGAGGAGAGTAACCTCCATCCTTGACCATCATTGGAAAAGAAGAAAGAGTCTCCCTCAAAGCATCATGGTCTAGCTTGGGGGTGGCCAATGGTAAATCCATCAGGAGTGGTTATGCCTATGGTTGGGTGGAAACATGCACCCCTTTCAATAGTCACTTAACGAACTCTGGTTTTCTGATAAGTATCTTCATACTCTGTGTATTGAAATGGAAATGATGATTGAATTATATATATGTCTATGACTGAGTTCTGTGTTGAATGGTTAAGTTAAAAATATGCATTATCTCTCTGTGAACTTGTGTTTTTAAATGGGCGTATGTTTGACTCTGCTGATCAGTTAGAGAGTTGTAAGATGTAATTCTGCTATAGTGTCGGGGAAATAATTATTGGAATGTTTAATTCTTGTCAGTCTCTAAAACCTACCCTCATGGGAATTCCAAATTCAAACCCTGTGGAAGGAGGATGCCTCCTTTAGACCTTTCACCCGCATGACCGAGGGCTCATGCCCATGTCCTTAAAATCTTTACAGCTAAAGGAATTAGTGTGTATCCCACAAGATTTTCCATAGGACCCATGTGACCAATGTCTAGGAACCCTGCTCTAGTCTCGAAAAAAGTTAAGCCTTTTGGCTTCGAAACTCCAGGAGTTTGAAGCTCCAGAGTGTTTCGACCCTACCGTTTATAAATCAACCGAAGGAAAATGATAGTTACGGTTACCCACCTGGTTAACTGGTGCCTGGAAGTTTCCTTATCCGGGACAGTTAGACTTGCCCCACCATTAAGACTTGATCTATTCAATTATCACGAAGTAACGCAAGCCACCGATTTGAGGGTATTCGGGAGACCCTTTGACCATTGGATCTACGTCGAGGGAACTTAGACAAAGTTCTACTCCGGAAGAACATAAATGATATATCATCAAAATATCTGAATGTCGAATTCACGAAGTGATGAGAGCTATGGATCTGGGAATCCATTGGGAATCACTCTCAGTCATTAGATCAAACTTAGTGAAGAGGTGGCGTTAAGTACTTCGACAAAGTCCTACTTTGGGAGAATAGAGGTGGTTTAACGCCAAAGCTTCTGAATGCTGGAGTTGTGAAGTGACAAGGAACGTAGATCTAGGAACTCTTCGGGACCTCCCTCAACCATCAGATCTAGGTCTTGGTCAACCTGATGCTGACCACTTTGGGGGTAAGGAGGAAGTTACACCACAGATCCCCCGAACACCGAAGTTACAAAGTAGTAGAGGCCGTTGATCCAGGGGTTATGTGGACACTCATTGACAGTGATATTGAAGGGCTTGGGAGGCTATCAGTTCAAAGTGTCATGGCATAGTGACATCACCCAGGGTGACATGGACCTATGATTATCATGCCATGTTTCACCTAGATTTGTGCATTTTGCAGATCCTATAGACCCATTAACACGTGACATGTGTCACTCACTGAAGGGGCCACATGTCACCCACTGAAGGGGCCATGTGTCATATCTGCCCTGTCATGTATCACACCTGGCACTCTCCACTTGGTCCATTTGGAGGGAGGAGTATGCGAGACCCACCTATAGTTTCCTCCATACCTAGTACGTCACCACATGCAAGGGTGGACGCTTCGGGAGTCCGGAGACTTAGCACTCCGGAGGAAATTGGCCGAGATTTTTCAAAGTGTGAAGAATCCCAAAGTCGTGAATGACGGAGTAAATCTCAGTCGCTGACATGTAGGGGACCCATGGCACCAGATCCTATAGTCCGGAGACTTGGCACTCTAGGGGAATTGAGATGTGGTGTGTTGATAAGTTCTGAATCCCAGATTTGTGAAGCAATGGGAGCCATGGATCTATGGATCTATGTGGACAAATCTTGGTCATGAGATCTGAAGGACGTTATAAGGTTGTTTGTCTTGGGTTGACATGGTTCACTGACGTCATCCAGGGTGATGTGGACTCGCAACTAAGGTGCAACGTGTCATCGAGATATGGAAGTTTTGCATATCTCTTATGCCTATTAGAGCATGACACGTGTCACCCTCTGATGAGGGCATGTGTCACCCCTAACCCTTGCTACGTGTCAACCCCTGGTACGTGCCCACCTGGCCAAAGTGGTTGGTGAAGTGATTGGGACTCTGAGACTCCAGGACTTCTGGACTTCGGAGGATTTGGGGTGTAATGTGGTAGAGAGACCAAAGGGTTCGAAGGTCAGATCCATGTGGCAAGATTACAAGACTTTGGGAGTTCATAACTCCGGGAGTTTTCGTGTGTAAAGAGAAAAGGGGCACTCAATGTTGAAGCACCGAATGTTGAATTATCTTTAGGCGTATGCCTTAACAAGGAGGAAGATCTGTCATCGAATTAATGGTGAATGGATCTCCACCATAGATATAGGAGCGTTGGGCACTCCGGGACTTTGGGGAATTATGGATGATATGTATGAGATGGACCCATGTGGCCCTTGACTAGTAACGCCTGAAGAACTTTGGAAGGGCATATCTCTCAATCCTAAGCTCGAATTGGAGCATGGAGATGGTGGTTGGAAAACTCTCGACGAGCAGAAGGTAATGGAGATCTCGGAAAGAGAATTCGAGATAATTTAAGGAAAGAAAAAATTTGATGGCCCATCCCTTTAAGTGTTATATCATAGTAACACTTATCCTTCCTTATAGTTTCCTCCAAGGTATTTGGCTTATCAAATTCAATTCTTCCCTGGTAGGACTATGGCAATCCACTGAGAAAACGTTACAATCTTTCTTTCTCATCCTTGAGGTAAGGAACATACCTCAATATCTCCATAAATATCTTGGCATAAGCATCCATAGTAAGTTTCCCAAACTTATGGTCATGGAATTCATTAATTTTTTCATCAAAATACTTCTCCGATAATATTCTTCTAAAGTACTTCTCAAACTGCTTCTAAGTAAGTTTGCTTTCTTTCAATATTTTGATCTCGTTCAGATCTTCCCACCATATGGAAGCTCCTTCGTTTAGGTTGAAGATGGAAATCCTTGCCTTGGTATTCTAGGAATAATTGTGTACCCAAAAATACTTCTTCAAACCCAACAACCAGGCTTCGGCCTCCTCTCCCTTCTTATTTTCTCCATCAAAGGTAAGCGGTTGAGACTTTTTGAATTCTTCAGCCAAAGAACTTTGTGAATGTGTCTTCTTTTTCCTTTGAATACATGGTTCTGTGTCATTGTTGGACATCTCTTCAAAATAAATCTTCCTACTAGATGACTCCATTGAAATGCTTCCACTAGATTTACTTTTCTTGACATCCATGTGCCTTTTCTTTGAAGAAAACCTTCCCACATAGCTATGGGACAATCTATTATTTTGGGAATGTGAAGGGGTTTTCAATCTTTTTGATTAATGCAACTCAACCAATGGATCTAATAGTGTTAGTGACACCTCCGCCAATGGTCGAGATATGCTCACTGGGTTCTAACCACGTGGCCAATAATATTCCTAGGTTACCCCCCCCCCCTTCCTCGTGGAAAGTTATTTAAGATCTGATGGTTGTAAGTAGCCGAGACCTTTTTCTGATAGATCAATGGTTCCCATTTCATCTCGTTGTCCTCGGGATCATCCCTCCAACTCCTTCCTTCAAGATTTTAACTTCTCTCCTTCTTATGAAATAGAGACTGACACCAACAACCTATATGTCTCTGCTCCGGTCTTCATCAGATCGATGACCTTCATGACCTTACATCCTTCCTCACCAAAACAGATCTTTAATAGATCCAATGGCTAAGATAGGTCCTTTGAAGATTCCACGACCCAAGGCCCCTTCATCGTCAGGACCTTTCTGACCCCACTCTTGGTCACTTTAATGACGTCTACTTTCGACGATTAGTCCATATCTCATCAAATTCCTTTCTGATGGGTTGACGATCCTTGTCAAGTTTACAAATTGACTCTTCAACAATTCTACCCTTTGACGAATGGATGAGATATACTCACCACACAAAAATCAACAGCTAAGAGTCATTCCGACCCAAAACGCAAATTTTCCTTAGAGTGACAATCTGATTCGAGACTTAGTAAATTCTGGGTTTCTGACTGATTGGTATTCTACAATTTACTAGGTATTTTAGAGTTCAAAAGTTGTTATAAGACCATTGAATACTTTCTAACTTCATCAAAGGTGAAGTTCTTTCATATTCTACAAGCTTTCCACTTAAGACAGGAGGTTTTCTCCAACTTAAAAACTCAAGGCCTATACCAGAACTCTCTCTCTCTCTGCATCAAGGAACTTATGTCATCTTCCATGGAAGATTTTGTCCATATCATGCAAGCTTTAATCTACAAGATGCAAGACTCTACAAACTACATGTTGCCCATACATTGAGTACTTATTTTCACAAGTTATCAAATTGACAGTAAAAACAAATAATCATATGTAACACCCCATCAAACACAACATAAATGTAATCGACTACAACATTTAGTAAATGATTTTTTTTTCTTTTTAAAACATATTAAGGCAATTCAATTACGAACATTACATAAGTATTGCAATATAAAATATAAAGATAACAACCAGTAAATGATTTAAGATTAATTAAATGACATTATTCTTACTAAGCGTCAACTTATATCAAGATCCATAATCAATATGTAACTTTTCTATCATCAGATCACATGATGAATTCATGAATGTAACTTCTCACCAATAACAACTCACCAGTAAATAAAAAAAATTATTTAAGCAATTAAAAAGTAATTGATCATGCAATCATAGAGGAGTTTTATTTGTATCTATGCAAATATTCGACAATTTACAATTGTAAAAATAAAATCAATTACGCCAAGTACAATCTCACTACCTATAACTGCTTGAAGGACTAACACTAACTCTAAGTGGTCTATTAAACAATAAGCAACCTATTACAAGGATAAAATGATTTACGCCTAACTTTCTTCATTCTTTACCACTCAAGTTCCATTAATGATCATAGAGTATGTTATCATTATTATTTAGAGCTAATCTATTACTATATAACCACATTATTGTTTATCTATTTTAAAATATCCCTTAGTCACTCCATTTATGAGTGGACTAAATTACATAATTAACATTTCAACATACGTAATATCATTGTCAACCTTTAATATTACGTTCTCACTCCCATTATATCATTTCACAGTGGATAAAGAACTAAAGTTTATAACTATATAAAATACCATCGTAACCATTTAAAACTTACAACTAGAAACCTACGTAACTAAATCATGACATTGAGAAATGAAAAAATTTGAATACTTGTGCAATCCACTATCTTTTGTATTAAGGATTTACGTGAGCAAGTGGAGGGATCAAAGTCAAACTTAAGGTCAAACTTAAGGTCAAACTTATTATTATTTACATTACTTATAAGGCGCATCGTTTAATGAGAAGAGTAAGGGGTAATGCTTCGGAATAATGGATTGACTAAACAAGAATGTGTTCCCTATAGAACAGACAGGGTTAAAGGTTAAATCGACTCACTCAACAGAAAAGGTCCGGCAAGACTGGTTAACATACATTTTCTTCAATTTTACATTAAACTTATTATTATGGATAAACCACACAAACAAAATAAACGTAAACTTATTATTATTTACATTACTTATACTACAACCATATGAACAAAGGAATAGACACTCTTTGGATAATTATAACACGGATCCCTTTTCTCTTTTCCCAGTGGCCCAATCGCACACAATCGCTTTCTCTTTATGGAGGAGAAAAATAAAGGAAGATAGAGTTGTCTATGAAAGATTAGAAGGAAATCAGAATTGTGGAGGTGCAAACCTAAAGATTTTATCTACCCAAGAGATCTAGAGTTAGATGAATTTACCCTAAAATAACTATACATTAAAACTATATCCTTTCATGTCATGAGAAGTGCCAAGAGGCTTGATAGCCTCCCCAGATATGTTTGAAATGAACTGTGAAGGTGATATGTTGAAACCTATAATGTCGCAATCTTCCAAATGGCTTTGCCGAGGTGAAATCTTTAGCACTACATGACCACAATATCTAATAAATTAAAAAAAAAAAAACCTTTTCTTCCATAATTAGTGAGCTTCCTTTTTTACTATTCTCGTATCTCTTCTAAAGTCGAAACTTGAACGAGTAAGGAAGGAAAATTTCCAAGTCTTTTGGATTTTCAAGCTAAAAAAAAATGAAAAGAGATAGAACTCAACAGAAAATCTATACATGTTGACGCTTGAATCTGTTAGGTCCAAAACAACAACCTCACGAGGATGTAAATCCTCCTGCATTTTTATAGAGGTGGTAATCCTCTTTAATTTAATATTTTCTTGGGATTCTAAATATTCAAAATATGGGACTTTGCATAAGTCTGTTATGGTAAATCGAAGAAATAAAAAGACTGCAAGAAAGATAAAAGGAAAATGTTTTGTTTTCTTTTTAAAGAAAGTTCCTGAGAAAGGAACAAGAATCACACACTTCACACATTTAAAGCAAACAAGCAAAATTTCCTCATATCCATCATACTTTTAAATAAAGATTTCTGGTCACATAAAAATAAAAAGAAGATGGTCAGCATGCATAAGAGAACTTTAACAGAGTGGACACATGGGGAACTCAAATAAAGATAATGATAGATCAACCTCAAATACTTTTTATTCTGAGAATCAGGGTTACAAAGTACAATCGAGATTGTTCTCAAAGTAGCTCTCTTGAAATTTCTAAAAAATATATAGTCTGTTACATATTCTTTGAAATTTAAAATGTGTTTGTCTTGAAGACTGGGATTGGGGCTCTCACGGACCATAAAGAAAATAAATAAAAGAAATAAGCTCGTAGAAGGAGGATGGTGGGCAAAAGTAGAACAACAAGACCTGGAAAGAAGAAATCAAAAAGTTATCAGATTTCGGTTAAACCTTTCTAGTGAAAGAGGTGGAATCACTAGATGAAGGAATTGATAAAGGGAGAAAGATGTGATTAGCGTAAACTTACTATTATGGTCTCTCGTCTCATTCATTTGCTTGTTGATGTCCTTTTATCATTTTCATTAACGGTTACAGTAACCGTCTCAATTGTTTCTTGCCCGTCATTGGTCAATTTATCGATAGCTTCTTGAACCATTCTTCGATGTAATTTTTCATTGGTGCCATGTTGATTTCATGCTGGATTTTGATGTTGAACACCTCACCCTCCAAGTCTCTCAGATCAAGGGAAATTCCATGTAATGCTTCTTCAATGTCCTGATTTTTCACGGAGTAGTCCACTAGCCAATTGTCTATGTCATCCTTATCATATTCAAGTATACCATTGAAATTTTCAACTGACAACCCTTTAAAAATATCAACTTGTTCGTCAAACTGTTGTTTTGTTAGGAACAACGAGTTGAGGATTAATTTGGGGTCTTGAAATTTTTTAGTGCTTCTCGCTAAGTCTACCTCTGTAATCCTTTTGAATAGTTCTTCCCTCCTTGATATAGCTTGGCAACATGCTTGAACAATATTATTCAAGTTTTTTATCTTTTCTTTCCAGCACGCATTCAACTATTTTATTCGGCTTGGAGAGGGAAAATCCTCTTCTTGTCTCCTTAGTTCTGACATATTGGAAACTTTGACTCCAAATGGTACCACAACATCAAGGTAAAAACCTTCTTTATTTTTTAGGTCGGCTTGCAAATACTCATGGAAGGCATGCACCCTCCTACCAAAAGAAACCATGTTTTTAAAAATTTCCCAAGCCTCTATGATCAATGCCATTCATTTCTTAATATTATTCTCCACATATCTCTTGGCTGATGTAAGTAGGCTTGAGGATCCCTTTAATTTAGCAACGAGTGTGGTGGGTCCGACTATTGTCAAAGGACTAGCAAGAAGTAGAAGGGGAATTAAGGTGTCTTCCAATTCCTTGATCCTTTCCTTCAACTTTGTGTTTTCCGCTTCAAGTTCGCCAATGGAGTCATCCAGAGCATCCCCGGTCGCTCCGTGAATTTTAGAAATCTGGGAAGACCGCATATTTCTTAGGTTAAATTCTGAACAAGATTTCCCTTTCTTATTCTTCACATGACTTTTTTCAATAATCAATTTCTTATATTCATTGTCAAAGACAACGCTCTGAAACACAAATGACTCTTCTTCATCGAAGGTCTCATTCTCAATAATTTCCAATGATGGATTCTAGTGGGTCGTGTTCCCTGGTTGATCCAGTGCGGGGAACATTTTCTCAATTTTCACTTCAATCTCCATATCTTTTAGGGAGAATCTATTGATATCTCTCTCTATGCGCTGGTCTCCTTCCCCTTGCACTATGTTTTTCCTCTTTTTCCTCAGAGGAAGTTTGTGCGAGCTTTCAATTTTTCCCGAAGGGGGATTATTTTTTCCTCCTCCACTTGAACTACTGTTGGTCACTTTTATAGATGAGTTGGCCACTGAAGAATTTCTCCGAGATGTTGTAGTTTTGGGATTAACAGTTGGGGACTGGGAGCTCTTCTCGATGGTGCCTTTTCTTTTCTTCTTGTAAAATTCATCAGTACTAAGTATTGTCTCTAAATATCCAACATTATGAGTAGGCACACCTAGGTTATTGTCTTCTTCTTCATTCAGAACAGTGTGAACAAATGGATTGCTGAAACCTACCGCCAGCATATGTTCCACGAAAATTCTGTTAGGGTCAAACCCTTTTATCTTTTCAGCATATTTCAGATTTTGATTGTGGAAGTGGTTTGCAAATTCATTGATATTTCTTATATTTCTAAATATAAAATCCCCAAATTTCTAAGGAAAAGGTATGAATTGATTTTTTTGTTTCTCATGGAACAAGTCAAACCAGAAATTATACTGCCTTGTAACTTTCATAACAAACATTTTATTAGTTACATGGCGTGGAAGGAAAGAGGGATTTTCCTTAGAACTGAAAATCCTTCTAACGTTGTGATTTTCCATTTTCTCCAACGTCCCCTTTTTATCCATGGATTTATTTTCCTGGTCGGATATTCAGGGGGTATCTTTTCCAAAAACTAATCCTTTAAAAACTGAGACAAAATCATTGAAAGCTTCATAAAAATGAAAGGAAGCTTTGTGCCTCCATAACGCTTGGTACCATAAGGTCACTAGGTCAAGTTCACAGTTCACCTTCCTACAGATAGAAAATTTTGGAAATTGACAGCAATGTGCTATCACAAACACCAAATAAGAAGACATGAATAATTTCTTGTCCTTTTTGTACTGTGACAATTGGGAGGAGATTTCAATGGAAATTAGTTTTTCCCAATCAAAAATAGCTTTCTCTTTGAATGTAAAATATAAGATATAAAGAATCATACGGGAAATGTTGGCGGTACTTTCTTGACCTGTCACCCTGGTGAACAACCAAGCAATTTCCCGAAAGGGTTTCTTGAACGAGTCGATCTGCAACCTAGTAATATATTCAGGGACAGTCGTGAGATTCTCTAAGAACTCAAGTAAGAGGTCCAGGCATTGTCATGATTTTTCAAGAAATTCCTGCAATCCTCTCCTTTGAATGTAAGTGTTGGCTTAGGGAGATTCAACATCTTACGAAACACTCGAGGCAAAAGAGAGACGGGAGAATGGTCTTGAAGTTGAATAATTTGCTGACTCTGTATGTATCTCTTAGCACACCAAGCAACTAGTTCCTTGCAGTCAAAAACCTCAAGGACACAACCTACACGAGAAATTTTGGATGTCTAGATCACTTCATTCTGAGTAGAAGGGGATGAATAGTAATAATACGCTCTAGACCATTGAAAGTTTTGGTCTTCACGTCCAAAAATATTCAAAGTATATTTGCAGAACTGTTGTCGAATTGTTGCTTCCATAAGTTGATGAGAGCATTATTTTTATCCAGATAATATTTGAAATGAGCGCTTGAGAGAGATAATATAATCTTCCGCAAATCATTCTTTAATGTGGTTTAATGAGAAATATCCTCGAGCCCTTCATTTATTAATGACGACCTTTACGAAACCTGCATGATGAGTTATTAGCATTAAACCATACTAAATGCATATTGGGAAAAACATAAAGGTGGTGGGGACATACGAGAGGAATTAGGATTTGGGAACTTTTGTGAAACCGCCAACCCAAGAACCTGTGAACCTGCGGTTGTAAATGATAGAAAACCGGCTAAGTGTTGGGAGCGGTAGGTTGGGCTTAGATAAAAGAGAAATGAAAAACTTAGGAGCTCAGTACCCACAACAAGTCTAAAGGTCATAATGCAATTCACGAATCTTTGGGTGCAAAATGGATATCTCGGAACTTGGAATGTGATAGATTGAACCCGGGAACTCACGACGGTAAAAATGGTTAAGTATAGGATAATATGGCGGTCAGTCAGACTCATGATATGGGAGTATGGATGGAGATTAGGATCTGTGAGTTCTCCAACACGTGAACCTGTCGTTTTCGAAAAATGACTAAGTATACTAACTAGAAAGGGAAAAGAGAAGGAAGAAAATAAAAGGGGAATTCAGGTAAGTATAGAAGAAGGAAAAGAAATGGGCAAAAGAAGTTGGGAAAATATAAAAGGGGAGGGGAATTTCGGAAGTGAGACTTGATCTCAACAACTGACTCCAACTGTGGGATGATTGTTGATTAAGGTTGGTTGTCATTGATGTCAACCCTTGAAGAAAGACTCGTAGCACAAAGGTTTGGGTAATGGACTGAATAGTGCTTGATGTAAATATGACTCATTATTGTTTTTTCATGGTTGATAAGAAGTAAATATGGATGAACTCCAAAGTGGTCCCCTTATGGTGAAAGCCCTCACGGGAAGACGCTTTGTGCAGTAAGAGAACCCATGCTTAATTGTGGAATAATGAGATGGAGGAAAGTGAATTTGTCAGCGAACATATCCTAGATGGATAGTGTTTGTCATGTCATTTCCAGTGGTATGTGGAACGTCACATAATTCTTCACGGTTAGAGAGTTATGGCCATGAGAAGTTGGAGACCCCGGGTTTGGGTAATGGACCCAAGTTTGTTTGATGGGTAACGGTATGAATTATGATATATTTTCAGATAATACTATTCTATATGTATAGTACATGTCATGCCATTTCTGGTGGTATCTAGAACATCACATAACTCCTCACGGTTTGAGATTTATGGCCTTACGAAGTTGGAGGACACTCATATGTCATCTAGAAGCCCCAAAAGGTCAAAGTAATCAAAGTGGTTTAAGAGATTTTAAAAGGTAAATAATAAAGTGAAGTGATGAGTGTATTATAATTCAAAG
>ML777101.1:157749-178691 GCA_009831015.1 Picea engelmannii
TATTGATGAGTCATAGTTGATGAGTAGTTGACACATGATTGGTACATACTTGGTACATGGTTGGATGCACTTGTTTATGGCACATGTTGATTACACGTTGGTGCATGGTTGATGCACTTGTTTGTGGTATAGGTTGATTACAGGTTGAGGTACAGGTTGATGCATGGTTCAGATTTATTGGTACATGTTTACAGTAGTATATCTCACAGTGATAGTGTGACACTGGTTCCATCATTCTACTTCTACTTCAGGGTGGCAGGACAGGTCAAGGACAGGTGGTTGTAGCCACCTTCCGGTTGTAGCTGGAGAACATTGGGGGTTGTAGCCTCCTTCTGGTTGTAGCCAGAGATTTGGGGAGTTGGGGCTTCCCTCAGGTTGTAGCCTGAGAAACTAGGGGGTTGGAGCCTCCTTCCAGTTGCAGCTGGAAAACAAAGGAAGTTGGTGCTTCCAATGAATGTAATTCTTTAAGACATATAAGAAAAAACATTTCATGGTTTTCTCTCGATTTGGGTTTCCACGTAAAACATTGGTGTACTGTGTATGTGTGTGATTGTTTATTTATTACTGCTCATTATTGGATAATAATTCTACATTGATATAACATTTGAAGAAAAAGGATTATAATTGCGTTATTACTGATTCACCCCTCCCTCTCAGTAATCCAACTATGATAAACCCTTGTGGGTTGTCAAGAATCTAGAATCTTTACGACCAGGTGCTTTTGTCCATTGGGATATGGAGTCAAAGGTAAGAATATACAAACTGAAAAATAAATTTATGTACAAGGAAAAAGAGAAAGTTTTAGGAGAATAAACCTTTCAAATATTTCTCATTGATATGCAACATTAATATTTTACCCTTCATGTCTTGGAGCATATAGGAATTAAAACCAAGGATCTTATTGATGAAATATGGTCCAATCTAGAGTGCTTCGAACTTTGTATGCATTGATGGTTTCTCCTTGTCTTTATTCCATATTAACACTAGCTCTCCCATCTAAATTTTTCTTAGAGTTTCACTTTGGTAAAAATATCTTTTGATACTTCACTATCTCTGAGAGGTTCGATTCAGGGATCTGTTTCGTTCTTCTTCCAATTTCAACAATTGGTTGACCCTCCTTTGGATAGGTGAGTTTTCTTCAACATCTTCTGTAATAACCACGAAAGTCAAAGCATTAAGTTTGAGGCTAATTGGCATTTTGGCTTCTTTCTCATAAATCAATGTATATGGGGCATCCCAGTGCTATCCTTTGGAGTCGTTCTGCTCACCCACAACACATCAGTCAACTTTAAGTGTCAATTCCTTTGTTTCTTGTCAATGGTTTTCTTCATTATTTGGATGAGTGTTTTATTTGTGGATTCTGCAAGACCATTTCTATAACACCCTATTTCCCCCAATTTGTAATTAATCATAAAATAGGAATTACCATGCTAAAGCATGAGGACAATGTAAATGTATTATTGTTTGAGTTGCCAATAACTGAATGTGGGGGTGAAGCCTTGAAAGTATAGGCCATGATATCACTAGAGGAGGGAAAGAAGCTAATGAAGAAAGGACCGGTGGTTGAATTACCAACTAACCCCATGAATGGGGGCATGGTCTAGCTGCAGGAGGTTAGCCCAAAGTACCATAGGGTCTGGCAGACCAGGCGGACCCGAGCTTCCTTCTGACAAAAGAAAGGTGACAGTTATACATGAGAATACAGTAAGACATGAGGGTAATCTCGTAAGGGAGATGCATGGATCTCTCCTAGAAAGCATTATTAGAAGGCTACAAGTCTGATGTTGGGGTGAGCATCTGACGAATCTCGTCGAGGCCATAACCGAGAGAAATCTACAGAAGCTGAAACAGAGAGAGAATCCTTGAGAACTGCGAGAGCTCCCTGGTGATATCATGGCTTGGAATGAGGGTGGTCAGAGTGATAAGATTGAATGAATCTGACCCTATGGTCGGGTGGAAGGATGAACACCCACAGTCATTTGGTTGGCAACAACCTGTAATAGATAAGCGATTTTCTACCCTGTGTAATTTAGCCGTAACTATGTATGAATTGGTTATACTCTGTATGTTTCAGGAATTGTGCATATTTCTTAATGGATATACTGTATCCCTTTTATTATTGATTGGTTGTATAATTAGGCTGGTAAGAAATCATATGGTTAGGCTATGTTTCATACTTGTAAATACTTGTCTCTTGTGGCGGCATAAGCCAAAGTCACGAACTATGTGTTCTTCGACCGTGGACACAGTTTCATGTGCGCATGTCAACCTTCCTAATCGTTTTTGTCAGGCTGTTGTATTAACGATTTTAATTACCTGAAAACACTAAATTGTCAAACCAGGGTAAGTAAACTTAGAGCTGCTACACTATATGTGTTGGTAAGATTCTAACTTCTACCTAAATGTTATTCTGAGAAGAAAACATAAACTTACTCTTATAAATTGAATCCTAATGATTATCTTAAAATTGATCATATCTTGTCTATTCAATCAATGGAAACAATTCTAAGTTAATCAAATGTATTCCTATTCCTTATTCAAAGAAATCATCTAAGGATATCTACCATTAAACACCTAATCAAAAACATCTATCTGAACCATAAAAGATAGAACATTTTAAAAACCTCTTATTTGATCTAAATACCAAGAAGTTCTAAATCTAACAAAGGTGAAACTAATAAGTGTCCTACTTTACCCTACAAATATCATAAGCTTCCTTTAACCAGACCATAAGCGAGCTACCCTAACAAAATAGAGTGAATCTAAACTCAAACTATCTTCAAATCATGATTAAACTAGAAACTGGAAAACAGAGCAAATCTAAACTAATCTAAGAGAGAGCTTAATATCAAACTGAGGATGAATTAAACGAAAATGATAAAGTCAGGATTTAGTAGAGCAACTTCAAGTTAAAAATGATTCACACACAGATTCTAAAACTAGAAATGAACTAACTATACTATAGAAAAGAGAAAGCAAATTGAACCTGTTGGCGGGCCCAACCAAGAGGTGCAATCACCCTAAAACGAAACTAGAGCTAACTCTAATTAATCCATGCATAACCGTGTCATTCCTCATACTCCATAATTCCCAAATAAACTCAAGTCATTTAACAAAAAATGATATAATGCATAGAAATTGTATTAATAGCAATGTCACATAACATAATATCATCATCTTTTCTTCAAAGAGATCCGAGTTTATATAGATCCTCCAAAATAGTATTGAACATAGGTACATTTAATTAAGCGAATCTTAGATCTGAAAATGACTCAAATTTAGTTAAAACTAATTTTACAGCTTCATGACACGAAGTGTCAAGAAGCGTGAATCACAAAATAGAGATAAGCATCATAACGAACAGTTCTATAATTCTGCTCTGAGTCATCACACTCTGTTCTTTTGAAATTAAATTCGAGATTTTGAAATCTGAGCTATGACTCAATCAATCATATGAATCGGGACTGTCATTCCAAGCTGGCAATGTCGTGCAAATCTTTGACATCTCCACTAAGTGCAAACCGGTACCTGGTACTGATAAATCTGTTTCAAGGAGACAAGTACACTCATGCCACGTTAGTATCAATATTAGTTTAAAGTATCAAAATACATTAAAAATAACTTAAATCATATGAATACCTTGAATAACTCCATTTAGGGCAAAATGATGTGAAATGTATCAAGGTAAGGCCAAAAAGGAATGATACTGGATATGGAATGGGGGTATATCTAACATAATATAGGCAAAAATGTAGTCAAAATTGGAGACTAACAGTTTTGAGTCCCTTGAAGGACGAAGCCTGTTAAGCTCAGGAGAGGTAGCGTAGATATGCACAAGCTCCCTGCGAGGCTAGTAGAGACCGAGACCCACTTAAGTCCTAGACTTGATGAATGAGCACAAGGGGAGAGCGGAAGACTCTTCTAAGAGTCAAATCCAGGAGAAAGAGTGCAAAGATTTTAATTCCTTCATATCTGAGGAAGCTCAAGAAGGATAGCAAGTTTCAAGTATCGAAAGTGAGTATTCCTTCATTTGGAAGATAAATGGACGAGATCCTTTCGGGACGATTTGAGGTATGTCACTACCGTTATATTTGAAGAAGGAGCGTAAGCATTAAATGCCTTGACTCCTTCAGTCGTTGTAGGTTCGATGGATGTCTATAGCCACAAGCTGTTGGATCAAGAGAAGTTGCAAGGAGGATAATGGTGGGAACCATTCCACTCCCAAAGCCCAGGAAGAATGGGAATCGTTGATCCAAAAGAGATCCGAACCATTGGCTCATCTCATGGGATCGGATATTGAGAGCTGAGAGGACATAGGTCTTTAGCTTCCAAATTCGCGACATGTGAAATCGCGACTCAATCACAACCATAGATTGTGGGAGGATCTATACCGTCTGATCAGAGTCCAAATAGGCGAGAAAGTGCACAAGAAGGAGATTAGATATGGACTGTTGGATTTGGCACACGGACTGACAGTCATTGGATCCAGAGGAATGTGCATGAGGCAAGTTCTGATTTGATCGTGGTCATCCATTAAGGAGGACACGTGGCGAGATCTTAGGATTTCAATGACTCGTAGAGTAAGAAGATCAAAGAGCATAAGAAGGAGACCAGATAGTAGCCCTCGGATCTAAACACAGAGGGCCAATAGTCATCGGATATGGAAGAGCTGCAAGGAGTTGAATGGATGGCAGAGATACTTCAGGAAGGATATTTGATCTGCTGACAACAATCAGATCTGTGGAAGTGGCACAAACCTTAATGCTTGTTCCAAGCAGAGATTTTAGCATTCGGTGTTCGAAGGAACATAGGGTGGAGACCTCTTCAAACTCGTGATACACTAAATCCCAATGTGAACACAGACCATTAGATTTCAAGGAGGACATGAGTCAATCGATGGAAGAAAAATAGAGAAGAGACACGTGGTAGTCGGGCAGTGTTTCATTGACCTGCGATTTAGAGTGGTCAAAGGGGAGGACCACATGGACTCATGATCTGTGAAAATAGTGATGAGATCGGGGCTGTTGGTTCAAGAGAAATATACACCATTGATTTCTCAGGAGTAATTTTGGCATTTCGTGGACCGAGAAACGAAGGGGAGATCCTTTCGAACCTCATGCCAAAAATCGCAAAAAGGAAATTGCGATTAGATCTTGACCGTTGGATCGAGGCAGACTATGTTCCGTTGATCTGAGGTATTGGTGTTTCGGGAATTGGGAGTGTGGAGAAACCAACTCCCTGGAAGTTGTGAAATGTGAAGTTCCAATAAGAGACAAGGATATTTGGACCGACGGATCACAGGAATGGTGGACCGTTGATCTGACGTGGGAAAACTTCGGGTTTCGGAGCTTTGAGTGTTGGAGCACCTTACATCAAAATCCCCGAGGTCGCAAAATGCGACGCACCGTTAGGGTTAAGCCAATGTTCATGGGAATGGCCACATGAGTGGAGGGAGATAATGGTCGTTAGGCCCCTTTTTGAACTTGGGAGTTGGGGGAGTTAGGGGTGACTCATACATCGAAGTCGTGACATGTGAAGTCTTGAAGCGCCGACTGTGTAGGCCTGTGGTCACAGGGCAGTGGTCATGTGGAAGAGGCTCATGCATGGTGTTATTTTACATGGGTCTAGCCTCGTAACAAGGACTTGTGGATATATTGTAAGGATCCCGGTAGGGAATCGAAGAGCCATTTTGGCTCGATGACTAAGAAAAAGATAAATTTTTCTATGCCCCATCATGGGTGTGTGAAAAAATGGTATCAGAGCATGGTTACAACACTTGGCCTACTTGGTCTCATGCACGAGTTGCATAAAGAGGTATTTTTATCTGCATTTACTCCTTAAGGAGAAGGATTGCATAATGAAACTGTAGTTTGGGAGTTCCTACGAAATCCCAACAAAGGAATTATTTTGTCCCTTTGACAAAGTGGTAACTACTCTTATAGGAGTAGGGATGTGCTAATCAATATTATTGATGAGATATGAATGTGAATGACAGAGGTGGAATAAATTATATTATGAAACTTCACGAGCCAGACAAGGGACATGAATTGAGTTGTTCTATTATAGTGTGACAATGTCTACCTACTAAAGCAGGTAGAGTCTCTTGCAATTGAGATGGCTAGTTAGGTAAGAGTTAAGATCCTCATGAAGAATTCCTTCATGATTTAGGAAATATGGTAAGGAATGGTAGGATCCTTAGCAAGTTATAATTGTTGCATTATTAAAATACTAAACCTTGAGTATATAACTCCTCATGATTAAGAGGACTGATGAAAATATGTAGGGTCAAATTACCTGACCTATAATGGTTAGAATCGACAACAAGGATAATCTATTTAAGCAAGATCAAGAGGAGTCCTTTGGGACTATTGCTAATTCCCAAGAGTGACCCTTATTAGTTGTCCCGATAAAGGGAGGGTAACATCTGTATGAGTTATGAATGTGAGATTAGTCCTATAAGTAACTTAAAATCTCAGAAGAGATAGCGAGGAAATTTTCTATGCCAAACATGTGTATAGAATCAATCTTGTGCTAAATTTTGAAAACTCCAGAGGTTGAGTGCAGAGCATACCAGGAGGAGTAGTGGTTTTAAGTATCAAGAGGAAACACTTAGAAAAAGATTCTAAGTTTTGAATATTTGAAGCATTCAAAGGTGAAGCGCAGAAAATTGAAGTTCGAAGAAAGAACAAGTACGGAGGATTGAGTGGGAGAAATCCTTCAGAAAATAATTTTGAAGATTGGATAAGATCAAGGGTCAAGATCCATTATGAAAGAGATGAAATGTTTCAAGTTGTTAGATCTCAGATAAGTAGCGCACTGGTTAGTTGCGAGGAGATATCAGAATTTTGCAAAACCAAAGGGCTTGGAAGAAGCAACGAGAAATTTGTGAAAAGATCATAGTCATTGATCAAAGAGTGATCTGGACCATTGATCGTCCAGAGAGAATTTCTCAATTTCAGGGATCGGGAGAATGGAGGTGAAAGGTATTTCGACTTCGCGACACGTGAAATCATGAAATCCCGATACGCGAAACCCCGACGAGATCTGAGCCGTCAGACTATGGAAGAATCAGGACCGTCAGATTGAGAACTCTGAAATTTTGCAATTTTGGGGATCGAAGGATATAAGGTGCTTCATAACAGAAACCTCGAAGTCGTGAAATGCGAAATCGTGACATAATCACAATCATTGCTTGGAGAGTTGTTGGTGACCGTTGATCTGATCTGAAATTTCTGCATTTCGGGTATCAAGAGTTTGAAGGACAGAGAGTCGACTGACTCATATCACCGATACGCAAAATCACAACGCACCTTTTTGGGTAAGTGTGTGATCACAAGGCATGGTCACATGGAAGAGACTTGCATTTAAGTGCTTGTACACGCGGGCTGAAATTTGTGAAGACCTATGGATTATTTCTTATAGGTTCCAGTAGGGAATCAAATACTGTTTCAGTCCAGTCTTAAGAAGATCCTAAGACCGAGAGGTCATGCAACCCTTGGAGAGAAGGGGGGGGGGTCTACACCATATACCTATGGCAGCTACATGCAGGCTTAGTATTATGAAAATGGTTAAGTATGTTATATATGTAAGTTAACAAAGACGCATGTTTATATTCCTTAAGGGGAATATTTAGTAAAAAGCTAAATCTAACTCAAGGCTAAGGCCATCACAAATAGTGATGGATATGCAATAAGGAAGTTGCATGCTGAAGGAGTTCTTGGTAGAGGAGATGTGTAAGGAATATGTCAGAAGAACAGAGTCACAACCCTAATAATTGTTGAAGGTTGGACAATGGGCTGCAAAGCTTGTCTATATATAAGAACCTTGGATTACATTTTGAAAGTATTATGTAAATAATAGAAGACTGATACCTGAATATTGACCATTCTGATAACTGAATGGAAGTGTGCAGGATGCACATGTTAATGATTCATTATCAACAAAGAGCTGCTATTAAATCATGCTATGGTATCTCAAAAAGGGTTAGGTTGAGGCCTAACCAAGGCGGATCAAGGAAAAGAGAAGTAAGATCCCGACAGGGAGTAGAATTGTAAAAGTAGAGAAAAGACAGTGAGGCCTTAGAAATAACTCAGTTGGATTGAAAAGTCCTAGGTGGTGTAGGAGGAGTTGGAAGAAGGGGAGATTCCCCAATTCTTTCCTCGCTGAGTATTATGTTTTCTCTTGGATGAGAAATCTGGTACGCCAATGAAAGTAAAATTTTTTTGACACATAGAGAAAAGGATTGTGTTGTTGAAGATACAATCAAAATCTGTTTGTGTTGCACTTGTGGAAACGTATGAAGATAATATGATGAAGTGAATGAAGATATGATAGGATATTTTTCAGATGTTTATGAATTTGGATGTTATGATACATGCATTTGGTTTAATATTACGACTGATGTAATTGTGACTAGAAGATGCATGTTATGTATAGAAAGGAATTGGAGCTATTGAGGAAGACAATTGCCAATGATGGGCAACCTCAATCAGAGGATGACTATGAAATGGTTCTTGTTGAAAGATTGTTGAAGGGACTTTAAAAGTCCCCATGGAGCACCACCAATGGGGTAATATCATAGGGGGTACTAGCATCCATACCCGATATACAAATGTTCATACCTATGTGGCACTAGGCATGAAGGGATTGGGTAAGAATTCCTTCTGAAATGTTTTATGGTCTTAATGTTACGTATGAAATGTTGAGAGGTAGTTGTATGCCTTGGATACCCAAGTAGGGTATGACTCAAGAAGAAGAACCTGAATGATGGAGGTATGAACCTTTGGTAGTCAACAATGTTTGTAAACCTAGGAAGAATTCATGAAATGATATGTCATGAATGCATTGACAATCAAGGAATGCGTAAAGACATTCATGTGAAAATTTTGAGTTCATGTGTACTGATTTGGGATCATGATCGGCCTATAGAAGACAGTATGGTCTTGTTGTAAGAATGAAAGAAAACAAATAAGCCATATGAGGAAAACGTTGGTTAAATTCCAACACCCCATGGCCAAGAGGCAGTCATAACGTGTGACGAACTTGAAACTTGAAAAATAATGCAAGAGTGCATTGGGAATGAATGTGGCCATGGATATTGGCACATTTGTTAAAACCCTTGGAAATGTTGAATTATGTTTTGAAAAGTTTGGTATGTTGAGATGAGGCATAGGCAAGGAATGGGATTTCCTTTCATGTTTATATAGATGTGATGAACTATTAGTATGTATGGTTTTGAATATATATATATATATATATATATATATATATATACATGGATGCATGAGAGACTAATAGTTTTGTTTGGCTGTGGAAAGAATGAATTGCAGGAAGCAAAGGGGTCGTGGATATGGCATTGATGTAAGCCCATAAGAAAGATCGATTGCCTACTGAGCCAAACTGCAAGCAATGGTATTTTATTTTGAGAAAGTGAATTTGATTGTTAGTATGCACAATTCTAAAATTGTTGTGATGACGTTGTAAAGGTGCAATAAAAATGTATGTGCATGAGAAATAATAGTTTGATTAGCTGAGGAATTATTGCAGGAAGCAAAGGGGTCTTGGATATGGTAGCATTGTAATCCCATAAAGAAGGCCAATTGCCTACTGAGCCAAACCATTATGGGAAGGAAATCCCATACTTATGAATCTGGTTCCTATGCGGGACAAACATGAAAACAAATTGTGGAATGGGAAATCTGTAGGTGACAGATTTGCAATAAAATTCTGAAAGTTAGAATTTATAATGATGTCTCATGAATCTTGTATACCTGTGATATAGATGAGAAGAAAATATTTGTCCAGAAAGGACAGATGAAGGTTGTCAAAGTTGAAGATGATGAACATGGCTACTACTGAGCCATGAAAACCCCGTGATAAGCCATGATTGCCTGAAAAATTATTGTGTTGAGGTAACACAAGCCGGAGGGATGCCTTAGCAGAGAAAGTCTGACGGACGCCTCAACTGTAAGACTCAATAGATTCTCTAAAATTCTTTTTGTACGAGAAAACCTTGGAAAGGAAAGAAGGATCACTCGAGAGACTATATAGCAGTGAAGGGGATGCCTGAGCTTGGGCCTAGAGGGTGAGTGACTGCAAGAAAGAGGAGACCTTAATAGTTCTTCTAAACTATTGGGATCATGCACACGGTGGGTAGTTCTTCTTGTGCGAGAAAACCTTGGCAAGGCAAGATGGATCACTTGAGGGACTGTATAGCAGTGAAGGGGATGCCTGAGCCTAGGCCTTGAGGGTGAGTGACCGCAAGGAATATGAAACCATGATAGCTCTTTTGAGCTATTAAATTGGAATCATGCACCCAATGGGTATGTTAAGGAAAAACAATGAGCTTGGATAACAAAACAACCATGTGGATAGAAATCCACAAACTACACAGATAAGTATTGTGTTGGATTATGAAATTTCCTCTTGAATTTTGAACAACAGTAAGATGTTTTCGCACAAAATTGTGATTAATGTTCTTGTTGTCCAAGAATTATTGAAGGAAGGTGACGAAGACTAAGATCCTGAAAGAGGACCTGATCGAGGATGAAGGTCAAGACTTCTAAAGTGCCTGAATGAGAAAGTCATGATAGGTGTTTTTGAGAAAGAACATCAAGGATGGTGTTCCTTTAAGGGGGAGGAAATTGTAACACCCTGTTTCCCCCAATTTGTAATTAATCATAAAATAGTAATTACCATGCTAAAGCATGAGAACAATGTAAATGTATTATTGTTTGAGTTTCCAATAACCGACTATGGGGATGAAGCCTTGAAAGTATTGGCCATGATATCACTAGAGGAGGGAAAGCAGTTAATGAAGAAAGGACTGGTGGTTGAATTACCAAATACCCCCATGAATGGGGGCATGGTCTAGCTACAATAAGTCAGCCCAAAGTACCGCAGGGTCTGGCAGACCAGGAGAACCCAAGCTTCCTCCTGAAAGCAGAAAGGTGACAATTATACATGAGCTGACAGCAAGACAGGATGGGAAGCTCGTAAGGGAGATGCACGGAGCTCTCCTGGAGAGAATGATTAGAAGGCTACAAGTCTGATGTTGGGGTGAGCATCTGATGAACCTCTTCGAGGCCATAACTGAGAGAACTCTCTGAGAACTGTAGAGAATAGAACCTGAATAGAAGCTGAAACAGAGAGAGAATCCTTGAGAACTGCAAGAGTTCCCTGGTGATATCATGGCTTGGCATGGGGGTGTCCAAAGTGATAAGATTAAATGCCTCTAATCCTATGGTCGGGTGGAAGGATGAACACCCACAGTCAACTGGTTGGCAGAAACCTGTAATAGATAAGTGATTTTCTACCCTGTGTAATTTAGCCATAACTGTGTATGAATTGGTTATACTTGTTGGCAGCCAACCCATTTTTTTTATTTCTCTCAAAAAGCTGCCTACACCCCTTGTGGTATCACGACAAATCATTGTCGCATTGTTCTTCTAGACATTCGTCTCATTTTTGCGACAATTACAATTCAATTTCGATTCAGTTTTCACAACTGCAAGTGTGAAAACACCTCTTTCGTTGCTTAGATTGTCGTAGTTTTTTGGTTTATTTCCTGAAAGACACTTGACCACTGGTTTATCACATGACTGCTAAAGGTTTTCTCAAACTTATGTCTTGATTCACATGTTTAGATATGATTTGATTCCTAAACCTTTGGGCATAAAATTTATTCGTTTTTGTTCTGATCTTATGAAAATTGTAATGGATTTGGTCTTATTGCTTTTATCCTTGTTATAGAATTTCACTCAGTTATTATATGAAGAGTTTTGGATCATAATGGTCTCAAAAGATTGGAATGCAAACATTACAATGTGCACCGAATACATTGGCAAGTTTATAAGGTGTAATAACAATGGTTTGAAGGCGCATGGGTTAATCATATTGGACCTCACGAATTAATGCTTGGTATATTGATTGGAAAATAGATAATACGTTGCACAATTCATAGTCCCAAGCTATGTATCGGCATTAAACCTTGTGGTTAAACGATGGAATTGGCACAATAGATCGATAGTTAATGTTGGGTACTGTGTTTGATTTAACTTAACACTTGGCACATAATTATCACATGAAGTGTTGGTTCTGACTCGGATGAATGGCACGTAGAGGTGATGATTCACCTGTTTGCTGGTCGATACGTTTGTTTTAAATGATTATGGTTTTAACAGCTCTGTACAGGTCATTAATGCAATGCGTGGCGATGGTAATACCACCACCTTCGCATGCATGGAGTTGTTTTCGGTCTCGTCGAGCATTCAAGCTATTGAAACCCTCTCGTTTTCACTTTGTGCATTGTTCATTCGGTGTGAACCCTACCATGTACAGAGGTTATGGCTCCTGTTGTGAGGGCCGAACCTAATGGATGCCAAGCACTGTTGACATTTGACGGTGCGTATAGCGACCTTGAAGAGTTCGGGTGGCTTTCGTTTATAAGAAAGTTCGATGGTTTTAACATCTCTGTTGCTCGGCAATTCACACTGTCATTCGATGGCTACCGAGCCAAAGTTGGAGATGTCCAGCTTGAAATCACTGAACAATCTCTCGGCCTGGAAACTAGCCTGCCTATCAAGGGACAAAAATGGTCCAAAAGCTACAAGGTAAATGATGTCCCGTGGACATTGTTATTTCGCTCTCGGACAGTGAATTCGTGCAACAGAGGTTTACCTGCGAAGATGTTGAAACCCCGCTGGTATGATCTTTTGATGATTATCAAGCAATTTGTTACTTGTGAAGGCAGGTATGGGTTCGTTTTCTTGTTTCATCTATGTTTATTAATAGTGTTTATGGGTTTTGAGCTTAGTATGCCGCACTATTTGCACCGAAGTTTATTCAAAATGGCTAAGAAGTACAAGCGAAGTCAGGCTGACACTAGCCTCTTCCATGTTGGGTTGATTAAAATGCTTGTTGTCTATGAATTGGGGTTACGTCGAGATTCCTGGCACGATTTTCTCAACCGTAATGGTTTTGAGGAATCAAATCCTCCACAGGTCGATAAGCCTATGGTATCCGAGAGTAAGTCTACCCCTGTACCCTACAGTGTTTTGTTACCCGAACCTAAACCCGACTCACCTTTGAATTTGCCTATGGCTGTGACTAAAGTTGCTAAGCCTACAACCACAAAGGCTAGAGAGAAAACTGCTGCTAGAAACAAGAAAAATGCAAGGATGATCTCTTGCATGGAGAGAAATAAATCTAAACCTCCTGCCAGAACAGAACCTATCGTGGTCAGCGAGGACTCTGATTCGAGCATTGAGCGTTTTCTCGCCGAAGAGGGCTTCTGTGGTGATGAACCTCCTCACGATTTCATTGAGAATTTGCCTCCTTGTCTACGGGATAACCCTGACTTTCATGGTATTAAGCCACCTTATGAAACCCTCGGGGAATCATCAAACCCCCCTTCTGCTCAAAAGGTTGCTTCACCTTGTGATCAGTGTGGACTGTGGTTAGAGAGATACTATTTGGACCTCCCAAAATTGCAATCCAAAATTCAGGATTTGGAAAACCAAGTGGCAAAGCTCACTGGTCAGAATGCAAAGGTGCAACCCAACGATAAGAATCAACGAACTGCTGGGTCAATCCTGTTCAAAAATGTCGAGTCTGCTACTGCAATTGTCAATTCGAAATTGACATAGCTTCAACAATTGTAATGGTATAAATTTCCCTCTTTTATACACCGTGGTTATAAGCTCTGTTTACATGGTTGACTTTCTCTGTTATGCATGAGTTTTGATTATCAATTTCTGGGTTAGTTGTGATCAGATTTAGTTTGGTTGACCATAATTTGATTTGAATATGTTGTTATTTGATATCTTTTCTATTTTTGAAATACAAACGATATCTCTATTCGATTTGATTATATCTTGCGCGATACGATGAGTGAATTGGTTAACTGTGCTAGTTGTATTTTCTATATTAGGACCAATTCGTATATCATTTGTTACATAATCAAATTTCGAACGGGTAACAATAATAGCTGTTACGATGTGAGTTGTATTCCGATGATAGCAAATGTTTTATTCGATTAAGATTACAGGGATGGATTGATTGTATCAAATCTTTTGATTTGTGTCTATAATTGAATCTAGTTATATGCATGTTTCGTTGACTCTGTCAAAACCCTGTTGTCAACTATGGAGTGGTCTAACGTGAAGACTGTTAAGTCGATATTTGTGAAGAAGGTCCGATTTCATTGGAAACAATTCATACATCGTGCTTTTAATTGAATGCCATCAATCTGCTGTTGTGATTATAGTTAGTCAATTACAGTTACGAATTTATTTGTGGATTATTTGAAACGCAGCAAATGAGGACTGTGGTTGGATTCTATGGATACAGTGATGCGTAAAATTGTAATGGATTTCTATATTGGCAATGATATGAATCTTATGCTTATCGATAATGATGGTTTGTATTTCATGCGATTTGGTTTGTCATTCATTTCATTCATGAACAGTCTTGTTAAGATATGATGCGATCTTATGCTGATTGGGAAAACAGAGTATCTCTACTCTGTCCCGATTGTATTTTGTTTGATTTGGTTGGATTTAATCATTAGTGATTTATTGATTATTATTAGATGATTAGATTCGATTTGATTGTATATCTGGTTATGATTACTATCTTAGACTAGCTACAGAATCAAACGATTCTGTAGCTAGGTCTGTAAAAACAATTTTTATTTTGTTTTCAAGTAAAACATCCTCCTAACTTAGTTTTTGTGTTCTATTGCAGGGCAATTCAAATTTGCAATGGATATCATGAGGCAGTTAGGGGATGATCTACAGATTTCAATTGCATTTTTAGTTACTTAGTTTAAGGGATTATGGGATTATTCCCAGATTGTCTAAAACTGTTTACTATTATTCACAAGGATGTTTTACCTTGTGAAAAACCTATATAAACCTATGACTTTGTAATAATGAGAATCCTCAGTTGGGGAGAACAAGGATATGTAATGCTGATTCAAACTGGAGCAGAATTGATGCGTTGTTATAGCTTTTGCTTTTCAATATATCGACACTTTGTTCCAAGTTTTGTATATCATTTTGTTTCTGGTTTAGTATTACTTTGCTATCTAGATCAAATTCAAGTGATATAATTTCTTATTGTTATACATACCTTGTTGCTTCCAATTTGATAAAAGACGTAACAGTTAAGGATTCAGTTTATGAACGATAGCTTTGTCTTCTTTATGAATTGAATTATCATATATAAGTTTGCTGCATAATAGGTTTCCCTTTTGCACGAATTTATAATCAGAAAACTGTTATGATTTCTTTTATGTCTTGTTTGTCCTGTAACATACTTCAAGAAGCAGCATAGCTGATCCTTTGCGAGAAGCTTAAAGGATAAATGGTGTGAATTTCTTCCTCCAACCAACTTAGAAGACATCATACACAGGGCAGACTTGGAGCGTTTTTAGGTTAATTAGTTAGATGTTTACTGTTTATGTTAAGTAGTTTAATATAAATGATAGTTTAGGTAGATTTATATTACATTGTTTAGTATTAGTAAGATAGATTAGATTGTTTGATTTCAGTAGTTGTTATCTCCTTTTCAGAAAACCTAAAAGATAAAAAATAGATTCTCGGCTGTCTCAGGGCAGCGATCACATGAGTTTTGCAGGTTTTAATCAAATCTGTAGGTTGTCCATAGTGTACATTTGTGAATAAGGAATAACATAGCTGATAATTAGGCAGTTGATTTGAGTTATTATAATCACAATTAGTATCTTGTATATATATAAGTAGTTAGTAATTCATAATTAGATTAGCATAGTTAAGTTAAGTTTGTTTTATTAGTTTCTAGTTTCCTCTAATTTAGTTTCATTTCTTTATTTAGTTAGTTAGTTTGTTTTAGTTTGTTTTATTAGTTTCTAGTTTCCTTAGTTTAGATTATTTAGCTCAGATCACTTTCTCTTTGGTTTCCTTACGAGACCTCAGAGCGACCAACGGAGCCGTTAAACTCGTCAGGGTGGTCCATACCAAACAACTTGGGTTATTTAGACAACCCCGGACCGGTTCCACTCTCCCAGTTGACGTATGGACTGTTTCGCCCGTCAACAATACTCTGTATGTTTAAGGAATTGTGCATATTTCTTAATGGATATACTGTATCCCTTTTATTACTGCTTGGTTTTATAATTAGGCCGGTAATAAGTCATATGGTTAGGATATGTTTCATACTTGTAAATACTTGTGTCTTGTGGTGGCATAAGTCAGAGTCACTAACTGTGTGTTCGTCGACCATGGACATAGTTTCATGTGCGCATGTCAACCTTCCTAATCGTTTTGAGTCCATTGGAGGATGAAGCCTGTTAAGCTTAGGAGAGGTAGTGCAGATATGGATAGGCTCCCTATGAGGCTAGCAGAGACCGAGACCCATTTAAGTCCTAGACTTGATGAATGAGCACAAGGGGAGCGCAAAAGACTCTTCTAAGAGTCAAGTTTAGGAGAAAGAGTGCAAAGCTCTTAAGTCCTTCATATCCGATGAAGCTTAGGAAGGATAGTAACTTTCAAGTATTGAAAGTGAGTATTCCTTTGTTTGGAAGATAAATGGACAAGATCCTTTCAGGAGGATCTGAGGTCTGTCATGACCGTTATATTTGAAGAAGGAGTGTAAGTGTTAAACACCTCGACTCCTTCAGTCTTCGTAGGTTCGACGGATGTCGATAGCTGCAAGTCATTGGATCAAAATAAGTTGCAAGGAGGATAACAGTGGGAACCATTCCACTCCCAAATCCCAGGAAGAATGGGATTCGTTGATCCAGAAGAGATCTGAACCGTTGGCTCATCTCGTGGAATCATATATCATGAGATGAGAGGACATAGGTCCTTAGTTTCCAAAGTTGCAACATGTGAAATCGTGACTCGATCGCAACCATAGATCGTGGGAGGATCTGGACCATATAATCATAGTCTAGATAGGAGATAACATGCACGAGAAGGATATTAGATCTGGACCGTTGGATCTGGCATGTAGACTGACAATTGTTGGATCTGGAGGAATGTGCACGAGGAAAGTTTTGATTTGATCATGGTCGGAAATATTTCAGCATTTTGCTGACTCGCAGAGTAAGAAGATCAAAGAGTGCAGGAAGGAGACCAGATAGTAGCCGTCGGATCTCAACGCAGAGGGTTGACAATCGTCGTATCTGAAATATCTACGAGGAGTTGAACGGATGGTGGAGACACATTGGAAAGGAGTGTTGATCTGCTGACAATCATCAAATCTGTGGAAGTGGCACGAACCTTAACGCTTGTGCCAAGAGGAGATGAAATCTTGATGTGAACTTAGACCATCAGATTTCAAGGAGGACACGAGTCAACCGATGGAAGAAAAACATAGAAGAGACACGTGGTAGTCGGGTAGAGTTTCGCTGACCTACGATTTAGAGTGGTCAAAGGGGAGGACCACATGAACTCATGATCTACGAAAATAGTGACGATATCGGGGCCGTTGGTTTAAGAGAAATCTACATCGTTGATTTCTAAGGAGGAATTTCAGCATTTCATGGATTGGGAAATGAAGGGGAGAGCCTTTCGACCCTCATGAAAAAAAATCACGAAAAGGAAATTGTGATTAGATCCTGACTGTTGGATCGAGGTGGACTATGGACCGTTGATCTGAGGTATCAGCATTTCGAGAACTGGGAATGTGGAGAAACCAACTCCCCAGAAGTCATGAAATGCAAAGTTATGATAAGAGACAGGGAGATTTGGACTGATGGATCACAGGAATCATGGACTGTGGATCTGATGTGGGGGAAATTCAGGTTTTGGAACTTGGAGTGTTGGGGTGCCTTGCATAAAAATCCCTAAGGTCGTGAAATTCGACGTGTCGTTAGGGTTAAGCCGGTGGTCATGGGAATGGTCGCGTGAGCGAAGGGAGTTAATGATCGTTAGGCCCCTTTTTGAACTCGAGAGTTGGGGGAGTCAGGGGTGACTGATGAATCGAAGTCCCGACATGCGAAGTCTTGAAGTGCCGATTGTGTAGGCCTGTGGTCACAGGGCGTTGGTCCCATGGAGGAGGCTCGTGCATGGTGTTATTTCGTGTGGGTCTAGCTTCGTAACAAGGACTTGTGGATATATTGTAAGGATTCTGTCAAGGAGCCAAAGATCCATTTTGGCTCGATGATTAAGAAAAGTGAAAATTTTCTATGCCCGGTAATGGGTGTGTGACAATTTCCTTGTGGATAATAGTTTGATGATTGCCCCATAATAATTCCATATTGTCCACAGAATTTTGAAAAAAATCAAACTAATGAAAATCGAACCGTTATTAGTGATAAATTTATCTGGGACACCAAATCTTGACAAGATATTATCTTTGAGGAACTTAATTAACTCTTCAGAATCAAATTTCTTCAATGCAACTTCCTCTATCCATTTTGTAAAATAATTTGTGGTGGTCAGAATATACATGTGTCCTTTGCTCGACTTTGGATTTATTGGCCTGACGACATCAAGTCCCCATTGAGAGAATGGTCGTTCTACGATTGTGGGTCGTAAAGGCATCACAAATCTCTTCATTTTTCCTGAAAACTGTTTGCATGATACACACTTCCTTATTGTGGCATATGAGTCTCTAAAAATTTATGGCCAATAGAATCCATCTCTTATTATCTTGTGGGCGGTTGTGGTAGGTGCAAAATTTCCACCACATATTCCTCCATGGAATTATTTCATTATTTCTTGGACCTTGTCTTCATCAACACATCTTAGTAATATTCCATCATAATTCCTTTTGAACAGTATATCAACAATTAGCACATATTGATTTGCCTTCATCTTCAATGTTCTTCACTCCTTTGGGTTCATGGTGACAGAAAACTGCCTGGATCTCAAGTAGAATACAATGTCTCTGTACCATTCTGAATCAGCCAATGGTTCTCCTACTGAAATTGAAATCATTCCATCCACAGAATCATTGTTCGCAATGATTTTTCACAAACCTTGTCCTTTGACAACCTTTAAAGGTTTAATTTCAATATCATAGTCATCTATCTTTGCCAGCTAGTTGTCCCATTTTCCTTCTCTCAATTGTTGATTCAGAAGCATATTCACTGGCAAGGGTGGAACATAAGAAACAACATGAGAGTTTAGTGCGTACGTTCAAAAGTTCAATACCACTTTCACAAGGGCCAGGGCTTGCTTTTCCAATTCTGATGGCCTCAATTCATAGTCATGTAGGGTTTTTCTCATGAAACAGATTGGGATTTCTTCACCTTTGGTATTCTTCTGAGTAAGAACCAATCCAACAACTATTTCTATAGCGAACGAATAGATGATGAAATCCCTTTGAAAATATGGACTAATGAGGACTGGAGCTATGGTGATTTCTCCTTTGATATTATTGAAAGCCTCTTGGGTATCCATTGTCCATTCAAACATTTTTAACTTTTTCAGCAACAAATTGAATGACTTCATAATACTTGCATAGTTTGGAACAAACCTTCGCACAAAATTAATCTTGTCAAAAAATGATTGAACTCCTTTCTTGGATGTCGAGGTGTTGAGTTCATTTATTTCTTTAACTCTTTCTAGATCTATATAAATCCCTTCCTTTCACACAATATAACCCATTAGTTTTCCTTGATTTACAACGAATAGACATTTCTTTGGATTTAGAGAGACACCATATAACCTACATCTGTAAAAAAAAATTCTCAAGTGATGGATATGATCACCCCTTGTTTTTGAATGCACTATCAAGTCATCTTGATAATATGCCATGAATTTTTCTATCAACCAAATGAACGCATGATCCATGTCCCTCTAGAATATGGCTCTAACACTCTTCAAACCGAAGGGAATCCTATCATATGCATGTCTCCCATGGTGTTATGAATGTTTTCTTTTCTCTATATTCCTCAGCAACCAAGACTTGATTATAGCCAGAAAAACCATCCAACATGGGTATGCAGGTTGATCATATGACTTGTTGGAGAAGGAACTCCATGTTTGGTAAAGGATAGTTATCTTTTATTCTTACTTTATTAAGATCCCTAAAGTCCAAACACATCTGGATTTCCCAGGTCTTTTTTCTTACTATCATAGGGCTTGAAAACCATTTGGAAAAATCTAATGGGAGATATTATTCCGACATTTTTTAACTTATCATATTCAATCTTTACTAGAGGTTTCAATTTGGGGTTCATCATCCTTGTTTTTTGCTTGACAAGATTTTCTTAAGTATATAGGGGCTTCCCAGAAATAATATCTAATATCTTGCACTGCGGAAGCCCCTATATACTTAACTAATAAGAGTCAAGGGAGCTCTAACTGGGTAGTTCATAAGGCACAATACTTGCTAAGGTTTTGAAAATGGGGTAGCAAGCTAAGTGGGCTTATTTGTGGGAAAAACTCCACAGTTAAGCGCGCTTGAGCCAGAGGCATCTTGGGATGGGTGACCACCTGGGAAGTCCTGGTTACCAGGTGCAAGCCCCGGAAGTGATGATTGATGCTATGCGATTCATTTCATTGGCTTCAATCCGATTTCTTCACCCCTGTGAGCATCACCCGATGCAATGAGTGCTAACTGAACTATTCAAATCATGAGAATTATTGGTCAGTTGAGACTAATACTCATGAATATGGGTCATAGATTAATGACTTACACTACGCAGTTAATCCCAAAAATAATATCTAATATCTTGCACTGCGGAAGCCCCTATATACTTAAATAATAAGAGTTAAGGGAGCTCTAACTGGGTAGTTCATAAGGCACAATACTTGCTAAGGTTTTGCAAATGGGGTAGCAAGCTAAGTGGGCTTAATTGTGGGGAAAACTCCACAGTTAAGAGCACTTGAGCCAGAGGCATCTTGGGATGGGTGACCACCTGGGAAGTCCTGGTTACCGGGTGCAAGCCCCGGAAGCGATGATTGATGCTATGCGATCCATTTTGTTGGCTTCAATCCCATTTCTTC
>ML777101.1:186572-234020 GCA_009831015.1 Picea engelmannii
TTAACAATCACTAGAATAACAACTAATAATAATTCAAATTGAATGGCAAGATTCTAACCACAAAAGTTTACAACGGGAGTAACAACTGAAGGAAATAATCGGTACTAAAGAAAACCATGTTTTAATTTACAAACAGGGATTTATAAAATTTCCATCCAAAAATCTTACGGGCTCAAATGATCAAATAACTTCAACAATGTTCGAAATTTATACTAAAATAAATACATTAAGCAACTAGATTTCATGATTAAATAATAAATTACCAAAATTTTAAGGTACCGTAACCAAGGTTTGTCGAAATTGATGATGATCCTCCTCCTGTGAAGCTTGTGAAAATTATGTGTCCTTTGCCTACTAATCCAAGACCTCACTAGTACCTCCCAGCCAACACTAGGCATACTCTTCTTCCCCCTTAGCCCCCCGGGCCTTAAAGGGGCCACACACAAAAACCAAAAATAATAGCTCCCAAGCTTGCCTCACAAGCAAGATCTTCCACTCTTTTCGAAAGCTTCATATCCCAACTCTCACAAGTAAAACATAGTAAAAAAAAATTGGCAGCATAACAGTATGAAGAAAAGTGAGACCCCTTTCCCTTCTTATTCATTTCTTTTATAGAAAAGTCCCCAATGACACATGTCCTCATGCACAAAGAATTATTTTTTTAATTAATTTAATTATGATTATTGACCCACACACTTGTCACACTCTCCCTAAGTTGCACATGAAATTCCTCATTTTATTTTATTTAATTAGACAAATTCCCTCACATTCCCCAATATGTTCCTATTTTTTCTCTTAGATATCTCTTAGTTCCCCAAATTCCCATTTAATGAGTGTCCTCTAACTAGATCTTGGTTTGAGTTGGTTTAGGAGTCTTATTTTAGTTAGAGTTAGTGGTAGATTGACTCAAGATACCATTCTATGTCTACACATATTCTCTCATGTTTTAATTTATTTCTATTTTAAAAATCCCTTTTATTAATTTCATTCACACATGTGCATTTTACCCAACCTTTAAATTTTTATTCTCCTTTTTCCTAGAGTTTGATTTTATCTCAAATCTTTTTAATTTATTTAATATTTTATTTAGTCCCTTATTTAAACTTGGACTTAGACTTAGTCTTAGACTTAGGCTTAGACTCTTGTTACGCTTCTACATTTATAATTTACTAACTAATTAATATTTTATTCTAATAAGGTATAAACATTTCATTATTTTCTAGGCCACCTAGATTTATTGAATCACATTTAATTATGCGATGTACCCTTCAAGGCGTACCTCCATGCTCCAAGGGTGCCACTCACCTTTGATTGGTTTTGGAAGTTTTTCTGACCCTTGGAGTCAACACTCCATTTGGTTGACCTTGTGAGATACTAAGGGCTTCTAAGGAATAAGGATTCTACCTTATTGCGCGCCCCTTAGAATTATTCATGACCAAATGTCTTAGTCCCCCTCACGACATCGTGGACCTCCCGAACTAGGTAATCGTTGACCTATAGTTCAGGTCACGACATGAGTGCTAGTAGGTTGTGATAGGGATGCTTCCATACCTCTCCCTCAATGTTTGGTTTCTGTGCATGACTCCTTTACTCCTTATGTGAGTCGGATTAGCAAGCATCGTCAAGCCTACATCCACTAACAAAAACAATGTCAAAAATCCATATACATAAATCATACTGTAATCAATCATATATCACATGTGCGTAAAATTAAATACTCAAACAAAATGCAATCCACTCCCTGACTCAATTCGGAGTCCAAGGGGACTGTTGATGCCATTTGCATCATCAACCTGTCATGTATCTGACATACTCAGGGAAACTCATAAGTAATACCTATCGATACATGAATACATCTAAAATATAACATATAATCACAATGAAATCATAATATATATCTCATAAGAAAAGCATAATCACAATGTATCATAACTGGATCACTTCCTCGCAAGTTTCCTCAAAGAATAAGTCATTATAAAATGTGCTCAATAGTACTAGATGTTACATCATATTCCATTTCACTCGGGAATCCAATCATTCCATGCATGTTTTTCATATTTAACAGTCAAACCAGAAACAACGTATTTACAATATTATAAACTATTTAAACAAGCCAAGTCAAACACTTATCTATTTGGTGAAAGTGACAAACAACCAACTAACTAAGAGAGGATGCATTTCCTCATGATTGTAGGCTATGTTGTAGAGTTCCTTCCTATAACATGTCACCCCCATGCCAAGCCATGATTTCGAAAGGGGATGATTTAGTTGGTTCTTATATTTAGGATGATCAGAAAGGTTACTCTCCCTCCTCCACTGACAAAAAAAGAAGTTTCCCTCTTCCCACTAAGGTAAATTCTTCCACAGGTTTATTAGTTATATTCCCAATTGGATTTCCTTTTCACAAGGGAGACCCTTCTCTACTATACATTCCCTCGGTGACCTCCCATTACTAGTTTTGGTCTCTATCTAGTAAGTACCAAGTTGTAGCCCTATATTGCTCCCGTATGGATTTGGGTCTTCTCTGTTTCAGGGTGATCATCAATATTCTGGACAATCTTCCTATTTTCTTCAAGGAAAACTCTCCAAAACTCTTCTCTTTTTGATCTGCACCAATGAACACCTTTGTTCACTATGCCATTCCCTATGAGTACACTAGCAGGTGCGTATTTATGGTTTTTCATATGTAAGTAGGAATGTTGGACAAGCTTACTAATTTATGTAAATTTTAAACTTGTGAAGTAAAGCAATGCATAAATATTCTAAATAAAAACAAAAATTAATCAATGGCTCATACACATAGTACCTAGAGATTTACGCTGGAAACCCTTAACCGAGAGAAAACCAGCCTTCCTTGGTGTCATACCTCTCAACTCTTCATTGTATTAATTTCACCATTCACAATACAATATATACACAATATTTTATATTTTCCATAGCTACCAAAACCCTAATCCCTTAATCTAGGATTAATTTAGAAAACTGCTAAAAAGAGCGAAAAATGATAAAATAGAAAAAATTGCCTAGTAGTCAGACGCAATCGTCAAATCTGACACACACCCCCACACATATGCAATTAATTAACACCTATCCAACATTCTCCCACTTGTTGTTTCATTTTCATACAAGGGGTCACATGACTACATAGTCAACAATCTAAGGCAGCAATACCCATTGATTCTCTATACCAGGAGAACTTCTTAAAGCTCATCGACTTTGTCAATGAATCTGCAACATTATTCAAAGTGTCAACCTTCTCCAACAACACCTTCTTGTCTTCAACCATGTCTCTCACAATGTGATACTAAACATCAATGTGATTTGACTTTGAATGATAAGTTGGGTTCTTTGCCAAGAAGATTCACTCTGATTGACATAATCTAATCTTACTGCTTGTTGTACCAAACCAATACCTGAACAAAATATTTGTAAACATAATGCTTTTGTGCATGCATGAGTGGATACCATGTATTCAGATTTTGTAGTTGAGAGTGCCACTACAACCTATTTTTTTCTCATCCAACTGAGTCATCATCTAACTGATTGCTCCTCCAAATAGGTTAAACACATACCCACTTGTAGTTCTTCTATGATCCATATCTCCATCCTAGTATGCGATAACAAACCCATGTATGTCCAACACATTGTATAGTCCTAGTATTCCTTAATAGCACAATCCATAACTATAAGTCCCACGTAAATACATGAAAACCCTCTTTACTGTTGTCCAATGCTCCTTCCCTTGTTTTAACATATACCTTCTCAAAACTCCCACTGCATGTGAAATGTCTGGTCTCGTACATACCATTGCATACATCAAGTTGTCAACCACACTAGCATATGGAACATGGGGCATTTCCTCTTCCTCTTCCTATGTCTTAGGACACTGATCTACGAATAAATTGACACCTATAGGAATGGGAACCTTGATCGGTTTACTTTCTTGCATATTAAACCTCTGCAATATTGTCTCAACATATTTTCTCTGATTCAACCAGAGTTTTCTATTTGCACGATCTCTTTTAATCTCCATTTCTGGAATGAAGTTAGCTTCATTGATAAATTTCATGTCAATATTGGAGGATAACTATGATTTCACCTCCTTGATAACATCTATATTATTTCATACTAGAAACATGTCATCCACATACAACACTACATAAATGAAGTGATTTACAACCATCTTGGAATATACTTCTCACAAATCCAATCCAAGGATGTATGTGTCAAACTTTTGGTACCACATCCTAGGTGATTGCTTCAGACCATATACTGACTTCTTTATCTTACAGACTAGCTCTTTCTTTCCCTTCACTGCAAAGCCTTTTGGTTTCTTCATGTAGATTTATTCTTCCATATCCCCATGTAGGAATGCTGTCTTCACATCCATATGTTCTACTTCAATCTCAAAAGAAACATAGACAAATAAAAGAAATAAAATAGAAGTTAACTTGGAAATAAGAGAAAAAAATTCACAAGGTCAATTCCCTCTACCTAGGAATAACCTTTTGCTACTAACTGAGCTTTGGATTTCTCCACTTTACCTTCTTCATTCAACTTCTTCTTAAACGCCCATTTGTTTCCAATTTAATTTATTCTAGTTGGAAACTCAATTATATCCCATGCCTCATTCTTATCCAAGGCATCCATCTCTTTAACCATGGCCTTCTTCCATAGTTTACTATCCTATGAACTCACTGCCTCCCTGACAATTCTGGGATCATCATCAGTAATAGATAAAGAAAAATTAGCATGAACATTAGGTGGAATATGCCTTTCTGGTTTCCTTATTTCCCTCATTGATCTCCTCAATATTGAATTATGATGTTATTCTTCTTATTATTCATCTTCTTCCATTGATTCAAATTTTGCATCATCCAGCTTAAACTCTATTTTCTCAGGTTCTTCTTGCCTTGGTAGGAATTCTTGTTTGGGAACATCTTTATCCTCTCTAAAAAAAACATCTCGACTATAAATGGTCTTCTTATTTTATGGGTTCCAAAGCTTATAACCTTTCATACCATCTTTATAACCAATACATATATGCATTTCAACTTTATTATCCAACTAAATCCTATTTTCATTTGGAATATGTACATAAGCATCCTAACCAAACACTTAAATATGTTCAAGAGAGAGTTTCTTACCAGTCCACACTTCATGTGGAGTTTTTTACACCAATGCTGATGAGGGTGATATATTTACCAGGTAACATGCAATATTCACTGCCTCTGCCCAGAATTCTTGTCCTAACCTGATACCACTGAGCATGTTCCTTTCTTTTTCCATCAATGTCTTGTTCATCCTTTATACAACCTCATTATGTTGAGCTTTTTATGGAGTAGTTTTCTTCCTTGCTATACCATACTTCTTACAGAACTCTTTGAATTAATTCCCACAAAATTATCCACCATTATCTATCCTCAACACCTTTATTTTCTTCTATGTCCGATTTTCTACCAGAGCCTTAAACTTTTTAAATTTATCAAATACCTTAGATTTATTCCTAAGCAAATGAATCCATGTGCTTCTTGAGAAATCATCTATGAATGAAACATAATACACAAATTTACCTAGTGATGGAATAGGCACAGGTCCAAACACATCATTGTGTATCAACTCTAAGATCCCCTTTGTTCTTGTAGCACTACATAGGAATCTTACTCGATTTTGTTTACCATATATGCAATGCTCATAGAAATCAAAATCCAAGGTGAAAATAGACATACCTTGCTCCATACCTTTACCGTGTAGTGCTCGAAGGCCCTTTTCTCCAATATGTCTCAGTCTTTGATGCCATATAATGGTATTCTTTCTAGGGACAGTATGGATTTTGTCTTCTTTATTTATCTACTTGGGGACAACATAATTGTTACACCCACCAGTATAATTTTTTCCCAACAAATTGTACAAAGGTCCACATCGAACTCCCCTCATCAACACCATTTCTCCTATAGCCATCTTGCAAGTGCCCTTTCCCAATAAAGTATCCACACCTGCATCATCCAACTTACTTATAGATATTAGGCTCCTGGATAGATCTAGAATGTACATAACTCTAGGGAGAATTATAATCCTTCCATCTTTCAGCAACAACTTAATCCTTCCATTACCACCATCATACTTTTCATATTCACTAAACCTCTCCTTGTGAGGAGTCATATGAAATGATGCACCTGATTCGATCAACCATCAAGGATGATTTTAGGGGCTAAATTTCGCTCATGGGCTAATTTTCCATGGTTTTTCAAAAAATGAGATTTGTTATTTTAAAAATGATTCGCCCAGATTCTATAGGATAAAATTACTTGACCTTAAAAATCGCCAAAATTTTATAAAAACTATATAAAATCCTTAGAAATTTGAATATTTTTACAAAAATATCGCCAAACATTTATAGTTGGCATATGAAGGATTAATAAGATTCGCCAAGGTTTCTATATTTTAAAATAAACTTTCATCCTTAAAATCATCCCTGTCAACCATACATCACAATCTGCATGTCTACCTGTAGATGCCAAGTAAACATCACCTCCTTCTTCTATGGAGGTTTTCACCTTTGTGGAAGTGGCAAGATTAGATCCCTTTGATTTATCAACTTTCTCATAACTACAATCTTTCTTAAAATTCTCAACTTTACCACATCTCCAACATTTCCTCAAATATTTTCTCAGGGATTTACATCTACCTTTAGATTTAGATATACCCTCGAAGACTTATTTGTATTCATATCTTGGGGATAACCTCTTATAGATAAAGAATCTGTTCTATGACTATCCATTCTTTTACGCCTCATCTCTTATGATAACAAGGATGAAACTACATCCTCATAGTTCAATGCAGATTGTGTGGTACTACCAATTGCTACAACTAGATTATCCTAAGAGTCTGGAAAATAACATAAAAAATTAATACACTTATCTTCTTTTGCAAACATGATATTAATAGATCCAAGTTGACTTACCAGAGTATTGAAGGCATTTAGATTCTTTGTCATATAATATTCATCTTCCATCCTAAGATGATACAATTTATTTCAAAGAAATAACTTGTTTACCAAGGATTTTGACTGATACAAATTCCCCAACTTTTCCCATAGTTCCTTGGTTGTAGATTCTCCTGATACATTCAATTACAATGAATCAACCAGGCATAGTAGAATTGTACTCCTTGCTCTTGTATCCAACTTCTCCCAATCTTCTGTTGACATACCAGTGGATTGAGTACTAGTAGTTTGTATACCAGTAGTTTGTGTACTAGTATTTTGTGTACCAGTAGCTCGTGTACCATGATCCACAATGATCCATTGTTCTTTGTCTACAAGAAGTTCCTCCATATTGAGCTTCCATAGATAAAAAAAAATTACCATTGAACTTCTCAATCTCAATTCTAGAACGTATTTCCATTATCTTTCAACACACGAATCACCACTGCAAAGCTCTCACTGAACCTGGGTTTATCACAGACCCAAAATAAAATTGATCTATCAATACGGAGCCAAACCCTCAACAACAATGGAGCTCCCTTGAAGCCAAAAAATGTGCTCTGATACCACTTGTAAGTTGTAAACCTGTGAAGTAAAGCAACACACAAATTCTAAAGAAAAATATAAATTAATCAATGGCCCATACACATAGTACACATAGATTTATGTTGGAAACCCTTGACTGGGAGAAAACTAGCCTTCCTTGGTGTCGCACCTCTCAACTTTTTATTGTATTAATTTCACCATTCGCAATACAATATATACACAATATTTTAGGTTTTCCAAAACTACCAAAACCCTAATCCCTTAATTCAGGATTAATTTAGAAAAATGCTAAAAATAATGAAAAACACTAAAATATCAAAAACCACCTAATTTTTAGATGCAGTTGTCAAATATGACGCACCCCCCCCACACACACATGTGCAAAGAATTAACATGTACCCAACAATTTCTTCACAAAAAAATATTCAGTCAGTCTCATCAGTCTACCTCACCATGCCATATTACCCATCTCGGTTCATCAATTCCACTTGTGATATCATGGCCAGTACATTAAAGGCTCTTTCTCTCTCATTCAACTACCTGGTGTTTTTCATTAATCAAAACATAATCACAAGCTTCATAATCACATCATATGAAGTCTTATCATAATTGTAATCATGGGGGAAAAGAGGGTGTTACAATTTGTCAACTTTACTTATTTGTGTCCCCAATTCAAGTTCAAGGGGGGATGTTGGCATATTTGATGTAATATTGACTTGTGGTCTTATGATGCATCCCCCCTACTCCCCCGTAGGGCTACACGAACTCCCGGTCAAGGATCTTCGATTCTTGAGTGAAATGACCCTATGAAACCTTAATGGTCTCCTTCCATATCTAAACATAGGCCCTTTTGGCTTCTTGGTGTAGGTCTAATGGCACCCGCAACCTTCCCTTTCGCTCTCCTGTGAAATCTCAGAGTACTAGCGTTAGCTCATTTTCTGATAAGAACCCTCTTGATGTGACCTTGGGCGACGACCTTTCACATGACCACGACATTGTGGGCATAGCCAAAGGCGGTTTGGGATCAAAATACTTTTTGGCCCGTAATTCTCCTCGAGCCTCCATGTGTCTTCTTGCCAAAACTATGGTTTGGATTGTGGCCCACCCTTAATATTTTAAAGTCCGCGCAACTCCTGTCCCCACAATGTTACAGGATCATCGATATCGATATCTTGATGGTACTGTCTAACCTGATGGTTTATATCTTCCCTTTCCAAATATACGGACCAGATCTATCCCTCCTAAATCAACAGATGTGATCTCTTTGCAATTATGGACTTCGGGGTTTTGAAATATCAAACCCTGCTTTCTTCCGTACTACAATATTTTGGAGATGATGATTTGCAAACACCTATCCTACTCAATCAATGGTCCTGCCTTCACTTCGGGTGTTTGAACTTTCAACTCGGATCAACAGTCCTGTGACCCTCTTCTTGATCAATGGTCGAGATCCCCTTCAGGCCTCCAGACTTCGGAGATTTCAAATCTCAACTTCACCCTTTTTCCCCACTGGATTTTATCTAAAGGCTTTAACCCACTGACGCGTGTCCACTTGAACTGATGATCGAGGATTTCTTCAGGTATTTACCCAGAGTGCATGGATCTATGCCACGTCTCTCCTAGATCCAATGACTCTGAATCACTTCGGGACTTTACCCGGAGTCCACAGATTCACGCCACGTCTCCTCTAGATCTGATGGTCCAGATTTACTTTGGATCTTGGGGATTCGAAAATATCAGATATCAACTGAAACCCCACTATAATTTTCCCAAAGCTCATGATCTGTTGACAAGTGTCCCCTTGCAGATCGATGGCTCTTGGCTCTTCAACTATTTGTGCTTTAGGTGTTTCAACATTTCACCTTTGCCTTCCTCTTGATCTCATGACCCGCCGACACGTATCCTTCTAGATCCAATGGTCCATATTCGCTTCAGCTCTCCAGTTCTTCATGCTTCAAGAATCTCAAGTCTCAATATTTCCTCCCCCTAAACTCACGATATCTGACGACTCAAGTTCACTTCATCGATCTGATGCTCGAAGTTTACTTCGGACGATATGATGGCTCAAATCTGCTTCGACTGATCAAACGATTAAGATTCACTTCGGATTTTCGGCTCTTCAGGCTTCAAAAATATCAGTTCTCAACCCTTGGTGAGTTCTCTCTCCTACATGTGTGAAGCGCTAAGGCTTGTGCACCTTGTTATGATCAAACAACTGTTGGTGTTTTTCATTGTGATCCAACAACCACTGTCTCTCCTCCTCCTGAGCTTCTAATCTCTTCCGACTTAGAAGATTTCTCAATCTTCAAAGTTTCAACCTTTGCTTCTCCTATGAGTCTGAATCTTAAATCTCATCAACACTTATGAAAAGTGCTATCCCTTCTGAGCTTGATCCTTAAAGGATTTCGACTTCCCACACACTCGAGTTCTCAGGATTTCAATAACTCAGTTCGAAGGATTTCTTGAAAATAAATTCTTCTCACCCACCTGGAATTCCTCTGTTTTGGTTCTTTGACTCTTGGTCGCTTCTTGACACTGTGCACTCCTTGCACCTAGTCTAAGTTTCCTTTGTTCTCTCTGAACTCCTCTGATTCAACCTGAGACTCAAACGACACACTCCTTGTGTTTGAGATGCACACCTTGCATACGAGTGTCAGAAGATAAACAATTGAAACTTATCCAGTTTTGTCATGAACTCATACAATCAACATCTTAACAATCATACATGAATGAAATAAACTAAACCACATTCACAGAATATAACATTCACCCATTCATACATAAAATGAACACAGTCCAAGATTTGGGACAATTCTGTCTGTTCTATTCATTCATGAAAACAAATTACATATATTGTAGTTCTCCGTTGTGTCTTTCTTCTACTCTACTCTGTTCTACTAATCTCTATCTCATAATCATAGTCTCTCTATTCTATCTGTTACAATACAAAAATAAAAACTATCTAAGGACTGGCTTTAGAGCTCTCTAGTCCTGTCTGCAACCTATCCTATCAACTCTTAGCAGTTACCTACTTTGTCCTATTATAGTATTATAGTAACTACAATTTATTTCCAGATAAGAGTCAACACTCCATATATGCAACCCCTTACTGTCCTATATGACTTTACAAACACGACATATTTAAAAATGTTGTTTACAAAATATCTCAACAACTCGATTTACTCCTGCCTTAAATGCTGAGATGTCATGTTCCTGCCTCCATGCTTGCATATTTGACTTTGAAGGTGATGCTCCTGCATCATACTCCTCTGGTTAAAATTTTCATGGACTCTTGTCCATGATCTCCTGCACTGTTTTTCCATGCTTCAAAATATCAGGTTTTGTGACCCAACTTGCATCTTCCATTGGATGATATTTCCACTTCACTAAGTACTCAGGATATGTCTTCCTCCTGGTCTTCTTTCCATCTGTTTGTTCAATGATTTTTCTCATCTGCGGTTTTTCCACTGTTGGCAATTGTTCTTCCAATTGAACTTCTTTTTTATCATCTAATTCTCTTGCCTCATCTCTCCTGTAAGGATATAGGTCTGCAACATTGAATATCGGTGATATCCCAACATTGAATGGAAACTCAATTTCATAAGCATTGGCTGCGAATTTTCTAAGAATCCTGCATGGTCCTATCTTCTTCATCTTCAACTTGTTATATGTTCCCCTTGGAAACCTTTCTTTTCTCAAATGAGCTAAAACTTCATCTTCAACTTCGAATTGAACTTCTGATCAACTTTGTTCTTATATTTCTAGTTGTTGTCATGTAGCTGCTATCTGACTCCGTCATGGAGTTTCTGCATTTCTGTTGCAAAATCCTCGGCTCCACCACTTCTGAACTCATCTTGATTCAGATATCTCAACTCTGTAATCCCTCTTGGCTATACACCATACACAATTTCAAATGGACTTTTTCTTGTGCTCATGTTCACTGAATTGTTAAATGAAAATTATGCTTGTGTGAGAATCTAATCCCATTGACGACCTTGATCAGTGACTAAACTCCTTAACAAGTTTCCTAGACTCTTGTTTACTACGTCAGTCTGTCCATCTGTCTGAGGGTGATATGTTGAACTAAAGGACAATTTTGTCCCTAGCCTTTTCCATAGAGTCCTCCAAAAGTGTCCTACAAATTTGGTGTCCTCGTCTAAGACTATGCTCCTAGGCAATCTATGTAGTCTCACTACTTCTCTAAAAAACAAATTGGCTATGTGTGTAGCATCGTTTGTCTTCTAGCATGGTATGAAATGTGCCATTTTTTGAAAATTTGTCCACCACAACAAATATGGAATTTCTCCCTTTATGATTTCTAGGCAATCCCAAAACAAAAACCATATTGATTGCATCCCATGACCTTTCTGGAATTGATAATGGCTGATACAAACCAGTGTTTTGTTTTCTTCCTTTTGCATACTGAAAATTTTTGCATTTGTTCACAAACATTTTCATCTATGCCCTCATGTTCGGCCAATAATACGAATTACTCAGATGTGCAAATGTCTTATCATGACCAAAATGTCCAGTTGAACCTCCATTGTGCTTCTCCTTCAGCAGGTTGTCTCTCATTGAGCATCTTGGAATGCATAATTGGCTCCCTTTGAACAATAATCCATCCTGGATCAAATATTCAGTCCATGGGCTTTTGTCTCCCAACAAAGGATTCTTGCATGCCTCATAAGCTTCCTTGAAATCTGGATCTTCTCTATACATCTCCTTGAGGTGTTCAAACCCTAAGGTCTTCACCTGTAATTCCTGTACAATTAAACTCCTCCTTCTCAAAGCATATGCAACTTTGTTAGCAATTCCAGCAATAGGTTTAATGACAAAAGAAAAATTTTGCACAAATTCTACCCATTTAGCATGTCTCTGATTCAACTTTTCTTTCCTAGTAATAAACTGCAAATCTTGATTATCAGTGTACAAGACAAATTATTTAGGAATTAGATAGTGTCTCCACTTCTTCAAAGCTTGAATCACTGCATAAAATTCTTTGTCATATGTGGAATACTTATTCTTGGTGTCATTCAACTTCTCATTGAAATAAGCAACTGACCTATTATCCTGACTCAAGACTACTCCAATAGCTAATCCACTTGCATCACATCTCACTTGAAATGTTTTTCCAAAATATGGCAAGACTAGAATTGGTTGTTCTGTGATCTTCTCCTTCAACACTTTGAAACTATTTTCATCTTCCTCTGTCCAATTAAAATACTTGTGTTTCTTCTTCACATTGTCCAGCATGGGTGCACATATACCATTGAAATTTCTGATAAACTTTCTATAAAAACTTGCTAACCCATGAAAAATTCTTACCTCAAATATGTTGCTTGGCGATGGCCATTCTCTGATTGCTCTCACCTTTTATGGATCCATCTTCAATTCATCTGAAGAGATCATAAAACCCACGTATATGAGTTCTATCTTCATAAAATAACTTTTCTTCAGATTTATCAGCAATTTTTCTAACTGCAACTTTTCCATCACTGATGTCAAATACCTTAAGTGTTCTTCCTTTGTCTTACTAAAGATCAGTATTTCATCCAGATATAGTATGACAAATTTGCCTATGAAGCCTTTCAATACTTCATTCATCAATCTCATAAATGTGCTTGGTGCATTTGTCAACCCAAATCACATGACCAACCATTCAAACAATCCTTCATTTGTCTTGAATGTTGTTTTCCATTCATCTCCCTCTCTCATTCTTATTTTATGATATTCACTCTTCAAGTCTATCTTGGAAAAATAGCTTGCTCCACTCAAACAATCCATCAAATCATCCATCCTTGGTAAAGGGAATCTATATCTAATGGTTATCTTGTTGATGGCTCTGGAATCTATACACATTCTCCATCCTCCATCCTTCTTTGGACTTAACACAGTTGGTACTGCGCATGGGCTTAGGCTTTCCCTGACTAAACCTTTATCCAACAACTCCTAGACTTGATTTTTTACTTCCTCATTCTCTCTAGGTGTTAACCTATAAGCTGTTTTGTTTGGCAAACTAGCTCCTGGAATAAGGTCAATATGATGGCTTATACTCCTAATGGGTGGAAATGAGTGAGGTAACTCATCCACTCCAATGTCAGCAAAGTTTTCTAACAGTTCCTAGATTTTTTCAGGAAAATCTTCCACAGAAGTATTTGTAAGGATAACTCTAGGCTTCCTCACTACAACAAACTGCATTTATTTTTCCTTCTTGACGTCATTCAAGAGTTCCTTCTCAGTCATGAGAAGTATACTTGAACTAGCTTCCCTCTTTTTCTCTTTGTCTTCTATTGGTAACAACAAATGTGTCCTACCATTCTTTTCTAGGGTATACATATTCTTTCTTCCATTATGAATAACTTTTTGATCAAACTTCCATGGTCTCCCTAATAAAATATGACAGACATCCATAGGAATTACATCACATAATATTTCATCCCTATAACCTCCTATTTTAAATTCAACTTGGCATTGTTGACTTACCATTACTTGATGTCATTTCTGCAACCATGATACCTTGTATGGGTTTGGATGTGCATTTGTCTTCAACTCTAGTTTCTCCACCATCTCTGTGGATACTAGATTTTCAGTGCTCCCACTATCTACGATCACCTTGCAAAGTCTTTATTTCTTCTTGCAAGCAGCTCTAAACAGACTTGTTCGCTGAACTGGTTCCTCTACCTCCTTATCTAGTTTAAGAATAATTTTCCTCATCATGAGGTTCTTTCCTCCTTTGGTTGCTTATGCTTCCACATGCTTCTATGCTTCAGCAACGTGTGCTTCGCCTCCTTCTTTCTTTCTCTCGGGACATTCCCAAGACGTGTGCCCTGGTTTTCCATAGGTATAACATTTAACTTTGCCTCCTTTGGCTCTTCCTCTTTGTCTGGAAAAAGAGCTTCTTCCTCCATGTTGTCCTTCTTTAGAACTTCCACCTTTCTCTGGGTGACTATGTTGTTTTCCAGCTTCATGCTTCAGCTTCTGGAACTTTTCTCTGGTGATTCCCTTAACTCTACTTGAATTTCTTCCTCTGTTTCATTGGCTTTGTTTCCTGGCCAATTTTTATTTAGCTTTTAGGGATGATTTATAAGAATCCTCGAATTTAATAACAAACATCATGTTGATCTCCTCTTTTATTTCATATCTCATCCCATTGATATACCTGGCTATTTTTTCATCTTCATTCTCTTTCTGTCTAGCCCTGATGTTAAGTTTATAGAATTCCTCAGTGTATTCCTTCACTGATAAGATTTTCTGTCTCAGGTTTTGCAATCTCCTGAACATATTGATTTGGTAATCCTTTGGGATAAATTTGGCTTTTAGCTTGGCTACCATCCTATCTCAACTTTTAATTTTTTACTTACCTTTACTCCTACGTTTGGCTTGCAGTTCATCCCACCATAACGCTGCATGACCTTTCAGTCTTGTCACTGCATGCTTCACCATCTTGTCCTCTTCGATATCTTCATAATCGAAGTATTTTTCCATAGGATGTACCCATTCTAACAATTATTCAACTTCTAAATTTCCTTCATACATTGGTACCTCTATCCTTTCTCTGGCTCCTATCTTTGAAATAGTTTTTATTAGGTGATCTTGTGCTGCATCCTTTGCTACATTTTCTTCGAACTCTACTTCTTCGCTCTCAGCTTCACTGATATCTCCAACGTATGGTGCTCTTCTCTGTGTTGTTTCAATGGCGTACAGTCTCATTCGGAGTGACCTCATTTCTTCTTCCATTTATGCATTCTCTCTACGCCTTATGGGTGGCATGATTCCACCGCATCACCTACAAATAGAAATAAAATTCTTGATACCAAAAATGATATCAATTTGTCTCCTTTCTCCTTTGTCTGATGTTTGCAAACAAACTCAATATCAGCTCTGATACCACCTGATGTAGCCCTCCTACTCCCCTGTAGGGATACATGACCTGTCGTTCAAGGATATCTTATTCTTGAGTCAAATGACCCTATGAAACCTTAATGGCATCCTTCTGCAACTAAACACATTCCCTTCGGCTTCCTGGTGCAGGTCTAATGGAACTTGCAACCTTCCCTTTCTCTCTTCTGCGAAATCTCAGAGTACTGGACGTTAGGTCCTTTTATGATAAGCCCCCTATTGATGTGACCTTGGGCGATGACCTTTCACATGACCACGTGATTGCAGGCACATCCAAAGGCGGTTTGGCATAAAAATATTTTTCGGCCCACAATTCTCCTCGAGCCTCCACATGTCTTCTTGCCAAAACTAGAGTTTGGATTGCGTCTTGCCTTCAATATTTTAAAGTCCGTGCAAATCCTATCCCCACAATGATGCAGGATTGTCGATCTTGTGATATTGATGGTACTGTCTGAACTGATGGTTCAGATATTCCCTTTCCAAATATATAGACCAGATCTATCCCTCCTATATCAACATATGTGATCTCTTCACAATTCCATACTTCGGGGTTTTGAAATCTCAAACCCTACTTTCTTTTGTACTCCAATCTTCTGGAGCTGACGATATGCAAACACCTATCCTGCTCAATCAATGGTCCTGCCTTCACTTCGGGTGTTTGACCTTTCAACTTAGATCAATGGTCCTATGAGTCTCTTCTCAATCAATGGTCGAGATTCCCTTCGGGTCTCTGGACTTTGAAGATTTCAAATATCAACTTCACCCTTTTTCCCCACTAGATTTTATCTGAGGGCTTTAATCCATTGACGCGTGTCCACTTGATCTGAAGATAGAGGATTTATTCAGGTCTTTACCCAGAGTGCATGGATCTATGCCACATCTCTCCTATATCTGACAGCTCTGAATCACTTCGGGACTTTACCCAGAGTCCAAGGATTCACGCCACATCTCCTCTATATCTAGTGGTCCAGATTTACTTCTGATCTTTGGGATTCGACAATCTCATATCTCAACTGAAACCACACTAGAATTTTCCTAGAGCTCGTGATCTGTTGACAAGTGTGCCCTTATAGATTGATGACTCTCATATCTTTGGCTATTCGTGCTTCGAGTTTTTCAAAATTTCACCTTTGCCTTCCTATAGATATCACGACCCATCGATAGGTATCCTTCTGGATCCAACGATCCAGATTCGCTTTGGCTCTCCATCTCTTCACACTTCACGAATCTCAAGTCTCAATATTTCCTCCCCCTAAACTCACGATATCTGATGACTTAGGTTCACTTGGTCAATCCAATGCTCGAATTTTACTTCGGACGATCTGACGACTTAGATTTTCTTTGGCTGATTGAACGATTGAGATTCACTTCATATTTCTAGCTCTTCGGGCTTCAAAAATCTCAGTTCTCAAACCTTGGTGAGTTCTCTTTCCCATGTGTGTGAATCACTAAGGCTCGTGCACCTTGTTCTGATCAGACTGTTGTTGGGATTTTGCATTGTGATCCAACGACCACTGTCTCTCCTCCTTGTGAGCTTCTGATCTCTTCCAACTTAGAATATTTCTCAGTCTTCAAAGGTTTCAACCTTTGCTTCTCCTACGAGTTCGACTCTTGGATCTCATCAAAACTTATGAAACGTGGTATCCCTTTTGAGCTTGATCCTTAAAGGATTTCGACTTACCACACACTCCTTGCATTCTCAGGATTTTGATAACTCAGTTCGAGGGATTTATTGAAAATAAATTCTTCTCTCCCACTTGGAATTCCTCTGTTCTAGTTCTTTGACTCTTGGTCACTTCTTGACATTATGCACTACTTGCACCTGGTCTAAGTTTCCTTTGTTCTCTCTGAACTCCTCTAAGTCAACCTGAGACTCAATCAGCGCACTCCTTACGTTTGATATGCACACCTTGCATACGAGTGTCAGAAGAGAAACAATTGAAACATATCCAGTTTCGTCATGAACTCATACAATCAACTTCTTAACAATCATACATGAAAAAAATAAACTAAACCATATTCACAGAATATAACATTTGTCCATTCCTACATCAAATGAACACATTCCAAGATTTGGGACAATTCTGTCTATTCTATTCATTCATAAAAACAAATTACATATATTGCAGTTCTCCACTGTGTGTTTCTTCTACTCTACTCTGTTCTACTGATCTCTATCTCATAATCATATTCTCTTTATTCTATCTATTACAATACAACAATAAAAACTATCTAAGGACTAGCTCCACGAGCTCCCTGTATGCAACCTATCCTATCAACTCTTAGTGGTTACCTACTTCATCCTATTACAATAAATACCAGTTATTTTCCAGATAAGAGTCAACACTCCATATTTGCAACCCCTTACTGTCCTATATGACTTTACAAGCAGGCATATTTAAAAATGTTGTTTACAAAATATCTCAACAACTCGATTTACTCCTGCATTAAATGTTGAGATGTCATGTCCCTTCCTCCACGCTTGCGTCTTTGACTTTGAAGGTGATGCTCCTACATCATATTAGTAGTTATATCCCACATTAGATGTTGTTAGGTTGGCCTTGGAATCACATTAGTGGTTATTGGTTGGGTTTTGTGGTCCCACATTTATGGGTTTGGGGGCAACTAAATAAACTCCTCTCCTATATATATTTGATATTTTTCCTCATTTTTAATCACTTGAAGATGATGTAAGAGATGAATTGATATTACTGTTAAGAGTCGAGTTTATTCCTAAGAGGGTTATGCACTATACATCAAGGTTCTTTTTATTTTGTGTGTTCGGCTATCTTTATTTTATCATGTGTTGATTATTGATTCTTGATTTTATATGAATGAAATCTAAAACCATATTCTCTAACCAGCATAGGTCAATATTAACCCCAAATATATCAAGCACTAAGGGATATTAAAAATAAATCAAGATACAAACATCATGATGCTTAAAATATCAAAGTTAGGATATAGCTATCCTGGTTTAATTTACAATTTTATTAATATTATTGTTTTTTTTTTTTCATTTTTGTAGTGCTCTATTTTTCATTTAGATTTTATTAGTGTTTTGTATTTTATATTACATGCATTATCCATATTGGATTGTAGATGCACCAAGAGTACAATGCAACAACCATGTTCTTTGGAGCAATGCCACTAACAATGTAGCCAAGAATTTTTTTGTTGATATTCACTCCACACAATCATATTTAGAAACATAAATTTCTTCTAGAGTTATGTCTAACTCAGGATCATTACCTCATGGGAGACTTTCAAAATGAAATTCCAAGGGCATTTCATAGGAACCACCTTCAAATTTCTATCCACACTTAGTAGTAACAACATTGAAATCAATGGTAACTGGGGCGAATTGTTGACAGGAATGTTGGATTTGGACTTTAATTGGGCCATTATGGACTCACAAACTCCCTATGGTAGGAATCTAGGTCAATCAAGGCCACCATGAGGTAGTTAGACATAGGATAATGATTAAATGAAAGGCAAGGCATAATTAACAAGGATACTCATACAGTACAATCCCCAAACTTGACTTCTCCTCACACCATTGAAAACAAACTCTATGCTTGGTCTCAATGAGGCACAACTTGGGTTGGTTGGTGTGCCATTGAGTATTCTAGAGAATGGAAATGTTTTTTTTTAGAGAGCAACATTCCCATGTGTTAGCAACATTTCTTGTACAGGGGGTGTTTTCCTAAGGGATAAGCCCCTTTGGGGAAAAAATGTGAAGAGCAGGGTAAAAACCCACTTACACTAAGTTTGGGCACAGATGCATCTTTGGATAAGCAATGAGAAAGTCTGGGCAGCCAGAATCTGCGCGCTCAGATCTACGATCGGGATCAAATTCCAGAGCCCCCCCACCATTCTACCTTTAAGAGGAGGGGGGGGGGGGGGGTCCGGAATCGAGCGCGCAACTCTCGAATGGCTAGGATTAGAGTGCCCAGATCAATGGCACTCAGGCGATTCCAACCCCCCTTTGCCATCCTGCCTTTAACCAAAGGGGGGGGGGTCCAGAATGGTGGGGTATTGATGTGGGGTGCCCTTCCTGTCATGTCACCTTTTGCACCATTCTCCCCCCTATTATCATGGTGACTCCTCCTTGCATCTGCCCCCACTTTTTTCAAACCACTTACTGCCTCCCTATTCCCCTATCATCTGTCCTCACCCTCATGGTATATCCATTTCCCCTTCACTCCCTCTTGCCTTCTAACACCTGTCCTTCTCCCTTCCATGTCGCTCCGTCATAAGAAGTCGACCCCTCGCTTCTCCGCCTATTATCTCTCTCACCTCAAATCCCACGTATTCTGCCACGTCTGTCAACATCGCCCCTCCTCAGCTCATCGTCCTCTCACTTCCTACCATGTGTCTCTTCCCCCGAGTCACCTCCACCTCAACACCTTCCACCATCCACTGCCCCCTACCTCCATGCTACTTCCACCAGTATTGATTCCATCACACCCGTCATACCCTCGTCCACATCCGCCATAGGGGTCCCCGTAAAGCAACATCCAAAGAAAGACAGTTCAGCTGATCTAGGTTGCACCATTAGGAGACCTCCATGTCCCAGAGGACAGATTTGACCGAGGTCATCCCCAGTCTCGAGGAAGCAGTTATTATGGTAGTTGGAAGTAGTTGAACATCATCTCTGCCATAAATGGAAAGTCCGGAAAAGGACTAAAAGCACGTCGATTCATCTGCAGGACAGTCCAGAGCCTGATTGTGTCTTCCATAAGTGCATGATCATCTAGAGTCTACATGCGCAGACTGCCAGAAGACATGCAGACATAATGCTTTTAATGCAACTTCTCATTTTTCCTGTTGTTGTTGTTTTGAGTATATGTAAGCGTTTTCTCCATTTTTGTAAGGGTGGATGGTTGAGCTAGGCTCCCGATTGTAAAGTTTTGATGAAGCACTGGTTTCTCTAGTTATGTATTGGCATTTGAGACTTCTTTCCTTTATGGATGTCAGCCTCTTTCCATCTCTCTATTTACACTATGTTAGAACAACTCGGAATTGGAGGATCTAGTCGAGTTGCACTGTTATAGGATGATGTACAATTGATCACCGTAATAGTTGCAATGCTTCTAATCAGTTCTTGTGTTTTCTCAACGTTGAAATGGCTCGGAATTGGAGGATCCAATCAAGTCACCTCTCAGTTCCTTGAAACTCTGGACCAAGAGGATCTTATTTTTTGAGTTTTTCCTCCCTAAGCTGTCGAAGGCCTGATGCCTGAGGTAGTCTTGCTCACTCTTCTCACCAAGTCTTCCATCTACCCATCTTATACTCAGCTTACTGACAGAAGTTGGATCAATACCTCCCTTGTCATCTACATACCAGACCCGGTTTCCTGAGTTAAAGAGATACTGTTCTGGGTCTCTATCCATTCAACCACCCCCATTAAATTATTCATGACATAAAACTGATGGGCGTCGGGCTCTGCTCCTGCTACAATCCAGGAGTTACTTCTGATGCTAACATTTTTGGCACTGTTGCCGGGGACGAAGTTGAAGATTTTCCCTGGGTAGAATGACATTGAGCCTTTGATTCTGAAGGTGCATTAGACATCAAAGCCCTTAAATATTGCTACTTTGCACTTGGTGACTCCACTTTGGCAACTCCAAGGTTTCCACAGTAATGTTTCAGTTGTGGCTACTTTAGCACACCTGAAAGCTGACCCAGAGGAGCTTTCTCGAGAAGGTTTCAGTAGCTGCTTTCTCAGCCTGAGAAGCTTCCTAGGGTAACAACAACATAAGATCTGGCCTTTGATGGTGAACAAGGACCAGGCACATTTTAAGATACGCATCTTTCACCTGGCAACTCCATGTTTCGAGGATCGATTGGCAACTCCACTGGTTTGGAATGGAGAAAATCCTAGCTTGCAGGTTTTCTCCTTTTATCTTTTATGCTATTCCTGGTTTTCCTAATGTTGTCCCTTCTCTAAATGAATGGGGTGATTATTTGCCCATATTTGGAAAGCGTGAAGAGGACAACCCTGCTCAACACCTCAGTGAGTTTCATGAACTCATGCATTAATGGGAGATACATCATGAAGATGTATTATTGAAGATGTTCATGTTCTCATTAGCAGGGAATGCACGTAAATGGTATCATTCTTTACCCCTGCTAACATTTCTTCACTCAGTGAATTCCATGCAACTTTCACCACCTATTGTGAGAAGCTGTATCCCTTTGAGCTTATCTATCATAACTCTTGTGAGGGATACCACAACTATATACAAGATAACGTTGCTTCTGACGTAGGCTGCGAGGATGATCCTGATGACCTGGATCAGAAATCAGTCCTTTCTCCTCCCCATTCGTCTGCATCAGAGGAGGGTTATGAAAGTGATGAATATACTAAGGAGGAAGAAAACGATCTGAGTGAGCTGATGGAGCAGGTGAAATATCTCTCTTCCCAATTAGAAAGGTTGAAATCTGAAGACAATGGAGAGGAGTTTCTAGTATCTGAGGTAGATGTTTTAGGAAGCTCTTTCGAAGAGATTATTGAAGATTTCATAGACGCGTTAGCATCTACCCCCGATGAACCTGCTGTCTCAGATCTAAATGAAGAAGTGATAGTTGTGGAAGAGGATTGTTCTCTTTTCCTTCACGATATTTCCCATGATGTGTTTACGTTCGGGGTCGAAACGGAGGAGCAGGGGATAGTTCCATTTCTTCAAGTTGGAGAAGCTATGTTTCCCCCCGACTTTGATGATTATTTGGAGGAGGAGCAACAGAACCCCACATCACCTTTTGTTGATCAGAGAAGCCAGCCTATGTATGATAGCTATGAATCAAGTTATGAGCTGGAAATGCAGGACTTCCAAGAGTAGATCTTTCCCACGGGTCCTGTTTATGATGATTATGAATCTGACCCTTGGGAGAGCCAAGAAGGAGAGCCAGAGGAGCATTTCATTTTTTGTCCATTGCCATTAAGTAAGCAGCCAGCGCCTGAGAACTGTCAGCCTACGTAAGTTGTTATTTTTTACCCACCTATGCTTACCAGAGATATTCAGCCACGTGTGAACAACTGTGTAGCAGAGGAGGCTGTCTGTCACCAATCTTATGGAGTTTGCCACTGGTCCTATGAGCTTGTGAAGGAATACATGAAGTTGTATTTCCTTCACAATTTGGAGCCACCTTATTTCATCTCAACTTCAGCCTGTGAGGAGAAGTTGAAGAGCGTAATCATTCTGCTATCATAGTTACACCATCTATTTGTGATCATTGACATAAGGAAGGAGCTTCTATTCAGGAAGCTGCTTGAATGGCTATGGTGGAAGTTTGCTTTCACCTAGCCCCATGTAAAGTATTTTATTAGTTTAGGACTGTACATAATTAAACTCCTTGAGCATGTAGCCTTATTTTGTTTTGCTTTTACTTTTTGGCCTGTATTTTCAGCAAGGTTTTTTTTGAGCTTAACACCATAGCCCAACAGAAAGGCACTGAAGCTGCAAAATGAGTTCTCAGAGCATCACAGGGACGACTCTATCTCCCATGGAGCCTAATGTTAGAAACATTTCTTATACAAGGGGTGTTTTCTTAAGGGATAAGCCCCTTTGGGGAAAAAATGTGAAGAGCAGGGTAAAAACCCACTTACCCTAAGTTTGGGTGTAGATGCACCTTTGGATAAGTAGCGAGCAAGTCTGGGTGGCCAGAATATGCACGCCAAGATCTACAGTTGGGATCGAATTTCAGAGCCCCCCCGCCATTCTACCTTTAAGCGGAGGGGGGGGTCTGGAATCAGGCACCCACCTCTCCAACGGCCAGGATCAGGGCACCCAGATCGACGACGCTCAAGCGATTCTGGACCCCCCTTGCCTTTCTACCTTTAATAGGGGGTGGGGGTCTGGAATCGGGCATGCAGCTCTCGAATGGCCAAGATTAGAGTGCCCAGATCAACGATGCTCAGGTGATTCTAGCCCCCCTTTGCATCTTGCCTTTAACCAAAGGGGGGGGGGTCTGGAATGGTGGGGTATTGATGTGGGGCCCCCTTCCTGTTGTGTCACCTTTTGCACCATTCTCCCCCCTGTTATCGTGGAGACTCCTCCTTGCGTCTGCCCCCTCTTCTTCTAAACCACTTACCACCTCCCTCTTACCTTATCATCTGTCCTCACCCTCATGGTATATCCCTTTCCCCTTCACTCCCTCTTGCCTTCTGACACCTTCCCTTCTCCCTTCCACATCGCTCCGTCATAAGAAGTCACCCCCCCGCTTCTCCACCTCTTATCTCTCTCACCTCAAAGCCCATGTATTCTACCACATCTGTCCACATGGCCCCTCCTCAGCTCATCGTCCTCTCACTTCCTGCCATGTGTCTCTTCCCCCCAGTCACCTCCACCTCAGCACCTTCCACCATCCGTTGTCCCCTGCCTCCATGCTACTTCCATCAGTATTGACACCATCACCCCCGTCATACCCTCATCCACATCCACCATAGGGGTCCCCGCGAAGCAGCATCCAAAGAAAGATAGTTCAGCTGATCCAGGTGGCACCATTAGGAGACCTCCACATCCCAGAGGAAAAATTTGATCGAGGCTGTCCCTAGTCCCGAGGAAGTAGTTATTGTGGCAGTTGGAAGTAGTTGAACATCATCTCTGCCATAAGTGGAAAGTCTGGCAAAGGACTAAAAGCACGTTGATTCATCTGTAGGACAATCCAGAGCCTGATTGCATCTGCCATAAGTGCAAGATCATCCAGAGTCTGCATGCACAGACTGCTAGAAGACATGTAGAGGCAATGTTTTTAATGCAGTGTCTCGTTTTTGCTGTTGTTGTTGTTTTGAGTATATGTAGGCGTTTTCGCCATTTTTGTAAGGGTGGATGGTTGAGCTAGGCTCCTGATTGTAAAGGTTTGATGAAGCATTGGTTGCTCTGGTTATGTATTGGCATTTGAGACTTCTTGCCTTTATGGATGTCAACGTCTTTCCATCTCTCTGTTTACATTGTGTTAGAGTAGCTCGGAATTGGAGGATCTAGTCGAGTTGCGCTGTTATAGGATGATGTAGGTTTGATCACTGTAATAGTTGCAATGCTTCTAATCAGTTCTTGTGTTTTCTCAATGCTGAAATGGCTTGGAATTGGAGGATCCATTCGAGTCACCTCTCATTTCCTTGAAACTCTGGACCAAGAGGATCTTGTTTTCTGAGTTTTTCCTCCCCAAGCTGTTGAAGGCCTGATGCCCGAGGTATTCTTTCTCACTCTTCTCACCAAGTCTTCCATATACCCATCTTATACTTAGATTATTGACGGAAGTTGGATCAAGACCGCCCTTGTCATCTACATATCAGACCTGGTTTCTTGAGTTAAAGAGATATTGTTCTGGGTCTCTATCCATTCAACCACCCCCATTAAATTATTCGTGACATAAAACTGATGGGTGTCGGGCTCTACTCCTGCTGCAATCCAGGAGTGACTTCTAACGCTAACACGATGGTTGGTATTTATTTCTTTGTGCAGTACCTAGATGCAAATACTAGTGGGACAATGCCTTGAACAATGATGCTCATTTTTTAATTGAGCTATTCTTAGATTATTCATCTTAAGACTTAGATCTATATCTTTCAAATTTGATAAATACAATGAGAAATACAAATGGTGATCAATTATTTGTGAATGTGTTTATTATGTTGTTACATTATCACATGTATTATTTATGATTTATTATGTTACATGTAATGTTGTTTGCTATTGTTACATTGTTATGTATAAGACTTCAATGCTTTACATTTTATTTTAAATTTTTAGTATTTTGGGTGGGGTCCTCTATATTGGATGCCCTGTCATCCCCCAAAATTTGGAGGGTGCTTCGACACGTTCTCCAGATGAATGCACCCCCAAAAATTTGAACATACATGCAAGCAAAATTTTTTACTTTAATTTTCATGAGTTTTGTAATGAATTCATTTTTCCTAAGTTTTGTAAGGAGTTATAACGTCCAAAATAATTGAGAATTTAATGTAACATGATGTTAAAATAATAAAATTACTTTTGTCAATATTTTTTAAGTTATCATTGGGTGGGATGTTTTTAGCCCCATGTTTTCGATAGATGTCTTCACCAAAAATGTTAGTTTCGTAAACAACTAACTCAATTAAAACAAGAAAAATTTGACAATATATCACATTGTGAAAGCTTACACACTAACAATTATTTTTTCTAGTAAAAGAAAAAAAAGTAAGGGCAACTTATAACCCATTAAAAACTTTACAATTTAAAATAATCAACATGATTTAGACTTTGTACTTGTACCATTAAATAATTATCAATTCATACACCTAAGTAAGCCATATGTATTGAAGAAATAACATATGATATTACATAAATTTTGAAAAAGATAATACTAAAGTTAGAAAAAGAAGAAGGTATGATGGTGTAACTCATCTCATCACAAGAAAGGGATTACATTCAATGTGCATTCCTTCTTTGATTTTACATGTGACACTTCCAAAAGAAAAGAATTGGTAAAGGAAGGAATTACAAAAGGTACAAAGGTAAAAATTTCTTCATATGATCCGTAAACGGTAGGCATATGGCCTGCCCATCTCACCAACACGGATACTTTTGCGGAATAAAAAAATTATAACCTTAGCTCTTTGGATTACATGAAATTCTTGACCAATCGAGCCACAAGTCGAGTCGAAAACAAACAAGTCAGAAATATGTGGCATGTCAGGTCGGAGGTAATGCAAGTCGATCAAGTCGAAATTACCCAAGTCGGATTTTCCCAATTCGAATTTATCCAAGTTGAATTTACCCAAGTTGAAATTACCGAAGTCAGGTCAACCAAGGGATGCCTATCAGTTGAATGAGGAAGGAAACTCGACCAAATGAAAAGCCAAGTCAAAGTGGGCTTCCCTGTGGCTAAAAAAAATAGATGAGGGGAAGATTCAACAACCAATAATTAAGGGAAACCCTATGCATGTAGGAATTAGCGAACAACAACTACAAGAAAGGTTCCAAGGGAGATTTTGATCACTAGTGGTGTGTAAAAATGTTTGGAAGGTTGTTTTTAATAACACAAGATGCATTAGAACGCCCAGGGTGATTTCTTGTCACCCACTACAATGAAAAATAATGCAAGGATGAATTTATATGCTCGGAAGTGAACAAAAATGCCTAGATATCTATAAATTTTCCCAACAATTAATCCTTGACATGTGTAGACTCTGTATATCCCATATGGCTTCCCTACATCATGTCGTTGAAGGAGAAATTGTTGGCTAGTAGTGAACACACTCAGGCACAAATAAAATACCCTAGACAAACAAGAAAATGCCCAGGCAAAGAGGAAATCGACCAACAAGAAACTTAAACACCCAACAAGGAATAGACTATGTGGAAGGGTTCTACAGGCTCACAATACACTTCAACAAAGTATGCATACATTCCTATCACTCATATATTGTAATAACTCATATATTCAACATTTAAATGGGATTTGTATTACACCAAGGAGAAAAAATTACAAAGTGGTGAGCTATACACAAACTCTATGTATTGTTACTTACTGAAAATACAAAATTGTAGAGGCCAAGGCTCAAAGACACCTTTTCTTAGAGTGAATAGGAACATTAACTCCTTCGTCCACCCAAATTCAAGTAGATTTCCTTCTTCGAGCTCTAATTTCTTCTACTACCATTCCCCATTTCTCCTCACATCTCCCCTATTGATGTCCTCTTCACTACAACCTTCATTTTTTTAATGGGATGTGTTTGGAAATATAACCATCACAATGGTTCATTTGCACTTCCAATTTTTGCCAAAAAGAAAAAATAAAATAAGAATGACATGTTTGCAAGATTTACAAAAGAGTAAGCAACTAAGTGCTTATTACAAAGTTTTGGAGAGGATCAAATTCGAATCACACCTCCCCATTTGCAGGATTTTGGTCCCTAAAAGATTCAACTCGTTCAATCTTATTCTTCAATCATCAAGAACACTTAAAAAAAACTCCATAAAAGGGTTCCTCCATTGTAGGATGGAAGATAAGAGTTGAGTAGGGTTGCCTTTGGCATAACCCTCTTGTCAATATCATGGCTGGAGATGACATTTTTTGTTGTAATAGGTCGTTGAACAACTATTTCTCCCTAGGTTGTTGTTGGACAAATTGTCATTGATGTCAACAGTCGAATTGATGATCTGTTGTTAATGATGAATTACCACAGTTGATATTGTCATTGATGTCAACAAGTATATCAGTCAACAGAAGATGTCAAACTGTGTGGAGAGATAAACAACACAAGCTCAGGAGGAGGAGCGAACAGTAGAATAAAATTGTATGAAGATCAAAGCTTAGAAGTATAGAAGTACTTCGTGTCTATTGTTGATCAATATAGGATCAACAATGTTCCTATGGTTTGAATATGGAAGAATCGCATTGCAGAATGAAGTCAACCATTGCACAAGAAAAGGATGAGAAGTTGAACAATGAACAGAAAAGGCGAGAAGTTTTAGTAGCCATTCGATCAAGAAATTAACGATGTTGATTGTCTCAACTAATGGGATTTATCCCACACTGGAAGCACAAATAAACACATATAGGTTTATACACATAGCTTTCTCCATAGCTTATCGATGCGTAGTGCAAAGGTATGGTGGGGGCTCTAGGTGTTTGGAATCCACGAGAAGCTCACCAGCCTGGAGCCCGGGACAACCTGTCAGGCCTCCTACCTTTTGATCAAAGTGACAATGACTATCGATTTGATGATGAAGGATCTTAATCGTTAGATCTGGGAGAAGTTGCACATCCGTTAGATGTGAGTTCTTTCAGAACTGGTGAATCAGAGGATTGGAGAGTCGAGAAGTCAAAGATCCCGAAATAGAGAAGTTTGATGTTTTGAAGAGATCCTAGTTTTCAATTGGAAGGCTGGCATGTGGCACCAGATTAATGAATTCAGGGATTCATGATTCAGAGAAATTGCGAAGTGACAATTTCGAAGTCGTGAATCGCAAAATTCTGAAACGCAAAATTGCGAAACACTCAGGCGTTGAGCCCTTTTTCATAACTCCAGGTCACCTGTGAGAAGGGCCTTGGAAGAGGAGCTAGCACCCTTAGCCTAGACTTCACCATTTTGGAGATCGGAAGATTGGCCACAACATACAGCGAATAAACTCGAAATTCGAAGCTCCGAAGTCAAGGAGTAAGACATGTTGAAAGGCTATGTCAATAGAGCACATTAGCAAGGACACATGGCACAGTAAGACACTGGAAACTGTCAAGTTGATACATCATTTTAGGTATGTGAAAATCATGAATATGAATGACACGTGGCAGCTAATAGGCTTGTGACATGTCATCAAGTGATGTCAGCAAGTTACGTCACAATGAGAATCCCAATATTATGACAACCATCCATCTCAATGCATGATTAAGTCATAGCAGTTGATCTACAACAGTGGAAGGATAGTGTAAGGATTAAACACTAACCATTGATCTGGTTCAGAGATGTAATGTGAGTCATCCAATTGTTTTGGCGATATCATAATCAGGATTGTTGAACTGTTGGAGGTCATGAAGACTCGATGAGCAAAGCGTCGAAATCCTGATAGCCGTCCATATCAGTTGGTGATTGAATCACGACCATTGACTCTAATAAAGTGCTCAAAGAATGTGTTTAGTCTAGCACCTGGTCACCGCAGTTTTTCATATGGTTCTGAGATGTAATCGACAATATCATAATTGAGAGTTTTGAAAGGTTGGACGTAACGAAGACCCAGATGGAAAAGTGTCAAAATTCTGACAACTGTCCATCTCAGTGGGTAATATGAACCGTCTGATTGTTTCAGCGATTTCATGATCATGTGTTTTTTTAATATTGGAAGTCGTGATTACTCGAAGGGAAAAGTACCAAAATCTCGTCAGTCATCCATCTCATCAAGAGATTGAATTGTGATTGTTGGAACGATAAACGCTCAAGAACTCATCTCGCCTAACATGAGGTCACTGTCGTTGGTCATATGCTATAAGAGTTTTAAAAGGAAATTATAATATGTTGCTATAGTTGGTAAAAGCCCGTTGTTCTGTAATGCACGATCATATGTGATGGTTTGAAGGAAGGGCCTCCACAGAATTTGGTCTCTGTGAAAATAACAGAGATTCGGGATCGAGTATAAAGGATTAAATTGATCCATGACTGTGATCAATTTATGAAAAAACTTCACGGTAAAATAAATAAATAGTAATTAAGACTAATTAATCCTAGAGGTTCGATGGTCGAAATGAAGGGACACAATTGTATAAAAATCACACCGTTTAAAGAGTATATAATCATGGAGGAGTGGGATAAGAAAGCGTCTCTGTGGTTGATATTAGAAGATCAAAAACCAAAGCAGATTCCAAGAAGATATCAGAGGAAAGAAAATGTGAATTATAGAGAAGATGAAATGCAGTGAAGAGTGTCTTATGATATAACTCTAATCATAAGATAGAATTGATTCTATAATGGATCACTACTACTAGAGTTGAATAAACTCTAGTTGGATAGACTGGGTTCTATCAGCAAGCTGGGTCTTGCGCCAAGATGGGTCTTGGATGAAAGTTGGTGCTCTCCGAGGGGTTGGTGCTCCTTACTTCAATTGGTGCTGAAACAATAGTTGGTGCTAAATAAAATCCTATTTCACATATATTCATATCATTATGTTCATATCAATTATACAAAGGTTTATACAAACATCTGGTGTCTCTGTGTTCATTATGATTATGATTTGATTATTATTAATATATTCAATTATGTTTTAATTGGTAACTTGAAAGAAGAAAAAGTTAGAATAGTTCACAGACTAATTCACCCCCCCCTCCCTCTTAGTGTGGGTTGTGTGTTCTTCAATTGGTATCAGATCCAGGTTCCTTCAAAACACAGTTTAAGCACTAGAAGGTAGATCCTGAAGAAATGGGTGGACATATGGTTCTCTCCGCAATTGAACCTCCTTTATTCAATGGAACAGATTATTCCTCATGGAGAGAAAATATGAAATAGTTTCTGAAGTTAAAAGGATCTAAAGTTTGGAGTTCAGTAGTAAGAAAGCCCTGGGACTTAACTGCATCAAAGAATCTATCCAAAATTACAGTCCAAAGAAGAGCAAGGAAGAACAATGAAGTGGCATTGAAGATTCTTTTCAATGGATTATCAGATATAGTCAAGACAAGAATAGGACTATGCACATCTTCCAAGGACTTATTGTTGAAGTTAGAAAATATTTATCAAATAAAAAATGAAGACACAGAAGACATTCCTATCAAGGATGAATATGAAGACACAACCATCAATAAAGTTAAGGACTCTGCACAATATTTTGATTGCAATAACAGTGATATTGAATCCTCCTCTGCAAGTAAAGAAGAAGACTTAGATACTATAACAGAATGTTCTGTTAGCATTTATCCCATGGAAAAATAAGAATAAAAACTATCAAAGGATAAAGAAAAGGTTGATTGGAGTCTCTTTGAATACCTCTATCACCATAATGAATTAGATTATAGCTATCTTCATGACTACACTCAAGAATACCTTGAAAAGAGTAAAAAATATGTCTTGAAAATAAATCAAATTCTCAAGGACAGTGATAAAATAATATATGAAAGGGACAATCAGTTAGAAGAGAAAGAAGAGGAGATCGAGAAGCTGAAGAAAGAAATTAGTCAAGTAAAAGAAAAGGAGAAGGAAGATGATGAGCTTGGAAATCAGAAGCATATCCTGGAAATAAAATAAAATCTCAAATACAATAAATAAATCATATCCGAGAAAAAGATTCAGTTAGAAAACAAAGAAGATGAGATCAAAAGATTGAAAACAAAAGTTGTTGATCTAACAGAAGAAAATGAAGAGAAAATCAACACACTGAAAAATGAAATCAGTCAAGCAAAAGAAGAAAAGAAGGAAGATGATGTCTCAAGAAAAAACATTGCAGATCTAAAGGAACTAAGGGAAAACTGTGTCAATCTTAAAATCCAACTTGAAGAAGCCAAAAGGAGAGAAGAGGTAGTAAGGAATCAGTTGGACAAAAAGGAAGAATCCTTTCATGAGCTGGAAGCAGAAGTTGTGAATCTTCGAAAGAAGGTTGAGAAGTCAGACACCCAAAACAAGTTCTTGAACAACTCCATGACCTTGGATGAGATCTTGAATAGTTAGAGATCACCATATGACAAATTTGGCCTTGGATACAATAAGGAAGAGATCAATACTCCTAAGAAATCTGATGCAGGTCCTTCATTTGTAAAAGGTGAAAACAATTCTGACACAAGTCCTTCACTTGTAAAGGATGAAAACAGGTCTGACACAAGTCCTTCATTTGCAAAAGATGAAGATAGATATGACAAAGCTCCTTCATATGCAAAAACTGAAAGCAGGCATGACTCATGTTCTTGACGTTCAAGAAATAAAAGCAACACTACAAAATTTAGAAGATTAGATCAAGGAAGACATCCAGAGGCTATTCATATACCTCAAACCAAGTTCAGAAGAGAGACACCTTCATGGATGAATCAAAGAAGGTATGAGAGTGTCTTCAACAATTATTGTTTTTCTTGTAATGAATATGGTCATAAAGCCTTGGAATGTAGGCATCATGGAAGAGAACAAGTTGGTAGGTTCAACAACAATATAAGATGTTGGAACTGCAATCATGTTGTACATATTTCTACACATTGCTACACTATGAGATGCTACAGTTGTGGTAGATATGGTCACAAAGCCCATGACTGTTGGAACTCAAGAAGTCAGTCAATAAGAAATGATTCACACAATATGACAACAAGAGTAAATAAGAAGATATGGAAAATAAAATCCCAAGTACCAAATAAGAAAGATGAGGAAAATATTGCTCCTGAAATTGATGAAGTTAATAATAGGATTTTGGGGGATAAAACTTCTAATAAGGAATATTATCAAAACAAGGATAAATAAGATTATGGTGCACATAATAATGACGTTGATGTTGAATATCCAACCATAGAACAACAAAAATAATTGAGTGATGATTATCTCAGAAATCTTTCAATCCTATTTTAAATGGTACACTGAAACTTCTTCTAAAAGAGAAATTAAAAAAAAAAAAAGGATCTCTATCCAGAAAGATGCCAAGACTATACTCATTGAAGAAAAATTATCTAATGGATACAGGTGGGATGATGTAAGCACAAAATAATACATATTGAACAAAGGTCAGCTCATGATTAATAGTAATAAGACTCCTTATGAACTATGGTTTGGAAGAACTCCATCGGTAAAATATGTCAAGGTATTTGGAAGTAAGTGATGCATCAAAAGGCTTGATAAGAATCTCATAAAATTTGATGCCAGATCTGATGAAGGTATCCTTATTGGATATGATTCTACCAAGAAATCATACATATACTACAATCTTAGGATACATAAGATTGTTGAGAGTACAGATGTCAAGGTGGATGGTATAAAAACAAATTGGTATCCTAGTTAGAGATCAATGAGAATCGATGGACAGAACCAAGGGTTGTTTGAAAAATATGACCTACAATTGCGTTGTGTTGAGTAAGACAACAATATCCACAAAAACATTGTTATGATGTACAATATGATATACATGACATCTTGTAGAGATAACAAGAGGAGAAACCCTGGTAGAAAAAGATACCCTTTTAGAAACAAAGGGGGAGAATAGTCAGTAAAAACCCAAGGGAATTTCTAGTTAGAAAATAAGAAAGTAATTGGATTAGGTTTTGAAAAGACTCAATCACTACAAAAATTTGTATCAAGAAGACTACTCATATCAAACACAAAAAATCCAAATCAACTGAGATAAGAAGTTAGTAAGTCAATAGGGGATGAAACCCTGTCAGGAAGAGCTACCTTTTCATAAACAAAGGGGGAGAGTAGTCAAAAAAAAGAGAGAAGCATATTGACAGAGGGAGTCATTCAACTATGATAGGCAAAAAATGTACGTAGGAAGATTTACCCAAGTTCAATCTGGTCAGTAACATATAGAGCTTTACCAGTGGTTAAAGAAGTAATTATACTGATAGATCATAGGAGAAGAAACCATTTTCAATTGATGTCAAAGGGGGAGAGAAACTTCATAAAAGGAAAGCATCATCACAGGGGGAGTTTTGAATATGAAGTTAGTGTGTTTCCCTCAATGACAAAGGGGGAGATTATTGAATAGATTGTCATTGATGTCAATAGTCGAATTGATGATCTGTTGTTAATGATGAATTACCACAATTGACATTATCATTGATGTCAATAGGTATATCAGTCAGCAGAATATGTCAAACTATGTGGAGAGATAGAAAACACAAGCTCAGGAGGAGGAGCGAACAGTAGAAGAAAATTGTATGAAGATCAAAGCTCATAAGTACAGAAGTATTTCATGTCTATTGTTGATCACGATAATATCAACAATGTTCCTATGATATGAAGATGAAAGAAGTGCATTGCAGAATGTAGTTGACCATTGCATAGGAAAAGGCTGAGAAGTTGAACAATGCGTAGAAAAGGCGAGAAGCTTTAACATTTGTTCAATCAAGAAATTGACGATGCTGATTGTCTCAACTAATGGGATTTATCCCACACTGGAAGCACGAATAAAAACATATAGGTTTATACACACATCTCTCTCCATAGCTTATCGATGCGTAGTGAAAAGGTATGGTGGGGGCTCTAGGTGTTTCGACTCCACGAGAAGCTTACCAACTTGGAGCCCGAGATGACCTGCCAGACCCCCTACCTTTTGATCAAAGTGACAATGACTATCGATCTGATGATGAAGGATCTCTACCATTAGATCTGGGAGAAGTTGCACAGTGGTTAGATGTGAGTTCTTTCAGAACTCATGAATCAGAGGGCTGGAGTGTCGAGAAGTCAAAGATCCCGAAATAGCGAAGTTCGAAGTTTCAAAGAGATCCTAGACATCAGCTGGAAGGGTGGCACATGGCACCATATTAATGAATTTGGGGATTCGTGATTAAGAGAAATTGTGAAGTGACAAGTTCGAATTCGTGAATCGCGAAATTGCGAAACACTCAGGCATTGAGCCCTGGGTCATAACTCCATGTCACATGTGAGAAGGGACTTGGAAGAGGAGCTAACACCCTTAGCCTGGACTTCGCCATTTTGGAGATCAGAATATTGGCCACAACATACAACAAATAAACCTGAAAGTCGAAGCTCCGAAGTCAAGGAGTAAGACACATTGATAGACCACATCAGCAAGGACACATGGCACAGTAAGACACTAACAAGTGTCAAGTTGATACATCATTTTAGGTACGTGAAAATCATGAATATAAATGACACGTGGCAGCTAATAGAATTGTGATGTGTCAGTAAGTTACGTCACAATGAGAATCCCGAAATTACGATAGCCATCCATATCAATACATGTTTAAGTCATAGCTATCGATCTACAACAGTGGAAGGATAGTGTAAGGATTAAACACTAACCATTGATCTAGTTCAGATATGTAATGTGAGCCATCCGATCGTTTCGGCGATATCATAATCGAGATTTTTGAACTGTTGGAGGTTATGAAGACTCGATGAGAAAAGCACCGAAACCCCGAAAACCATCCATATCAGTGGGTGATTGAATCACGACCGTTGACTCTAATAAAGCGCTCAAAGCATACGTTTGGTCTAGCACTTGGTCACTGCAGTTGGTCATATGGTTCCGAGATGTAATCGACAATATCATAATTGAGATTTTTGAAAGGTTGGACGTAACGAAGAACTAGATGGAAAAGTGTCGAAATTCCGACAACCGTCCATCTCAGTGAGTAATATGAACCATCCGATTGTTTCAGCGATTTCATGATCATGAATTTTGTAATATTGGAAGTCATGATGACTTGAAGGGAAAAGTACCAAAATCCCATCAATCTTCCATCTCTTCAGGAGATTGAATCATGACTGTTGGAACGATAAATGCTCAAGAACTCATCTCGCCTAATGTGAGGTCACCATCATTGGTAATATGCTATAAGAGTTTTAAAAGGAAATTATAATATGTCTCTATAGTTGGTAAATCCCATGGTTCTGTAATGCACGGTCATATGTGATGGTTTGAAGGAAGTGCCTCCACGGAAATTGGTCTCTGTGAAAATAACAAAGATTTGGGATCGAGTATAAAGGATTAAATTGATCCATGAATGTGATCAATTTATGAAAAACATTCACGGTAAAATAAATAAACAATAATTAAGACTAATTAATTGAAGAGGTGCGATGGTTGAAATGAAGGGACACAGTTGTGTCACACTCACACTGTTTGAAGAGTATATAATCATGGAGGAGTGGGAGAAGAAAGTGTCTCTGTGGTTGATATTAGATGATAAAAAATCAAAGCAGATTCCAAGAAGATATCAGAGGAAAGAAAATGTGAATTACAGAGAAGATGAAATGCAGAGAAGAGTGTCTTATGATATAGCTCTGATCATAAGATAGAATTGATTCTATAATGGATCACTACTACTGGAGTTGAATAAAATCTAGTTGGATAGACTGGGTTCTATCAACAAGTTGGGTCTTGTGGCAAGCTGGGTCTTGGCTGAGAGTTGGTGCTCTCCGAGGGGTTGGTGCTCCTTACTTTAGTTGGTACTGAAACAATAGTTGGTGCTAAAGAAAATCCTCTTTCACATACATTCATATTATTATGTTCATATCAATTATACAAAAGTTTATACAAACATCCGGTGTCTCTGTGTTCATTGTGATTATGATTTTATTATTATTAATCTATTCAATTATGTTTTAACTAATAACTTGAAAGAAGGAAAAGTTAGAATAGTTCACACACTAATTCACCCACCCTCTTAGTGTGGGCTGTGTGTTCTTCATCTACAAACAAATCCTCTTTCCACTTGACCTTGACTCTGCAAGTTTTCTTCTTGGTTGTTTGGTTCTTGGGATGAAGTTTTGGATGAAGCCTCCAACATTTGGCCTCCCAATGTCTAATTAATTTGCAGTACTGGAAATAGTTCTTGCACATGTTTTTAGGTCTTCTAGAATGCCAACAATCGCTATCCTTATGACCTATTTTCTTGCAATAGAAGCAAATTATGCCATATCTCTTTGGTTTGTGATGATGCTTGCTATCTTGGTTTCTTTGTCCCCCAAGATTTGGAGAGGATATGGATGGAAAATTCATGTAATTTATACCCTCTTCCAAGTTTCTATAAGCATATTTGAGTGGTTTGTTCCACACTACTTCTTTTATGGTTCCTCTTTCCTTGAACAAAGTGGTTTGAGCTGCACTTGTGCTAGATTCTTGTCCATTGAATCCTAGGCCCTCATGCTTGGGCATATTCTGAGCTACAATGGGAACCACAATCCCTTGGTCTTCCTTTCCTATCCCTTGGCCATCATAGCCAATTTTCATCATGATCTTGGAACCAATGCCTCTAGTGTGCTTCTCAAAGTGTTGTAGGAAAATCTCCCTACGGACAAGTAGATCTCCTCTTGATAGCTAGACTCTTAACTCTAAGACAGAAGATGATTAACATGGACACTGACTTCCTTTTAGATCTACATAAACTAATGCATGAGGAGGAAAGAGGAAAGATGTACCTTTTACTGGTGTTTGTCCTTGCACATTCCGAGTTGAGCTCCAATCCTGAACTCCTTGATAAGTCCTGTAAAAAAACACAGATATGACCAACTTCCTACTCTATCAAGATTAGCTTGAAAGAGATCTATCTATTAGAGACAAGTTCATATGAGATCAAGTACAAACTAGAAAGAAATAGGCCAAGCATATTATATTTATGAGAACAACAACGAGGAAAACTTACAACCGTAGATGCGGGTGCAGCAACTTCATCAAGTTCTCCTTATCCAACCCTTGCTCAAAAGTTCCACGATCAGAATGACAATACTTTCACTGATTATTCTCCTCCACTTCTCATGAGATCATAAGTTTGGTATCTCTAAACTCTTCTTCCCCCAATACCACTCATGAGATCATAAGTTTGGTATAATTCTCAATCTCCATTCCCCCTCCTCCATGGAAACCCCTCATTATATAGGATTTGGAGGTTTAACCACCATGGATAAGATCTCTCATCAGATCCACTAAGAAGGGGATCTCTAAGATATTTGGGGAGAAAATATCTCTTAAGGATTTTGGGGAGGAAATATCTCTCAAGGATTTTGAGGAGGAAATATCTATCAAGGATTTTAAGGAGGAAATATTTCAACCATCCATGAGATCCTCCACCTTCCCTAAAAAATAGGAAACCAAATGTGAGGTGGATTATCACACTTAATTACTTTATTTTTCATGAATATTAATAATAATTCATGTGCAGTTGATTCTCACACTTAATCAATTCATTTTCCATGAATATTAATAATAATTCATGTGTACTTGGTATTTTGGCCTTCATGTAATATATCCCTCCTCCACATTGACTAGGGATTGTGACATAGGCTATTCCATGGTGTTAATGTGTATGAGACACTTATATGACACTTTACGACACTTAGGGTGAGGTACCTAGGTGTGCAAATTTCATGTGTAACAAAATGCCCCCTAAAGTGTGAGGTCAGAAGAGAGAATGATGGCCGAAACACTTTACAAATATTTAAAGCAAGGGTGTAGACTCGGAGAACCTGGTAGAAGCTACACACAAACATCCAACAAATATTATGACACGTTTCAAACCCAAGGCAGGCATACCTATGCTTGGGTGATCAAGACTTGCAAGATATGGCCGCCATAAAATGCACTGTGGATCCATAACTATATTGATAAAAGGTATAGCCACTGAAAATACACTGTGGATCTATACTCCCATGACCTGAACTGATAGTAGCCATGAAGAATACATAGTGGATCTATGAGATGACAAGACATATCCATGACCAATACAAAGTGGATCTATGTGACAATATATGTGTCATTGTTCAAGAGAAACTCCTTCACAACCTGGGCAAAGTACATATCAGAGTGATCACTCAACCCAGGGTCTTCCTATCGATCCTGATGTAGTATGAATCTAACCATGTGAATAGATGTCCTGATGTCGAACATGGAAGAAACCACTTGATTACCGATCAATGATGTAAATCATTAACAAGCGCGAGGGAAATCAACATTGATGTCAATGATTCCCAAGGTAGTCTAGTACATTCCAACGAATGTGAATGGATGAGATAAAGTCGAACATCCATGGAATCATCCGATCAGATTTCAATGATGTAAAATCACCGTTGAACGTGAGGAGGCCTACCATTGAGGCATGCAGGTCCCAAAGTACTAACTGGTTTCTAAGTCTACTTCCTGGGTAATGTGTTGAAGTCGACAGGAATAGACTCATCGAAGGAGGGCCTTGATGTATCCCCCATCAACAACATGAAATAGAGACATAGATGTAATTGGTAGATCAAATGAACATGGACTGACATGGGTATTGAAATAAGATATTTGTGATGGTTGACTCTCGAGGCGGATACTTCCCTTAAACACTGAGGCACAACAACAGAAACATGACATGGACCAAAACACTATGATGCAATGGATACTGTGACTTTTGTCGGGTGACCCAAAGGAGTAAGAAAAAATCAGAGGATTGGTTCAGTGCAGAGGTTCAATGGATTAAGATGTGTGCAAAGACAGAGTGCCGTGTTCAAGGGAGAATCTAAGAGTTACTGGTAATGTTCTCAAAAACTGCTTGGCTTGCTTCCTTCAATTTTTCCCCCATCCAGATAGATGAGTACCTCTTTTGAGTTTAATGAGCTCGAGGAGGGTAACACATGCTCGATCTAACTTGCCTTCGGTAAGTTCCTCTTCCTTTGTTTAATGAACCAAAAGAAGTAAGGGTTCGATCCCATATGGGCCCTTCAATGCATGATTGTTTAATGAGTCCAGAGAAGGTAAACTCGATAGTTTTTCATTTTTAGAGAGTCTGAAAATGACTTAAAGAAGACTCCAATGTGGTTATTTTTCATAATGTTAGTCTTGCGAGGCCAAAAAAGAGATAAATTACCACTCGAAAGACGCCCTTTCAAACCTTTTAATGAGTAGGAAAGGAAGCAAGATCACTCAACAATCTTTTCATGTTTAGAGAGTCTGAAAAGAGCTTAGAGGAGACTCCAGGGGGTTCTTTTTTCGTGTATCCATACAGGTCCGAAAAAGAGATAAAATTTTACCTGGATGCATTCTCATGTATTAACGAGCACAAGAAAGCTTGGTATGCCCCCAGATTGAAATCTAGTGGCTTAACTCCAAAATGATCATCAAAGGATGGAGACATGCCCCCCAAGCTTCAATTTAGTCACCGAATTTGAGGTTGTCACCAATTTATGTGCTAGATGGAGAAAAAGGATACAGGTGGATGAAATGAAGGTTAAAAAATGAGACCTAACGAAAGACTCGACTTGACATCTATGAGATCTAGCAAAAGACTCAACTTGAAGGGAGAGGTGATTGTTTCATTTTTTATTGAGCTTGACACAGGAAAAGAACTATGCTCGAGGTTCTGGGTTCGATCCCCATATAGTTGTTTCATTTCTTAACGATCTTGCTACAGAGAGGAAAAAAAATCTCAAGGCCTTTGTTTCATTTTTAAACAAGCTTGCTATAGAGAAAATAAACTATGCTCGTAGCCTCTGTTTCATTTTTTAACGAGCTTGCCACAGAGAAGAGAAACTATGCATGTTACTTCATCTTGATCATGGTTTCCAATAGGATAACGCTCTGGAAGGAGACCATGTCAAGGGAAAAAACTCGGTCATGGCTTCCAAGAGATCTTCACTGGATGGAAGATAATCACTCTGGAAGGAACACATGTCAAGGTCATGAAAGGGGTAAGGAGATCAGTCTCCAATAGCCCTACCGAAGATATCACCATGTCAACTACTGGATCTAAATCATCGAAAGTTGAATTCATGGGAGACAATGCCACATAATTGACATGCGGCGGGGGCGACACTGTCTGCATATAAGAACCATTTAGGGAGGTAATCTAGTCAGGACCGATGAATGAAAGTTGATCAATAGTCACAATTCATCCACTATGAGGGAAAAATATCACATGGAAAAGAGTGGATACAATAGCTCTCATAGCATAGACATAATCCCGCCCAAGGAGTAAAGCGAAATCCAAGGAGTCTCGGACTACCATGACATCAATAAAGATAGTTTTCCCTCCCAAAGTTATAGGAAACTGAGGAAGGGTCCCTAAAGGTTGACTGACTCTTATGTTAAAAGCTAACAAATTCTATGTAACCGGCGCAAGATGAGGACAACCCAAAGCATGCCAAGCACCCGAGGAAAAAATACTAACGGACGCACCTTCATCTATCAACGTTTGAGGAATGTCCCGACCACAAACATGTACTGTAATCTGGAAAGGAATGTGAGAGGGAAGACGAGATCCAGTTAGTGCACCCCAATAAAAAAGGATGGTCTCATTACTTGGAGGGGGTTTCACGGGAGAATTAGGAATTCCCCCCAACATGGTAGAGTCTGTATCAATGAGAAAAACATGGGAAGTATTGAGTTTACTCTCTAGAGGGAGAATAGGATCGACCAATGATGGACTTGGATCGACCAATGACAAACTTGGATCGACCACTTTGGCACTCTTCAGATGAAGGGTGGGACTGATCGAGGAAGGGACTGGATCAGTCACTTGGGCAATCCTCAATGGAAGAGTGGGATTGACCAACGATGTAACCGTAGAAACCACTTTGGCAATCTTCGGATGAAAGGTGGGGCTGACCGAGGAAGGGACTGGATCAATCACTTGGGTACTCCTCAATGGAAGAGTGGGATTGACCGACGATGTAACCAGAGAAATCACTTTGGCACTCTTCGGATGAAGGGTGGGACTGACCAAGGAAGGGACTGGATTAGTCATTTGGGCACTCCTCAATGGAAGAGTGGGATTGATCGACGATGTAACCAGAGCAACCACTTTGGCACTCGTCAAGGGAGGAGTGGGATCGACTGATGGCGAGACCGGATTGACCACTTTGGTGTCACCCTCTAACGGGAGAGTGGGATTGACCGAGGATGAAAATGGATCAACCACTTGGGTTACACTCTTTTGATGAAGAGTGGGGCTGATCGATGACAGAACTGGATCAGTTACTGGGGTTTTTGGTTGAACCGAGGAAAAAACTAGATTGACCTTCTGATAAACCTGACTGACCAGGGATTGAACCAGATTGACCAATCCATCAACTAACGATGGGTTGGGGAAAAGCTTATGATAACCTTTTGAAAGTTGAAGTTTTTTCAAAAGAGAAGAAGCCTCAACCATGAGAGGACAAAGGTGAGAGTAGTGATCACCCTTGCATAACATGCAAGGAAACTTGACAGTTGTCTTCTTCTTACCAACCTTAACATCACTAGTTGATGGGGTATCATTGGCATGTCCAGCAGAGGCTGATGATGTGGAGGACCACATTTCTAAGACCTTGATAAGACCGGGGAAATCTCTTAGAAAGTGGTCACCCTTACAAAGACTGCAAGGGAATTTGGGTTTCGGATTCTTCATTTTAATCTTGTTGACCTCATAAACACTCTTAGTACTATTAATGGTAACTGGTTTCTTAGAGCCAACATCTGATGTTGTTGGGGCCTTGGTCCTTTTTGGGATTTTCTTCTTCTTTTCTTTCCATTTTGTCTTCTTTTTATCAACCTGACTACTTGCTTTAGAGATTTCACTAAGCGAAGAAGGATAAATGGTAGGAGACTTGATGGATGAAGAAGGCAAAAAGTTGACATGAGGTTGATGTGTGGGTGGTGTAATGACATCTAAAGTGTTAGGTGTAGTTGAAACATTAGGAGGATTCGGGATCACCGGAGTGGGGAACAACCAAACTGGTAATCCGATGGTGAGTTCTGGAAGACTCAGTGTGGCAATATATGGAGGACCAAAGTTTCAAAACGAAGGAAAGGTATAAGGTTCCCCAGGAGAAGGGGTTCCTCCATTGGTACTATTGGGATTCGATGCCATTAACACTGACTTGACCTAAGGTCCACTAAGTAAAAAAAACAATAGACGCTATGAATCTGAGAAGCAATAAATCGAACAAACCTTCCTACGATGAAACCACTAGTTGGTGATGAAATCCAATGTTGCGAGATCAAAATAGGAAGGGGAGGGGATAGAGCGGGTGGATCAGTTACGTTGGCGACCTACTTAGCGGACTTACGCCTTGGTGCGAGCTTCCACACAATAATTGTGGATTTACCTTCCAAGGAGCCCAAGTGAGTTTGACCAACATCTGTTCCAGGTACAGTGAGACTTCCCTTCATCGTCACCTTGTGTGGGACCCTAAAGATTATGGCTACTAAGGTCACCAATTCGTAGTAAGCCCCTGGGTAGGTACAGTTGACATTTCAGTTGGAACGTATGGGCAGGATAACAAGTCTGAAATCAACCCAAGAGGCTCCCACACATAATCGTGGGTATACCTTCAATTGACCCCCAATATATGATCCAACCACTACAAACAGTTGAACCATAGAGGGATAATCTCCGTAATTCACCCGAATGCGACCTTGTGTGTAACCCCTGTGTGAGAGGGGGATCCCAGAAAGCCTATACGACAATTGGATTTCACTCTCCCTACCGCAAGATACTAATTTTTTTGATATCTTTGGAAAGTTATCCTTTCAACCTATTCCAAATCCCTACACCTTAAACTAATGTAGGTTTTCTAACAAAGATGTAAAAAGTCTGATAAATTTTAGTTTAGCGCTTGATTTTTAAGGCTGTTGTTACTCAAAAGTAAATTGGCGTGGAAAATATGGTGTTTTTACCTACTCGAAAGTTATGCAAAGAGATGAATATGAAATCATTTCATTTTGATGAAATCTATGCTACGAGAAGGAGAAAACATTCATCATTTCAGATGCACAATGTCCCAAAAATCCCTGAAAACATGCAATTCCGCTACTTCAAAGGCAAGCTAGTTTTACTACCTAAAGGAAAGAATGCATATATGTTATTTGTTTGATTATTATTTATACGTAAATTAAACACAATACCTTCAATGCTTCATTACTTTCAATCAGGAGAAAGAGTCCTATGCATATGCAAAAGACACGAAGAAAAAGGCTACAAACAAAGCATGCACTCAAGGTAGTGAGACCTGAAAGAAAAAAGGATGAAGATTGGTCTAACAAGAACGCAATCAAGGATCCTAAAACCAGCAAGCATCTAAGGAGTACAATAAAATGTAGAGAATAATCCAAAAAGAGACAGGGAGAAAGAGAAAATACCCAAATTGTCCCGATAAAACAAGCAGCTAGAAAGAGCAATTTTCACATTTCTGAAAAGGGTTTCAAGCTCCAATAAATACAAGAGGGAGTGATAAGCATCAAAAACCAATCCAAATAGCTTCACAAACCATTCACAAAGACTGGGTAAATATTTCCACAAAACAGGTTGCAAAAAATTAATGAGAAAAAGGCAGAAAAACCCCAAGAAGGAGGCTAGCACTCCCCCAAAAGGGTACATAGAGTGTTATAACGCTCTGTCTAAGGCCTCTAGGGAGTGTTGGAGCACTAATATCAAGGGAAGGGGGCGCCAGGCTTCCCAAAATCTTAGAAAAATGCCAAAAATTTGCAGAAACATTCACTCATAATGCATAAAAATTGGTGAAAATGTAGGTGAAGATGGGAGAAGGCTAATGGATCATAAAAAAATATAAAAAGTTATCTGAAAAGTGGTAAAAAGGTAGGGACAAAAAAATGAAATACAATAGGATTCCTTCCCTTGTGGAGTCACCAATTTTTGTTGTAGGAAAATCTCCCTGCAGACAGGTAGATCTCCTCTTGAGAGCTAGACTCTTAACTCTAAGACAGAAGATGCTTAACATGGACACTAAATTCCTTTTATATCTACATAAGCTAATGCATGAGGAAGAAAGATTAAATATGTACCTTTTACTGGTGTTTGTCCCTGCACAGTCCGAGTTGAGCTCCAATCCTGAACTCCTCAATAAGTCCTGTAAACAAACACAGATACGACCAACTTCCTACTCTATCGAGATTAGCTTGAAAGAGATCTATCTACTAGAGACAAGTTCATATAATATCAAGTACAAACTAGAAATAAATAGGCCAAGCATATTATATTGATGAGAACAACAACGAGGAAAACTTACAACCGTAGATGTGGGTGCAACAACTTCATCAAGTTCTCCTTATCCAACCCTTGCTCGAAAGTTCCACGATCAGAATGAAAATACTTTCACTAATTATTCTCCTCCACTTCTCATGAGATCATAAGTTTGGTATCTCCAAACTCTTCTTCCCCCAATACCACTCATGAGATCACAAGTTTGGTGTAATTCTCAATCTCCATTCCCCCTCCTCCATGGAAACCCCTCATTATATAGGATTTGGAGGTTTAATCACCATGGAGAAGATCTCTCATCAGATCCACTAAGAAGGGGATCTCTAAGATATTTGGGGAGAAAATATCTCTTAAGGATTTTGGGGAGGAAATATCTCTCAAGGATTTTGGGGAGGAAATATCTCTCAAGGATTTTAAGGAGGAAATATTTCAACCATCCATGAGATCCTCCACCTTCCCTAAAAAATAGGAAACCAAATGTGAGGTGGATTATCACACTTAATTACTTTATTTTTCATTAATATTAATAATAATTCATGTGCACTTGATTCTCACACTTAATCAATTCATTTTTCATGAATATTAATAATAATTCATGTGTACTTGGTATTTTGGCCTTCATGTAATATATCCCTCCTCCACATTGACTAGGGATTGTGACATAGGCTATTCCATGGTGTCAAGGTGTATGAGACACTTATATGACACTTTACGACACTTAGGGTGAGGTACCTAGGTGTGCAAATTTCATGTGTAACACAAAGTCACCAAAGGTTTCTTGAGAAAGGGTTTTAGAAGGTGAGTTTACCATGCTTGTATCCATCATGGTACTAGCTTCGATAGTGGAAATGAAAGAGGCTTGCTTGGTCTCTTGGACAGTTGTTTCTAGCTTCTTTAAGGCCTCTTCCTTCGCTACCACATCTTTTTCCAGGTGAGCAGCGACCTCGATGAACCTCTCCTCTTGCCAATTATCCAACTCAATGAATTTCTCCCCCAACCACAAGAGCTACAATTTGATCTCGTCTATTTTTTCCCTCATGGCGATGAAGGAGTCTTAGAACTTGGCAAGCTCTTTTTCCATCTCATCTGCTCTTTGTCTCCAATACTGGCTTTCTTCTTGAATCTGCCTATTGAAGTTTCTAAATTCTTCTAGCTTCTCTCTGTTCAAATATTTTCCCATGTAAAAATTTTCAAGCTCCTTGACGAACTTTCTTTGATACCATCTGATCTGTAAATGGTAGGCTTGTGGCTTGTCCCTGTCACCAACATGGATACTTCTTCAGAATAAAAAAATTATAAACTTATCTCTTTGGATTATGGGAAATTCTTGACCAATCGAGCCACAAGTCGAGTTGAAAAAAAATGAGTCAGAAAGATGCGGCAAGTCGGGTCGGAGGTAATGCAAGTCGACCAAGTCAAAATTACCCAAGTCATATTTTCCCAATTTGAATTTACCCAAGTCAAAATTACCCAAGTTGAAATGATCCAAGTTGAAATTACCTAAGTCAGGTCGACCAACGGATGTTTGTTGGTCAAATGAGGAAGGAAACTCAACCAAAGGAGAAGCCAAGTCAAAGTGGGTCGACCTATGACTAAAACAAATAGATAAGGGGTGGATTCAACAACCAATAATGAAGGGAAACCCTCTACATGTCGGAATTAGTGACCAACAACTGCAAGAATGGTTCTAGGGGTGAATTTGATCCCTAGTGGTGTGTAAAAATGTTTGGAAGATTGTTTTTAATAACCGAATATGTAGTAAAATGCCCAGGGTGATTTTTGGTCACACACTATAATTGAAAATAATGAAAGGACAAATTTAGATGCTCAGAAGTGAACAAAAACACCTAGAGATCTATAAATTCTCCCAACAATTAATCCTTGGCAGGTGCAGACTGTGTATATCCCGTATGGCTTCCGTACGTCATGTGGTTGAAAGAGAAATTCTTGGATAGTAGTGAACACACTCAGGCACAAAGAAAATGCCTCAGACAAACAAGAAATCTCCCAGGCAAAGAGGAAGTCGACCAACAGGAAAATTAAACACCCAACAAGAAACAAATTATGTGGATAGGTGCTACAGGCTCACAATATACTTCAAGAAAGTATACATACATTCCCACCACTCAAAACCAAATTCCCAAAGCATAGATTGCAATAACTCATATATTCAACATTTAAATGGGATTTTTATTAGACCATGGATAAAAAATTACAAAGGGGTGAGATCTACATAGACTCTGTGTATTGTTACTCATTGAAAATAAAAAATTATAGAGGTCAAGGCTCAGAGACACCTTTTCTTAGAATGAACAAGCACATTAAATCCTTTGTCCACCCAACTTCAAGAAGGTTGCCTTCTTTGAGCTCTAATTTCTGCTACTGTCGTTCCCAATTTTTCCTCGCATCTCCCCTATTTATTTTCTCTTAGCTACAACCTTCATTTTTTTAATGGGATGCCTTTGGAAGGCCAACCATCACAATGGTTCGTTTCCACTTCCAATTTTTTCCAAAAAGACAAAATAAAATAAAAATGACATGTTTACAAAATTTATGAAAGAGTAAGAAACTAAGTGCTTATTACAAAGTTTTGGAGAGGATCTAATTCATAGCACATAGTCCTATGGCATGTCCATCTCACCAACACGGATACTTGTTTGGCATGAAACAATTATAACTTTAACTCTTTGGATTATGGGAAATTCTCGACCAATTAAGCCACAAGTTGAGTTGAAAACAAACGAGTCGGGAAGATGTGGCAAGTCGGGTTGGAGGTAATGCAAGTTGACCAAGTCAAATTTTCCCAAGTCAAAATTTACTAGGGATGATTTTAAGGATGGAAATTTATATTAAAATGTAGAAACATGGGCTAATGTTACTAGTCCTTAATATTCAAAATGTAAAATGTTTGGCAATAGTTTTGTAAAAATATTCAAATT
>ML777101.1:234070-244472 GCA_009831015.1 Picea engelmannii
TTATATTAAAATGTAGAAACATGGGCTAATGTTACTAGTCCTTAATATTCAAAATGTAAAATGTTTGGCAATAGTTTTGTAAAAATATTCAAATTTATAAGGATTTTTTATAGTTTCTATAAAATTTTGGTGATTTTTAAGGTAAAACAATTTTATTCTATGGAATTTCGATCAATTGGTTTTAGAAAAAATGGAAATTGGCGAATATTTTTTTGGGAAAAAACATGGAAAATTAGCCCAATTGCGAAATTTAGCCCCTAAAATCATCTATGAAATTTACCCGAGTTGGATTTTCCCAAGTCGGGTCGACCAAGGGATGTCTGTCGGTCGAATGCTTTGATGGTTGTGTCGACCAAATGAAATCTCGGTCGAATGATTTGATGGTTGGGTCGAACAAATGAAATCCTGGTAGAATTCTTTGATGGTCAGGTCAACAAAATGAAATCTCGGTCGACTAAATGAAGGAAAATCGACTTCGAGAGTAACCTAGTCGGAATGGTTTGACCAATAGTTGAAAAAAATTATCTAGAGGCAGATTTGATCTTCAACAACAAAGGCAAAAATTTGTAGGGTGATTTGGTGACCCCCCAACAACTAACAATACATCTAGGGGAAATTTTTATTCCCCACAACAAATAAAAAATTACAAGGGATGAATTTAGATGTCCATCAATGAAGAAAAACCCTCATGGGTCTTTGAATTTACCCAGGTAAGTATAAGTTCACCCAGGAAGTAAATAAAACATCCATGTATGTTTAAATTCACCCAAACCAGTTCAGATTATCCCAAGCAATTGGAGAATGCTTTGGATGAGTACTATAGGCTAAAAAAACACTTCAGCAGAGTATGCATACATTCTTGTCACTCAAAACCAAATTCCCAAAGCATAGATTGCAATAACTGATAGATTCAACATCTAAATGGGACATTTATTATGTTGAGGAGAAAATTATAATGTGGTGAGCTATACATAGTCTCTGTGTATTGTTACTCACTAACAATCCAAAATTGCATAGGCTAAGGCTTAGAGACACCTTTCTCAGAGAGAACATGCACATTAACTCCTTCATCCACTCAAATTCGATAAGGCTACCCTCTTCGAGCTCCAATTTTTGTTGTTGTCCTTCCCTCTTTCTCCTTGCATCTCCCTTCCATTCCTTCTTCATTGCTTCTCTCATTAATTTTAATGGGATGCTCCTGAAAGGAAAACAATCACAGTTGTCTGTTTCACCTTCTCATTGTGCCAGCAGACAAAATAAAATGAAATAAAGAAAAACATGTATATTTACAACATTTAAAAATATTTTCCAAGATCCAATTCAAATCACACCTCCCTATTTGAAAGCTTTTGGTCCCCAAAAGCTAGACCATTAAGGAGACATAAGCATAAGGCCTTTATTTACCTCCACATATCCACCATTCCATTGCTGACAAAGGTGGCTTGCTTTCTTCTTGTCTACCCTTCTTTCACTACTAGAGGAGTTCTACTCTCTCTCTGTTGATGTGCTTTGACGAGGTGCGCCTTGCCACCCTTGACCAGGCATTACTTGTTTTCTCTCATGTAGAAGGTAGCATCCCTATCCCATAAGTAGGGGCTACCCAACATCACTCCAAAGGCATCCAATGGTGCAACTTCACATTCTACCTCATCAACCTAGTTGGCACTAATGGAAAAATTGATTTTACATCTTTGAGTGATTCTCATAACCATTTTCCCTTACAACCATACTAGTGAACTTGGATGCACTAGATCATAGGTTTCTAGACCAAGCTCATCAACTAATGTTTCATAAACCATATTACATTGAGAAATGTTATCTCACAATTTGTACTTGCCCAAAGCCAAAGGCAAGTGTATGGTAAATTGGCGTAACCAGTAGGATGTTGTATCACTGTCACCTTAATACAACACCTCTTTCTATTTAGGAGTAGAACCCTGGAGGAAGAATCCCCAATGACCTAGGGGTTTGAGAAGGCTAATGTAAAATTTATGAGAATTCCCACCCCTCTCACAGGTCACTCATACAAGAATTTACAAGCTTTTATTGAGATGAATCAAAAGATGATTTAAGTGTACCTGCCCAAAACAAGACAACAAACAGAAAATAAATTTTATTTACAAGTACCATATGATGTCAGTGCTTCATAAAACCATGAATTCTTGAAAGTTAAACAAGTTGATGTAAAACTGAAGAAACATAAATATTTATAACAACAATGTATATTTAGCAATAGCTACATAATTATTCCACAATAATGCTTCAAAAATGACAAGAAATGGTAGCCTAAAATTGACACAATGATAATAGTTGTCAGAAGCAATAATGACAATGTATAATCATCTTTTAATCTTGCTTTTAGGATGAAGTTGCTGCTGTTATAGATGGTTGTAGAAATATTTTGCAACAACAACAAATTAGTTAGTGAGTTAGTCTAATATGGAGTTAGAAAGAGTTAGTAAAAGTCTTAGGGAAGATGGTTTAAGAGTTGTTTTGGTCAATCAATCACTTGCAAGGAGTGAACTAGTGCCTTTTAGGGTAATGGAGTCAAAGTTTGCAGCGGAAATTCTTAGAGGAAAAAACAAATGATAACAGGTGATATAAAGGTATGAGTAAGATGATTGAGGTGTTAGTAACCTAAGGCCTCAATATCTAAAACCCTAGAAGGAAAATTTCTAGAAAGTAGGTAACACTAGGCCCTAGCGATTTCCTTCTTCCTTAGATCAAGCTTGAAATAAAATGTGTGAATCTAATGAAGAAATTCTACTAGAATACTACAAATATTGGACCCTGATGTATTCTTCAAAAGAGATGCTTTCTAGCAAAATCAAGTAGGTGGAAAATTATAAGAAAAAGGACAATAACATGTGCTTTTCCCCTAGGGTTTCAAACTAGTAATTTCATAATCTTAGAAATGAACAAGAAAATGTACCATAACCATTCAAAATAAATGAAGATATTGCATATTTTACTTACTTCATCAAGAATAATCTAGCCACAAACACTAGTTGAAGACTTTCCACCATGAAAATGCCAAAATACACCAAAAATATCCTCTCAAAGAAGTTGTGCACCACTTAATTTCAGCCAAGTACTCTTAAAGAGGGCCAAATTTCAGACCTCACACTTTTGTGAGTGAAAGATGATGAAAAATATAAGATATTTGTCCCTTATTTATACAATAATCATGACCTTTAATTACAATTTAGGTCAAAAAAAGATGACATGGCCAAATTACATTAAAAATCTAGTTTTTACATAAATTTAAAGAATTAAACCCTTAAAGTGTGGTAGAGGTGACATCATGCCCTCCTATGGTGATGTTGGGCCTCATAGGTGGGACATTAATCTCCATGAGAAAAATGTTAGGCCTTCCAAGGCCTCCGGATGATGCCACACATGCCACTTGGCACAAAAATGCCTCGATCATGTCCATCTGATGTTGGGTGACGTCTAGGGTCACAATGGTGACGTCATGGGCCTCCCAAGGCCAACGATTAGGGGGGAGAGAAAGATCCCCCTAGTTCCAGGCTTGCCAAAGTGTCTCTGGTGGAACGTCCTTCTTTTTCTCTGGTGCAAGCCCCTGGTGTCTCTCTGCCCTTGGCTGGTGTCACAACATCCATCTGATGGGATTTTAGCCCCATGGAGGTCCGAACTAATCATCTCCCCATATGTACCTATTCATCATGCATGGTCCTACAACAATAAAAAGTACACCATCCATGGGCTCATAAGTCACATGAATCATAGCAATGTCAATCACATCTAATAATAAAATTACCCAAACATGTGCATCCAACCCCCCTTTACCCAGATAAATGCTCAAAGATGCTATGCAATTTAACAAGCCAAGTTTCGAGAGGGTCTCATGATGTCCTATTGGGCTAATCCTCCTTAAGTTTGCGGTGTTTCCCAAGTAAGACCAATCTAGGTCATGTAGATGTATGAGATGGTGTAAGGAATGTTTAGGCAAGGGGTGCAGTGATAATAGGGAAATGTAGGTCTTACCTGTGGGTGCCTCTGTAGAGGGTGAGCCGCACCTTCTCATGGATGCTATTGTTTCCCAGCCCATTCAATGCCTTTTACTTTTTGTCTTATTTATTTTTATTTTCAAGAGAATATTTGGAGGACATATTCCCAGCGTGGTGACCAGTGGTGACAACGTTATCCACAAGCATTTCACGGAAATGAGAAGGATGGATCATGATGAAACCCACTTTATCTTGGTTATGCCACCAAGAGTCACTACCCTAGTTTGGTGAGAAGATGGATGAAAGTTTCATACCACTACATGCCCATGGACGTAATAGGTCGGCTCATGATGAGACCGCTTATCCACCAAATAGATCTTGAGTTTTATTTTGTTTTACGGGTCCCCTTTTCTTGTTGAGAATCCATTTATTCCTTTCTTGGGAATCCTTGGGTGAAGAATCTCAAGGTTTCATTTTTATTTAAAAATTTTCTAGCTACTTTTACCCTCTGGGCCTTTAGCCCCTTCTTCCCACAAGGCAATGTACAACCCTTACTAGCTTGGAAAACCCAATTCCCGAACCAATGTAGGGGAAATATGAGAGGGACAATGATGAAAAGTGGTAAGTATGGAAGGAATGGAAAATGACCTTTCATAGACCCACCTAGTGGAAACTCATCCCTAAGGGGACCAACTTAATAGGGCACTCTGTCACACCCCCCAGGTATGGACAAGTCAAAGAGCATATATTCCAAGCAAATGTCATGAAACAAAAGAGAGTTTAGTGCACATATTCAAATGCTTTGAAAATCAAAGTTACACATACCACGATACCCAAACTCATTACCTCATGGAGCAAGACCCACTTCTACTTCAGAACCAGGCCGATGGGATGGATGTTTTTGTTTTTGATAGATATGAGGTGTTGAAGAAAATATGGGCCCTCCAGGGCTAAGCTCAATTCATATGGCTTTCAGTACTCCATGTATAGGATCTGTAGGCCTCGAGACATAATCTCCTTAGTTATCCCTAGGATAGGGGATAACATCTGGATCCAACTTGGGGACATCTACTCACCGTAGAGCACACAAGAACCTAAGCATCTCTGGCATGACCTGTGATCTGCTAGATCTCAACAAAAATGATCAGTAATATTTTGGGGTGGTGATATCACCCCTGGCTCACATATGATACAATGAAATAAAAGTAAGCAATCATATATACAAATGGAAATGAAATTACAAACTACACTACTCTAGCATTATATGTAGATGGTATATACAATGAATGCAAATGCCTACCTACTTAGTTGTACTTACCTATTGGTTGAATGCTTAGGTGTAGTGAAATAGCCAGTGAAAACATCCTAGCAATGTCTCATAATACATGCCTCTGTGATTCATCATAAACCAAAACAATGATAAGTCAAGCACAAAAATAACATGAGTTAGAAAATGTATTGTATCATTGGAAATTGTAAAGTATAGCTCATGGAGGCGAGAGGGAGGGAAAAAATCATGCCAATTCATACTCTTAGGAAAGTTCTCAATCCATCTCAGAAAGGGATCATGAAAAATCAAAGGTTCAAAGGACCGACTCAAAGAGTATGAAATTTTGATGCCTTGGACGTCATCATATCCCAAGGTCTGGGAAAGGACTAGTAAGAACCTAGAGGATGAATGATAATTTCTTAAGGGAAGGCTGGAAGATTGATATAACAAACTTCTTTTTAAGGTATTCAACCTACCCTAGATTCTAAAAGAAGGCTCTGCCCTAGATAAAACTCAATACAAGGGACATGTTTCCCAACTACACCCTTAATGACATAGCGAGGTAAAGTAATTGAAGGGGGTTGGAGAACCTTTTCACAAGTACCCTGCCTTGGGAAAGCAATGTCCTCACCTCTATCAAGATCTGAGCACAATGGTGGTTGATAATATTCCTCATAAAATAAATTCAAGTTCTCAAAGGAGTACTCATCAAAATCTTCAAGGTATGACCTAAAATCATCAAGAGAAAATAGAACTAGGTCACCCTTGGAGATGTCTGTAACTAAATCGTTTCCTTGTTTCCACATGTTAGAATCATTAGTAAACTCATATGATAGTTGTAAAGGAAAAATTTGGAAATGTCCTTCCATATCATAAATGGGATTCTTATTAGAACCAATCACATCCCAATTACATCTTCCAACATGTATGAACTCATCAATATTATCAACAATGTCACTACCTTTATAATAACATGAAGGATTTAATGCATCCAAGGGCTCCTCTAGTACATTTTCTCTTTCCAATTCATAAAACAAAGCATCATCAAAATCTTGGAAAGGGAAATAACTTACCATGTTCACTTCTTTTTGTGTAGGAGCATTAATGGCTTGGATGGCTTCATCAAATGGAAGAGGGTCCAGTACATCATCACCAAGACTCATCTCTTTGTCTTCATAAACAATTGAAGGAGCTAGTTCTTCCAAGGGTTTCTTTACTTCTTCACCTTCTAGATCATAGAACAAAGTGTCATCGAAAAAATAGAAAGGAAAATCACTCACCTCATTCTCTTCATCTTGTGCAGGAGATAAAGAATATTGTAGAGCTTCATCGGACGGAGGAGAGATTACTAGTGCTTCATCCACTTGATTCACTTCTCTAGTTAAATCTTCATTGCATTCTATCAAATCATGGGAAGAATCTTGCTCCTTTTCAAGGGGTTGACAATTTTCTTCATAAATTTCTCCTTCTATATCATAGGGTTCTTGGTATTGAGTATGGTATACATCCCTGAGATCTTCCACAATCTCAGTGGTGAATCCTTCGTTCTCTAAGGCTATTGTGAGATTTTGAAGGGCATATTCATATGTTTGGCATTGTGGTTTGACAAATTCAATAAACTTATATTAACCAATTCCAGTAAATATTTGTAATAAACAAATCAAAACTCTTGATGTGGGGAAAAAAATAGAAGAGTCCAAACATACAAGCCCATAGAAGGCTTTTCGAGCCTTTAATATCAACGTGATCCCCAATGTCCATGTTGGTAAGAATGGAAATCAAATGAAAGAAGGTATATGAACAAGAAAAAAGGTTGGGAGGGATCATATATGCAGTGATTGCAGAGATGAATCTAAGCAGAACCTCTCAATCAAAAGCATTGTTGAGATGAGGATGCCAACGATTATATAACTAAAATTTGTAAAACACGGAAGGATTAACAAGGAGAATAGAATAAGAGAACATAAATATGTCATAATGTATTAAAAGGAGAATAAAATATGAGAATAATAGAAATATTTCCTTAATACACCAAAAAATAGGAACGAAATGGATCTCCATATCCTCTTCCTAAAACATAATGGTTGGAGTTTCTTAAGCATCCAAGTCTATTATCCACTAAGAAGGATCCAATAAATTCAAACTTTAAAATCTTGTGAAAATTTTGCAATCAACTAATTTTCCAAACGATCAAATACCACACTTTTGTATCAAATACTGCACTTTAATAACATTAATACAATTACCACACTTCTATATCTATGAATTTTTTTTTTCCCTGAGATATTTTAGTAGAGCACTATAACATCCTTCTCTTGCGTGTACTTCTTATGTGACTAATTCCTTAAGGACACTTGCGTGCAAGTGATCCGGTTCTTATATGAGTGATCGCTTCGCTTATCGATTTTGATGATGAGATTGTGATTTACGATGTTATGTTATGTTATTATGTAAAGACAAGTGCTATTGACTGGTTTCTCCTGAGTGTGCAGGACTCTTAATATATTGAGGAGGTCGATGGCATCGATGGACCTCCTTGGACTCCAGACAGAGTCATGGAGTGGAATGTTTATGGTTTGCGTATTTATGTTATTGCATATGTTACATATGACTGATATAATATGATGTTGTTTATGGATTATTGACATGTTTGTTGATGGATGCAGGTTGATGATAGCTTTCTAATTAGACTCACATTTGGAGTAAAGGGGTCATGCATGACAACCAGATATATTTAGGGAGAGGTGTGGAAGTAGCCCTTCCACAACCTACTAGCACTCTCATCATGGCTCGAACTGTAGGTTAATGATTACCTAGTTCGAGGGATCCACTATGTCGTGAGGGTAGATTGAGACAGTCACTCACGAAGATTCTAAGGGGCATGCAATAAGGCAGGGTCCTTATTCCTTAGAGGCCCTTAGTCTCCCACAAGGTCACCTGACAAAGTATTGACTCCAGGGGTTTGACGTCTACCAAAATCAGTCAAAAGGTGAGTGGCACCCTTGGAGCACGTAGTGCGTCTTGAAGGGCACGTCGCACAAATAAAACAGGAATGCAAGCGAGTGGCACCCTTGGAGAACATAGTGTGTCTTGAAGGGCACGTCGCAATTTTAACTCTGGAAAGTTAAGAAACCTAGTACCTAGAAAACTATGCCTCTTTAGGACCTGGTCGGCCTTAAAATGAATGACGGTATGAGTAAATTTTAATAACTAAAATTTTCCTCTAAAAACTGTTGCCAAGCCTAGTGAATTTAAAACCTAGGTCTAAGTAGAACATGTGAACCAAAAAAACTAAATGGACATGTAACAAGAAGGGGGTAAAAAAAATTCAAACATTAATAATTAAAGTAAAATTTTAATGAAGGATTAAATTTTTAAAAGGGTAAATTTTTGTTTATGTATAAACTTGCTAATTCTGAACTTAGATAAAAGGGGGAACTTAAAGAAAAAGAGAAACTTAAATAAAAATGGGAATGCCTAACTTGGTAGGGAATCTAGCCTTTGAAACTTTCTATTTGTGAGCTCAATTAGGCTTTAAGTAAGGCGTTAGTCATTTAATAAATGTAAGGTAATAAAGGGACATCGAGGAGAGTTTTTAGGAATGCTTTCAGGTGGGTGAGAAAAATAGGAAAAAATTAATTAATTAATTAATTTCTGGTGCAATTAAGGGATTAGGTGACATGTTAACAGGGGAGGTTTAGCCTAATTAAATTTAATAAAAAAAAATCTAATGAGGGTTTGGGAAAATAATCGCTAAGAAAACTCTATAAAAAGGATGGCGGAGGAGGAGTATGGATCACGACTGACAAGCGTAAGGTTACGCTGCCGATATTTTTCTTGACTAGTTTTTCTTGTGGGAGTTGGGATTCCTAGCTCTATTAGAGAGTGGTAACTCGACCTTGCGAGGTGAGCTGGGAGCTAGCTTCAAGATCACCTTTAGAATTTTGCTTAACCCTTCTTAATAAACCAATTGTTTTTCCTAGTTCGTAGGGAGTAGCTTCATCGTGTATTGGGCCAATGGAGGTCACTTGGTTATCTCTTGGGCGTTCGAAGAAATGAGAAACGACACAAACACTTTTTCTAGCGAGAACAGTATCCGGCTCTGTTCCAACGCCTTGCTCAAAGCTCAGCAAACCATTTTTGTTGGTCGAACACCCCCCATGGGTTCCTTGGTTAATATTCCTGCATTTTGTGGTTGCACACAATGAATTTAACCCATGGATGTTCCTTGCATTCTCCTTTTTCCCTCAACGTGTTGCCAGGAGAATTATCCAACCAGTTTTTACTCTGCGTTGAGAGTCGTGTGCTCTGCGTTTTTATTCCAGGGTTCCCTTCTCTCATGAATTTATGCAAATATTTCTCTAGTATTATCACAAATTGTAGAGAATTGCATTCTGAGGAAACTATAATGGGCCTGGAGGATTTGTAAAACTTTTTAAATGTTGAAAGCCACGATTTTTTGTTTCACTCTTCTTTTATGTCAATCTAACTACTTTGCATGTTGGATTACTGAGAGGGGGGGTGAATTAGTAATAACGTAATTATAATCCTTTTTCTTCAAATGTTATATCAATGTAGAATTATTATCCAATAATGAGCAGTAATAAATAAACAATCAAACACATACACAATACACTAGTGTTTTACGTGGAAACCCAAATCTGGAGAAAACCACGGAATGCTTTTTCTTATATGTATTGAAGAATTACATTAATTGGAAGCACCAACTTCCTTTGTTTTCCAGCTGTAACTGGAAGGAGGATCCAACCCCCTAGTTTCTCAGGCTACAACCTAAGGGAAGCTCCAACTCCCCAAATCTCTGGCTACAACCAAAAGGAGGCTACAAACCCCAATGTTCTTTGGCTACAACCACCTATCCTTGCCCCGTCCTGCCACCCTGAAGTAGAAGTAGAATGATGGAATCACTGTCACACTATCACTATGAGATATACCGCTGTAAACCTGTACCAATAAATCTGAACCATGCATCAACCTGTACCTCAACCTGTACCACAAATAAGTTCATCAACCATGCACCAACCTATAATCAACATGTACCATAAACAAGTGCATCAACCATGCACCAACCTGTAATCAACCTGTACCATAAACAAGTGCATCAACCATGCACCAACCTGTAATCAACCTGTACCATAAACAA
>ML777101.1:244602-315697 GCA_009831015.1 Picea engelmannii
AAAAACAAGAGACTAGCATTTTCATCAAACTTTTCTTTAGTCTCACATGCCTAGTTTTGGATTAGTCAACAACCCTAACTTGAAGTAATCATAACTTTGAACCTATAATGTAAAAATATATAAAACTGATACACAATGTTCTTCAATGTGGTTTATGCAATTCCTCCAAGTGGCACTACTTTGAACCTCTCAGAAAAGGAGTTATAGCAAAAATGGCATACCTTGTTGAATTCTGGATTATTCTAGAGAGCAACCTTGTAGAGCGTTCCCCACACAAAATATTTAATGAAATGATCTGAAAATGTTACAAAGAATACTAAAGACTGTACCCTAACTACCACATTTTGTCTCACTAAATTTGGATCTGTTATGAATAAGTTATGACGTTTTTACCTGAAACACTAGATTTTGACTAGTTTCAGGACTAGCCACAAACCCTATTTTCCACAGAGTGTAACTCCCAAAATACAACGACCCACAAGCTGAATTTGTAACAAAATATACTTAAATATGTTTTATCACTTTCATAGCAATTTCATGATCTGACTCCTTATAGAAAAAAATTTATAGCGAAAATGGTGAGATGACCTGAAAATAACATACCTTAGAAAGCACCATCAAAAGAATTTATCCTTCCTTTCATTTCGGCCTTCTTTTCTTCACTTTTTTCAGAATTTAGGCTTATATATCATTTGTATACCTCAGACACCTATATATATTCAATATTCTCAAGTTTGATTCAAATGAGAGATCCTTGCCTCTTATTTATACTCTCCAAGTAGCTTCCTTAAAAACATCTTCTAGGTCACTCGGCCCCACTTTCCTTATTTTAGGGTTGGGTTCACTTCTAATTTATCCATTAAATTTATTATTGAAATAATATATTTTGTATTCAATTTGAATTATAATACACTCATCACTTCACTTTATTATTTACCTATTAAAATCTCTTAAACCACTTTGATTACTTTGACCTTTTGGGGCTTCTAGATGACATATGAGGGTCCTCCAACTTCGTAAGGCCATAACTCTCAAACCGTGAGGAGTTATGTGACGTTCTACATACCACCAGAAATGAAATGACATGTACTATCCATATAAAATAGTATTATCTGAAAATATATCATAACTCATACCGTTACCCATCAAACAAACTTGGGTCCATTACCCAAACCTGGGGTCTCCAACTTCTCATGACCATAACTCTCTAACCGTGAAGAATTATGTGACATTCCACATACCACCATAAATGACATGACAATAAATATCCATATAGTATATTTTACCTAACAAATTCACTTTCCTTCATCTCATTATTCCACAATTAAGCATGGGTTCTCTTACTTCACAAAGCGTCATCCTGTGAGGGCTTTCACCATAAGGGGACCACTTTGGAGTTCATCCATATTTATTTCTTATCAACCATGACAAAACAATAATGATTCATATTTACATCAAACACTATTGGGTCCATTACCCAAACCTTTGTGCTATGGGTCTTTCTTCAAGGGTTGACATCAATGACAACCAACCTTAATCAACATTGCAATCATATTTAAAATTTTGTTTTTACAAGGTTTAAATGTATTTTTTTTAAGAGAATCCTATGGTGATTATCCCTAGACGGTTCCATAGTCAAGTGGTTTAGATTATTTTGAAAAAAATGGTTTATCTCCTTCTATTCTTTTTTAACACAATATATTTTTAATAGAATGTTTTACTTAAATTCAAAAAATAACATGAATAAAAATTGTTGGTTGTGTGTAAATAATTGAAAGTGTGTGATAAGAAATTCTAAATCTTAAAAATATTATCAAAGTTCAAATCTTCAACTCATAATAACAATTGTTCTACTCAATTTTACTTAGTAATTATTTTAGAATGTAGGGTGTGAGTGCAATTCCTCATAGATTGATGACAATTAGTTGTACAATGTAATTCCTAACAAATTCAAGACAAATTTGAGAATAAGGTAATGCATTAATTGATCTTGTTCCACAATTTTAGCTTTAAAGTGTTGGAGTAAAGGAAGAACATGTTGAATATATGAAAAAGTATAGAAAACATCATGCTCCTCAACATGTTCTTTCTCTTTATTTGATCTCATAATTTAATGAATGTTTGTGGAAACAAAAACATTGACTTCCTCTTTAATATTTTAAAATAAATACAAATCTCTTTTAAAAAAAATACAAATCTTTTAAAACAAATACAAATCTCTTGGAAAACCACTACCCACCCTTTTTTGCAAGTTCATTCCTTCCACAAACATGTTGTGGGTATGTTTCTTTCTAGTGAGCATCTCCAATATCACTACTCCATAGCTATAAACATCACCTTTTGTTGTGACACATCCACCTAATCCATATTTTGCATTCAAACATCTTCATCAAAAGGTTTCTAATTCAAATTTTTTAATAAAAATAGAAAAATCATGGCATTCCCAAACATGCTATGTATCTCAAATAATCCATGGAGGAATATAGCCTGTGGATCCCTTGAGTGCATGTGTGGATGTGAGAGCTAAATCATTTGAGTTTGCAAAACATATAGTAGCAATGCCAAAGTCTATTAAACATGCTATCATATATTCGCCCAAAAGCACATTGTTTGGTTTTAGATCGCAATGGATCACTTGCATGAAACAATGGTGATGGAGATAAGTCATGCCTTGTGCAACGCCTATTGATATAATCAACCTTTGAAGCAAATTTAAACTACTTTCTACTTCATCATCGATATATAACCACTTATCTAAGCTTCCATTTGGATATGATTCTAATCAGATTTTGATGCCTAAATCTACCCAATACTTTGCACTCCCTGTCAAAACTCTTCTAAGCCCCTTCATTTTCCAGATTGAGAAGCTCCACTACAATGATTGTGCCATCATTCATAACCCCCTTATACACTTTCCCAAAACTTCCCACTCCTAACAAGTTGGTGTCATTAAATTCCTTTAATGCAGTGATGAGCTCTCCATAGTAAATTCTTTGGTGCCCCACATTTAAGGATGCCCCAACCTTTATAGGAGTATGCCTCTTGCAATTTCATCTCCATAAGAATCCCAAAAACAAACACAATACAACAATGACTCCAACTGCAACAAAATGTATGATAACTCTTTTTAGATGTGAAACACTTTTATGTTTGTGAGAAGAGCTTGGTGATAGACTTACCCAAGGTCCACATAGACTAGGATTTCCCATAAATTTTGTAGCACCAACATTTTTGAAAACTCCTCCCTTCAGAACTTCTCCTGATAGGTTGTTGAAAGATAAATTCAAATGGATGAGCACTTTGATATTTTTCAATGACATGGGTGTTCCACCTGACAAATTGTTGGAGGATAAATCCATGTCCTGAAGACTTTGAAGTTCATTGAGTGACATTGGAATCATACCTTCAAGTGTGTTGCAAGAAAGATTCAAGTATTCTAGTTCTTTGTTGTTTCTAAGCCCACTTGGAATGTAACCAGTTAACCTATTTGCAGAAATATATATAGATTGAACCATAGTCATCTTTCTTAGTTCCAAAGGGATGGGTGCCTGTAATAAATTGTTTGAAAGGTTGAAATACAAAGCTAAATTTGCAAGATCTGCAACCTCTAGAGGTATGGGTCCACTAAGCATATTGTATGATAAATCTAGATCTAATAAGTTCATACATTTTCCTATATTTGTAGGTATATTACATGATAACTGGTTCCATTGAAGATATAGATATCTTAGCTAATGGAGGTGGGAAATAGCATCAAGGATCCTTTCAGAGAGATTATTGTTGGACAACTANATCACACACATGAAATATACAGAGACAGATATTTCCTGAGGAAACTCATAAAGGGAAAAACCTCTTCTTCTTGATATGATAAGTAAGATTTATTTTCTCTACATTATCATTCTTATAAGCACCAAATCATTGTGAGGCTACCACCTCTATTTTGCAAGATGCAACTTGTTGAGAGCACCAACTCTCTAGTTTCTCTAGCACCCACTAGAAGGAGGCACCAACTCCCTGAGTGTTCCAACACCAACTGGATGGAAGCACCAACTTCCAATCACACAGGCACCAACCTGCATAACAGAGAACACTATTTCTCCCTTGCACCACCCTACCACCCTGATTATACAAATTTTGTTACTGAGACTTATTACAGTGATACAGTGTTTACCAATATCTTACCAGTCTCATCATTGTTCTGCTGCACTGCTATGCTCTGCCTACATCAGTTTCTTCCTGCTCGCATTATTCTTCGAGATTTCTATTCTTATTCTATGTCTCTGCTCGCGCATCTCAAATTCCTATGCCTCTCTTAGATATGCATTTATATTCTATGCTCTATGCCTCTTCTGTGTTTTTTAGCTGTTGCACATAACCTACTTTTACCCGCATGAATTCCTCTCAACAGAAGCAACCCCTTCTCTTCTCTGTTCTACGTATATTTATAATGACAAATCCTCTGCAAGATCATACACCTAACTCTTCATCCCATCTGGTGATTACGCTGAGTTTGTTCTTCCTCCATGATCGTTATGCTGAGATTGTTCATCATTAGTGGTCATTCATGAGATTCTTTGGCTTCTCTGGAAGCTACAGTCTTCGACGCTTTTCCATCTGTCAATCATCTCTATGATGATTCTTCATTCCACTGGAAATTACCTCGAGACTCTTCAACTCCTCTGGCAATGACCCTGAGATCCTTTGAATTCTCTGGTATATGCAATTAGTTGATTTCTACAGTTATAAATAGTCTGTCTCTAGAAGTTACTCAGAGAACCTCTGTGTGCTCGTGTCTTTGACACTTTTTCCCTTCCTGAGAAAAATACCCCATGGGTGCTGTATTTTCTGGCTAAGCCCCTTCCTTTCATGTGATCACAATGGTGACCTGATGCCTATCAACAAACGTTTCATGATTTCATGTTTCTGGTGATCGACTGTGAGTTACCTCGATTTTCCCAACTCACAATATCAGAAATGGAGCTTAGAAGCTCTAGCTCCTTCCCTTCTCTTTCGGTGTTGTGACCAAAGATTGTGACCACAATCCTATTCAAAAAGGTATTTCACAATTTCGGCGATCTACATTGTTGAGCCTAGCGATGTGCTATCTCCTCCCTTAATCTTCATCAATGTGACCACCAGCTATGACCAGGGGCCAAACAAGAGGGGTGCGTTACGATTTCGCATATTGTGAAATCTTGATCTAAGTTGTCTCGAAACTCCCAACTCCTGAAACTCTGAAATGCTTCATATTAGACCAATGGTTGAGATCTCTCCCTCTGCTTGATGACTGCAATCAGATCACGACTTCGCGTGTCGGGCACTTGGACATGAGTCAACCCTGACTCTCTCAACTTTCGATATTTTGAAACCATGCTTGACAGATCAATGGTCCACGACCATCTATGATCCAACGACCCATATCATTTCACGACTTCGCATATCGCGAGTTCCTACAACTCTCACCTTTGACTTCTGCAACTTTGCGAGTCAGCGAAATGCTGATCTCTCGCCACTTGTCCTCTGGATCTAACGACCCAGATCATTTCGCGACTTCGCATACTGCAAGTTCCTACAATTCTCACCTTTGACTTCTCCAGTGTCGTAATTCAGCGAAATACTGATCTCTCGCCACATGTCCTTTAGATCCAATGACCTAGATCATTTCACAACTTCGCATATCACGAGCTCCTACAACTCTCACCTTTGACTTTGGGTCTCGTCTGTGTTTCTGAGAACGTTATTTCTCCTGAGCTTTGGTAATGGTTCTGGTGCACACTTGTGATCTGCTTGCAACTCTGCGCTATTCCTTTCACTTCTGTGTGCAACTTTGTGCTATTCTTCCTGAGCTTCCAGAGCTAGCTCATTTGTTTCTTGGTTATTATTCTTGCCATGCACACTTTGCCTATAAATCTTCCACCATCGTTGTTGTTCTTTCCATCAACGAAAAGCACAATCTACCTGTAAACATGCCAAAAATCTCCCCCTTTGGCATTGATGGAAACCCTGAATGACTGCACTATTCTTCTTAGACCTTCATCTATAACATTCAGACCAAACCTTTTCTCCCCCTTTGACATCAATTTCAAAGAAAACATGCTCTCCCTGAGTTGTTGCAGTACTGTGCAGAGGTATCAGATAGTCAACCAATACATACTCCCCCTGACAGGATGGACTCGCTTAGGTTGATAACGGGGACACGCCCAACTTCTGGCAAAGATATTCAAAAGGTGTCTTGGGTAGGGGTTTAGTAAAGATGTCTATGATTTGTTCTGTGGAAGGAATGTAATTGAGCTAAACAACTTTGTTTGTAACCTGGTCTTTGAGAAAATGATACTTTATTGGGATATGTTTCATCTTTGAATGGAGAACAAGATTCTTCAAGACACTAATGGCACTGGTGTTATCACAGTGAAGTGGAATTGGGTCAGTATAAGTTACCTTCAAATCTGCAATAATTTGTAACATCCATAAAATCTGAGTGCAACAAGTAGCAACAACAATGTACTCTTCCTTTGTAGTTGATAATGAGATAGATCCTTGCTTTTTACTAAGCCATGCTACTAATGAATCACCTAAGAAGAACACACCTCCACTGTTGCTCTTTCTCTCATCCAAATAGTTTGCCCAATCAACATCTGAATATGCAGTTAATTGTAATTTATGATTTCTAGGATACCAAAGGCCATAAGTTATTGTACCCTTCAAATATTTGAAGATACTCTTGACAACTGCTAAATGACTTTGTTTAGGGGCAGACTGATAATGACCTACCATTCCAACAACCTGCATTATATCAGGATGAGATGTTGTGATGTACAGAAGACTGTCTATCATTGATCGATATGTTCTTTGATCAACATCAGGTGAAATATAATCTTTACTGAGCTTGCAACCAACCACCATAGGTGTACCAACAAGAGAGGAATCTTCGATTTGAAACCTCTTTAACATCTCTTTCAAATACTGTTCTTGAGAGATAAATATCCCTACAAAACTCTGATTGATTCGTAAACCAAGAAAATATGACAGTTCTCCTATCATGGACATCTCAAACTCAGTCTGCATTGAATTAGCAAACCACTGAACTGAAAGGTCATTAGTGCATCCAAAGATAATGTCATCTACATAAACCACAATGAATAATAAATAATCACCTTCAGATTTTATATATAAATTATTGTGAACAGTACCTTTCTTGAACCCTTTGTCCTGTAGAAATTTTTCCAGTATATGATACCAGGATCGTGGTGCCTGTTTAAGTCCATATAAATCCTTTTTCAACTTACAAACATAGTTAGGAGTATCTATCAGTGAAAATACTTCAGGTTACTCCATGTATACTTCTTCTTCTAGGTCTCCATTAAGAAAGGATGACTTAACATCCATCTAGTATACTTTAAAGTTCTTATGGCAGGCATAGGCTAGAACCATTCTGATGGCTTCCAATCTTGCCACTGGTGCAAAAGTTTCATCAAAATCTTGTCCTTCAACTTGTGCATAGCCCTTACAGACCAATCTGTCTTTATTATTAACAATTTCTCCTTGTTCATTTATTTTATTCTTAAACACCCATTTGGATCCAATTACATTCTAATCTGTAGGTCTAGGAACGAGTTCCCAATTATTGTTCTTCTCAATTTGATCCAGTTCCTCGTTCATTGATTTTAACCAATTTTCATCTTCATTGGCTTCATTGAAGTTCTTGGGTTCCACCATGGATATGAAGGCTATATGTGATTGCTCGGTGTTTTTGACTATCCTTCTCCTAGTTTGTACACCTTTGTCTTTCTCACCAATTATCTGACTTGCAAGATGATTTTTGAGTAATTTTGGAGGAAGGATTTGATGTTGTCTGCTGATTTGAGTATGCCTGAGTATTTGCATCTTCATCTGACTCAGAGTCTTCTTGTTCATATTCTTGGACCTCTTCATCTTCAACTTCACCTATATCCTCTGTTGTTGATTCAATATTACTCACCTCTCTTACTGGAACTCCTTCATCAACCTTTAAATCAATGCAATCAACTAATTTATGCAATCTTTTATTAAAGCATCTGTATCCTTTACTGTTGGTAGCATATCCTAAGAATATGCCTTCATCAACCCTGTCATCATACTTACCAAGGTTTTCATTATTATTCTTTATGTAGAACTTACTCCCAAAGACTTTGAAGTGTTTGATTGAAGTAGGTCTTCCATACCCTAGTTCATAAGGTGTCTTGTCACTTTGTGGTCTGAGGTGAGCTTTGTTAAGAATATGGACTGTTGTGTGTATTTCTTCTACCTAGTAAGTTTGACCAATGTTCTTCTCATTCATCATTGACCTAGCCATTTGCTGAACTATTCTATTTTGCCTCTCAACTACTCCATTTTGTTGTGGAGTTCCTGGGATTGTGTATTCTCTCTTGATCCCATGTTTATCACAAAATTCCCTGAAATCACTTGATATAAATTCTCCTCCTCTGTCTAACCTTATTGCCTTTAACCTCTTGCCTGTTTGATTTTCACTTAAAGCTTAAATATTTTAAATTTTTCAAATGCTTCATCTTTTTCCTTGAGAAAAGAAACCCAAGTAAGTATGGAGTAATCATCAATGATCAACATAAAGTAGTTTTCCTTCCTTGTGCCTTCCTGTCTTGATGGTCCACATAAATCCATATGAACTAATTGAAGTGGTTTCTCTGTTGAAGTAGAGCTCTTGGATTTTAACTGTGTCTTGGTTAGCTTTCTTACTTGGTAGTGTTTACACATTGAGTATTGTGGCTTTGATATTCTTGGAAGATATTTCACTGCCTCAAGATTTTTGAGCTTGATTAAGTGGTCAAAGTTTAGATGTCCAAGTCTCATATGCCATAACCATATTTCATCATGTTTCCTTAGATGGAACTCTTCTCTATCTTCTTTCAGCACATATACATTATTATCCGTCCTTATGCCTTTGGCCACCACTTGTCTTGAGTTTACAGACTTTATCTTGCAATCCTTGGAATTGAACACCACTTCACATCCTTTGTCAGACATTTTACTTACACTGAGAAAATCATGTTTCAACCCATCTACAAGCAGAACATCTTGGGATTTTCCTTTACCATTACTTAAATTCACCATCCCTTTACCCTTGATTTTACTAGGAGCATCATTTCCAAAGGTTACATTTCCATATTTGCTTTCACTTAGAGACAAAAACTCACTTTTGTCTCCCATCATATGTTTGGAGCATCCACTGTCAATATACCAGGGATTCTTTTGTCTTTGAGATGACAACACTAATCCCCACTTGTCATTTTCCTTCCTCTTACAAACCTCGATGTTGTCATCAGAGGGATTCAAACATGATTCATAGTTCCGTAAGTGACAGTCTACAACTTTATGTCCATAATTATGGCAGGTGTAACATTCTGGTTCATTGAATAAGGGATCATAACGATTTTTATGCTTAACATGTGTCCTTTTCCCAGCCATCACATGATTTGCAGTCTGTGATTTTTTGTTACTTGGCTGTCTCATTCTTTGTTGCAGAAGATATCTATTCCTTGAGTGTTTTGATTACTCATATCTAAATCTTAAAGAATAGTTTACAGCTTTGTGACCAAAGTTAGAACAGAAAAAACAATATCCATAGAAAAATCCTTTGTACTTGGAAAATGACTGTCTTCTTTGAGTAGGTCAATTTCTTCCATGCTTATGATTTCTTTGTTCTACAAATCCAGTTCTAGTACTTTTCCTTTCACTCTTCCTTGGTAGCTGATTATCTTCCTTTGTTTCTCCATATTTGTTGTTGTGAATGAATGTAGATTTGACAAACATGATGGATTCTTTGTTGCTTGGCTAACTACAACTTGATCCTTATTCATAACCCAAACTAGTTTTCAAATTTGGATTCCTTTGCTGATTCAAAATGGTGGTTAATCCTTCTGAGGCTTTAATGCTTTGAATATTTTGGAGATACAATGCTTTGAATTTCTCCATCTCTTTTCTGGTTTTTACTACCTCTTCTTCCAAGGCTTCACATCTTGCCTTGTTCTCTGATAATTGTTGTTTTAGAATGTCCTCTATTTTCTTTGCCTCTTCTAACTCCACCTTTAGCAGGGCAAACTCTTCATCGAGTTTTTTAGCATTCTTTTCAAATTGCATCAACAACTGTTTTTGTTTTCTCTTCTCTAGTCTGAGTCTATCAATCTCTTCTAAGGCACTGATTAGTTCACCTTCCATATCAACAACAACTTCTTCAACATTAACATCACTTCCTGTGTCTTGATTATCATAATCCTCTTTGGCAATAAGCATAGAGTCATTAACCTTATCTTCACAGGAAGAATCACTATCTGTGTCTTCTAAAGAGTCATCATTGTTTACACATAAACGTTTCTTTTTACCAAATCTCCTGGGTATGTACTTATTTTCACCTTCATAATTTTGATCCTGCTTCTTGTGTGGACACTTAGATGCAAAGTGACCTATCTTTCCATAGTTAAAACACTTGAAGGGAAACTTTACTTGATACTTGCCTGATCCTTTCTTTAGTATTCTCACAAATTTTTCTTCAATTTCATCAGGCTCGGATTTCTCATTCTTATCTTCTTTAAAAGAAGCTTCTCTAGTGTTGGATTTATCTTTACCTATCCTCATTTCATATGTAGTCAACGTTCCTAGAAGTTGATCAAAAGCCAAATCTTTTAGATCATTGAGTTATTCTATAGTAGAGACCTTCGGGTTGAATCTATTTGGCAGAGATCTCAAAATTTTCTGAACTAAAGAGGCTTCCTCAATTTTTTCACCAAGAGCTTTCATTTCATTTACTAGTTCTTCAACTCTTAGAAAGTACTTTCCAATAGTTTCATCTTATTTCATTTGTAGCTGTTCAAACTTTACTCTGTAGGTTTGAAGCTTGGAATCCTTTAGATTTTCATTACCTTCATAACTGCTAATGAGTTTGTCCCACATGTCTTTGGCAGTTTCTAAGTGCATAACTTTTACAAATTTTGCTTCTGCAAGCCCACTTAGAATAGAATTCATAGCCTTAGCATTGAAGCTAAATTCTAGATTGTCATCCTTATTAGCTAGTACAACTAGCTTTACATAACCAATATCTACCACATCCCATACATCTTCACCTAAATCCATTATGTAGGTTCTCATCCTAACTTTCCAGAAGGAAAAGTTTGTTCCATTGAACAGAGGGGCCTTGTTGGCTGAAGATCCTTCACGACTAGTCATGTTTAAGCTCTTAGAATCTTCCCTTAGATAAAAGGGGTCGGCTCTGATACCAATTGTTGGACAACTGAGAGAGGGGGGGTGAATCAATTTTTACTAGGCTTAAACAATTATGCCCATTTTTAAACTCTTTACAAAGTACTCAATGATGATCACAATAATGCGGGGAAATAAGCAATAGAATACTCAACATCAATCACACACATGAAATATATAGAGATAGATATTTCCTAAGGAAAACCATAAAGGGAAAAACCTCTTCTTCTTAATATGATAAGTAAGATTTATTTCCTGTACATTATCATTCTTATGAGCACCAACTCATTGTGAGGCTACCACCTCTATTTTGCAAGCTGCAACTTGCTGAGAGCACCAACTCTCTGGTTTCTCTAGCACCCACTAGAAGGAAGCACCAACTCCCTGAGTGTTCCAACACCTACTAGATGGAAGCACCAACTTCCAGTCACACAGGCACCAACCTGTATAACAGAGAACAATAGTTCTCCCTTGCACCACCCTACCACCCTGATTATACAAATTTCGTTACTGAGACTTATTACAGTGATATAGTGTTTACCAATAGCTTACCAGTCTCATCATTGTTCTGCTACACTGCTATGCTCTGCCTACATCAGTGTCTTCCTGCTCTCATTATTCTTTGAGCTTTCTCTTCTTCTGATCTATCTCTGATCGCACACCTCATCTTCCTCTACCTCTCTTAGATATGCATTTCTATTATATGCTCTACGCCTCTTCTGTGTTTTTCAGCTGCTGCACATAGCCTACTTTTACCCACATGAATTCCTCTCAACAAAAGCAACCCCTTCTCTTCTCTGTTCTATGTATATTTATAATGCCAAGTCCACTGCTAGATCATACACCTAAGTCTTCATCCCCTCTAGTGATTACGCTGAGTTTGTTCTTCCTCCATGGTTGTTATGCTGAGACTGTTCATCACTAGTGGCCTTTCCTGAGATTCTTTGGCTTCTCTGGAAGATACAGTCTTCGACACTTTTCCATATGTCAATCGTCTCTATGATGAGTCTTCATTCCACTGGCAGTTACCTCGAGACTCTTCAGCGCCTCTGGTAATCACCCTAAGATCCTTTGAATTCTCTGGTATATGCAATCAGTTGATTTTTGCAGTTACAAATAGTCTGTCTCTAGTAGTTACTCAAAGAACCTCCATGCGCTCATGTCTTTGATGATTTTTCCCTTCCTGAGAAAACTACCCTGTGGGCACTGGATTTTTTGGCTAAGACCCTTCCTTTCATGTGATCACGCCGGTGAACTAATGCCTATCGACAAACATTTCATGATTTCACGTTTCGGGTGATCAACTACGAGTTACATAGATTTTCCCAACTCGCGATATCCAAAATGGAGCTTAGAATCTCTAGCTCCTTCCCTTCTCTTTCGCTGATGTGACCAATGGCTGTGACCATAGCCCTATTCGAAAAGGTATTTCACAATTTCAACGATCTCCATTGTTGAGCCTAATGATGTGCTAGCTCCTCCCTTAATATTCATCAATGTGACCACCAGCTGTGACCAGGGGCCAAGAAAGAGGGGTGCGTCGTGATTTTGCATATCGCAAACTCCTGCTCTGTGTTGCCTTGAAAAACCAAAATCGTGAAACTCTGAAATGCTTCATATTAGATCAATGGTCGAGATCTCTCCCTCTACTCGATGACTGTGATCAGATAGTGACTTCACGTGTCGGGCACTTGGACGTGAGTCAACCCTGACTCTCCCAACTTTCGATATTCTGAAACCATGCTGGACAGATCAATGGTCCACGATCATCTGTGATCCGACGACCCAGATCATTTCGCGACTTCGCATATCGCGAGTTCCTACAACTCTCACCTTTGACTTCTCCAGCTTCATAAGTCAGTGAAATGCTGATCTCTCGCCACGTGTCCTCTAGATCCAATGACCTAGATCATTTCACGACTTTGCATATCACAAGTTCCTACAACTCTCACCTTTGACTTCTCCAGCTTTGCAAGTCAGCGAAATGTTGATCTCTCGCCACATGTCCTCTGGATCCAATGACCCAAATCATTTCGCGAATTCGCATATCACGAGTTCCTACAACTCTCACCTTTGACTTTGGGTCTCGTCTGTGTTTCTAAGAATGCTATTTCTCTTGAGCCTTGGTAATCATCCTAGTGCACACTTGCGCTCCGCGTGCAACTCTGCACTATTCTGTACACTTCTGCGTGCAACTATGCGCTATTCCTTCTGATCTTCTCGAGCTAGCTCATTTGTGTCTTGGTTGTTGTTCTTTCCATGCACACTTTTCCTGTAAATTTTCCACCATCGTTGTTTTTCTTTCCATCAATGACAAGCACACTCTACCTATAAACATGCCAACAATTATTTATATCGAGAGCTAGGACCCCTAAGTTTCTAAGTTGCCCAATTTTTGTTGGGATGTTTCCTTTTAAACTGTTGGCTCGCATATATAACCGCTCCAAATTTTTGATGATTTTTAAGTGAAGATGGGATTTCCCCCATGAAAACATTGTTATCTAAAGCAAGTTCTAATAAATTAGTAAGGTTTCCAATTTCTGGTGGTATTTCGCTTGCTAATTGATTCACCTCCAAGTTTATGTAATACACTTTTGTAGAGAGGCAACCTATAGAAAAGGGAAAATGTCCCTTTATATTATTAAAGGATAAGTCTATGAAGCTTATGTTCGAACGGTTAGTAAGAGCAGCAAGAATGGGAAATTTCATGGCAATGCCACTAACCAGTTGATTATTACTTAATACAAGCTTCTCGAGCTTCTTCATCTTACTCAACTCCTTGGGCACTACTCCATTGAGTTGGTTATAGGATAAAGAGATGACTTGAAGGTTCGTACAATTGACGAGGGAAGAAGGAATGTTGTCACTCAATTGATTAAGGGCCAGAAAGAGACCTCTTAATGGGGTTTTCTTTCTACACAACTCCGTGGTAATGTGACCAATTAACTGGTTTTGACCTATACCCAATTCTTGAAGATTGGTACAATAAGACAAGGAATATGGAAGTTGTCCTAATAAATGGTTTGTAGTGAGAGCTATAACTCTCAAGTGTATTAGCATGCCCAATTCAGGAGGAACACTCCCGTGAAGGTGGTTTTCATTGAAATTTATGTACTCCAAAGAGGATATATTTCCTAAGTAAGTCGTGATTGTACCTGTCAAATTGCTTCTTTTTAACATGATGGATTATAAGTTGGGGAGGATGCGTAGATCTTCAGGAATGTTTCCTTTGATATTTTTAGTGAACATAGATAATATTCTTAAACTACGACAACCACTGACAGTGGGTGGGATAGAATATTGGAGTTGATTCCTATGCAAGTAAAGCGTCTTTAACCGAAACAAATTTCCCAATTGATAAGGGATGTGACCATGAAATTTGTTATCAGTAAGGTCGAGTATTCTAAGAAAGGATATATTTTCGAGAAGGGGAGAGATTATACCTTGTAATCCCATGCCAAAAAAATTAACGAAAACTACTCTCTATCTTTGTCGACTACATATGATACCTGTCCACTCGTAGAACGAAACATTTGGTTTCCAAGTAGTGGATAAAGATTGAGTTGGATCATAAGTGATTGCAGACATGAATCTAATCATAGCCTCTTGAGCCTCTTGATTAGAAGATTTGTTGAAATGGGGATGGGAATGATTAGATAATTGAACTATGGAAACTAGAAAAGGACTAACGAAGAGAATGAAATAAAATAAAACGAACATTATTCTCATGATAGACCAGAAAGGAGAATGAACGTAACAGAACTCCATATTCCCCTCCTCAAATAGAATGGGAATGCTTGGAGTTTCTTCATTTATTTATATAAATTGGATTATTATATAATTTTTCATCCATATCAATACTTTCTGGGTGGAAAGCATTGGAGGAATCAACTTGCAGAGCCATTTTGACAGCATGTCCCAATTTGGAAAAGTGTGTCCAAAAAACTGTTTGAAATATTCTGGAGCCATTTTGAAGCATAAAAGGATATTGTTTTTGGTCCAAACCTTCTCTATAGGAATATGTCATATTATAAACAACGATATATTTCCTATGGTGCAATAATCACCTCAATAAGAGTTTGTATGAAAAAGTTATGTCTCCCGCAAGTTGACCTACCGTATTGACCACCAAGGTACAAGTGGATGTGGGTCTAGCTACGTAGTGTATTTCAATATCATTCTAAAATTTCTAAACATGATCACTAATTGAGGGTTGAGGAATTCAAAACCATAACCCTAGATATCTATTAAGCCATGTTAAATATTGGGCTGCTAGGAGGAGAAGGGGTTCCATTGTTTTGTGTTGTATCTTGTTCCATAGTTAAGGAAAACATCCTAGAGTGGTATTTTGCGGGCATAATAGAGGAGGAGGATTATGTAGAAATTGTTTATGCCATAGTGTCAAAAGGTAACTCTATAGTGAGCTCTCATTCCTTTGTATGTGCATTTTATAACTGAAGAGCAAGAGAGCAAAGAATAAGCCTCACCTTTTAGCTGAGTTTTCTCTTGTATTGGGTTTCCCAAGTCAAATCTTTTTTTCATTGTGTGGATGTTGTGTATTTTGTGTATGTTCTTTCATTTTATATTTCAGTTATTTCATAAGTTCAAGCAAAGCTAGTAATTAACTAATATGGGATTGAAGGAAATAAATTGCAAAAATCTAAGATTTTAGAATAGTTTAAGATCTATTGTGATGAAATGTTCTAGTGGAATATCCACGACAGTTTACAGATCAATGCCCACAGATAAGCGAAGGTTATGGTTGATTGATATGCCTACCTTGGGGAGCATCCTTGTTGCTAAATGGTGGTGCATTTTCTAAAGGGTACCTCTCCTTGGCAGGTTTTTTTGCGGTACATATTAGCAATAGCTTAGTGCGTGGGTAATATTTGTGGGGACTTCGATTTGTGTGATATTAATTCTTCACTATGCAAGTTCCAAAACTCAAGCTCATTCATTTATTTTAAGGAGTGTTTAGGAAACCTTGGTAGCAGTTGTAGTTTTGGTCAAATGGAATATTTCTCACAATAGATCCGATCAAGATCTATCAAGGTGAATTATTTGGAGTTAGAGGTTGCAAAGTACTTGCACTACAAAGCTTCCACATTTCTAGGCCGAATGTTTGAGTAAGATGGACATATTCTTCTAGCAACTTAGTGGCGTGTTCTTGGAAGGATTGGCCCACTTTGGCTCATCTACATGGCTTTCTTCCTTCTGACCATCCTACCATCAGTGAACCTTCTTGTTGAAATCATCCTATAGGAAATTATATCTTTATGTCTATATTTCATTTTTTGTATATGTAATGTTTTTAATATATATAATGTTTTTGAATATGTGTGTGTGTGTGTGTTGTCCTCCCTGTCCTATTTCTGGGGTTAACATGTCCCATGTCGTTTCCTATTTATGAGGTTTATATCAGGTCCTCCATGTCCCATGTCCTCATGAAATGTGACTTATTTAAACATATATGCAAAGAATTCGATTGAATTCACAATTTTCTAGCTCCTTTTAATAAATTACAAAAACGAATTCAGGTTACAAAATAGTGTGGCATAAATTTAAGATTCTCATTTGTGCTTAAAAAAATAAATTATATGAAAAATGGTTTTGGTCTTTCCAACAAGGGAGTTACACATTATCTACAGTCAACTCATCGAGTTTAGTGATTGTGTTATGGAATCCAAGCAATCTCTAGAAGATGAACGCATAAAGCATGTGCACTAAAAACAATAAAAAAAAGGTTATTGCAGTTGCTGCACAAATCCACACAAAGAAACAAAGGCCCATTGTGGGTTGTTATATTCTTTGTAGTGAAATTCTAGTTGAAGTGGATCGACTGATGGTCGAAGTCGAGGTGGATCTCCAGCAGGTCGAGGGGCGAGGTAGCTCAACAACAAGTCGAAGGTCGAGGTTAGTTGTAACACACCCAACCCCTTAAGTACATTTTTAAGGAATGGGGCATCTAAATTTATCTTTCCTTAACATCTCAAATCCTCTGTTCAAGGTCGACATCCTATTCTACTCACCCATAGCGTTCTAGCGACTGCTACCAGGCTCAAATCCGAGCTTTGGATTGCAATTTATGGCCTCCCGAATTTCTTCGAGTGCTATTAGTTGAGGGCCATGTGGTGTCCACTTGGATCCATCTCATTCGTACCATCCTCAAGATCCTACATCCATGGTGAAATTACATCCACTATCCAATCCAACAATGGGATTTGATATTTATTTGACATATAAGTTGTAGGGGAGTTCATCGTTCAACACTTCAGCGCTGAATGCCCCTTTTCCTTTCTGCTCGTAAATCCTCTGGAGTCCCGAAATATCAAGGTACTGCCATGTAGGTCCGGCCTTCGGCCCTTTTGGGAGCATATGTTCTAACATCCTAAGTATCCTGGATTTCTGAAATCCTAAAGTTCTGAAGGAACCTAGAATATATCCATGTGGCTCCTTCAGTGGGTGACACGTGTCACGTGTTAATGGGCCTATAGGGTCTACAAAACGTATGAATCCAGGTGACACATGGGACGTCAAACATGGGTCCATGTCACCTTGGGTGACGTCAGTGTGCCATGTCACCTCGGAATGATATTCCAATCCCTTCGATTCTACGGTCAAGGTGTGTCCACATAACCCTTGGGTTGATGACCTCTGTTACTTCATAACTTCAGCATTCCGGGAGTTTGTGGTGTGAATTCCTCCTTCCTACCAGAGTGGTCAACATCGGGATGACCATGGTCGATATCTAACAGTCAGGAGAGATCATGAAGGGTCTCGACATCTATGGTTCACATTTATTTGCAACTCCGACATTCGGGGAGTTTAATGTCATGACATCACCGTCCTCCCAAAGTAAGACTTCGTCGAAGTGATGACTACAGTTTAGATCCAATGGATAGGAGGGATCCATATGTATTATCAAATCGACGGTTCACATCACTTCATAACTTCGACGTTCGAAGATTTCATTACCTTGAACCACACCTCCTTATGGATTTCCAAACTTTGAACATGCGAAGAACTCTGATCAACGGTCCACGTGCACTCTACAATGGGCGATTGATATCTACTCTAGACTTCGGGAGCTCTCAACCCAAAGCACAACACTCCTCAGATATTCTGAAGTGTTGAACTCTGAACCACACTCGATCTATCCCCATGTGTACCTGATGCCAATGACCAGGATTTGCTCTGGCCTTCGGAGCTTCGTGAAACTTGCACGCTCTTGTGATTGTAGTTTGATTCCACCAGAGAACCAGGCTTCTAGATAACCATTGATCTGAGGACCACATGTCCCTCTACTACCAATGGCCCAGATTAACTTTGGTCTTCAGGACTTAGGATAATTAGTCTCCTTTATGACGAACACACAGGATCCGCCGAACTCACGAAGTCCAACAGACTCGAGGAGTTAACCCTCACACTTATTCCCCAAAACCAACGGTAGTGAAAGACTTTGGTTCCTCCCGAACGGATCTCATCTGTTCGTCCTCCAAATATAGGAATCCTCCCTTTCGGGACCTAAATCTTGCTATTTTTCCTGAGCTTGAGACTTAGGAAAGTCTTTGGTGTACTCCTTGTGCTTGCTCACCTTGAGAACCTTTCAATGCTTCACCAAGTGTTGGCCCTGCACACTGTGCACGAGTATCTCCTTTGATATTTTATACTCAAACGAGTATATTTTTATTCCTTGCACCTATATTATAGAAGAGAAACAATGGAAACTTATATAAAATCAAAGGTTCTTTCATTCGACCATGAAATACACACATAGGCGTATAAATCTAAAAATATATGACATAACATTACCCAATTAACTCAGATATAAGCAAAATCATATATTCAAAACACGCATTTCAATCTAAGTGCACAAGGTAAATGAAACACTTATCTATTACAATTGATAGCCGACAAACTGACTGTGGGTGTTAGCCTCTCCACCCAACCATAGGCTCAGAGGCATTCATTATTATCACTCTGGCCACCCCCGTGCCAAGCCATAATATCACCAGGGAACTTTTGTAGTTTCTTAGAGACTCTCTCTCTTGGTGATATTCCTCCTCAGTGTCAAGCTTGCAACCCTCATCTTTGAGGGGTTCTCGTTCTATTCTTTGTGGTAACCGGAACCACTCAATCCTTTAGCGCTTCACTTCTCTACTTGATAGCTTCTCACACGCCTTCCTTATGCATACCTGCAAGTCGCACACTCCCCTCAGTGTGTCTATTATTTTCTTCCTTTGCGTGTATTCTTGCACACCTTTCTCCTCTTCAAGAAGGTTCTGGACCTGTCCTATTCCTTATGTTCGAAGAAAAATCTGGTTAGTCTGGGCCTGCAGGAAAAAATGCACCCTCGTGGTACTTTGGGTTGACAATTTCTTATCCCTTTAGCCAGACCCTTTATGCCTCCAATAATTGGGGTAGTGGATTGTCCAACCATCATTCCCTCTCTTATTAACTGGTCTCTCCTTGGGATCAGGATGAAGCTGTCTATTTCAACAAGGAGAGAATTTGGGGTCATTTTTTCATAATGAACCCTCTCCACAGTTTCCTCACTCTTTCCTCTATTGATATCATGGCTAGTACTTCGAGGCTTCATCCCCTACAGTCAGTCATTGGCAATCAAAACAATAATACATTTACATTGTTCCCATGCCATAGCATGGTAATCATAATTAATGATTAATTACAAGCTGGGGGAAACATGGGTGTTATAATCCCCTCCCCCTTAAAAGGAACATCGTCCTCGATGTTCTTTCTCAGTAACACCTATCATGCCTTTGTCATTTATCTTCTTTAGAAATCTTGATCCTCTTTCTGGGTCAAGTCCTTTCAGACTCTTTGCCTTCATCACCTGCCTTCAAAAATATTGGACAACAAGCATATTAATGACAATTTCATGCGAAAACATTTTATTGTTGTTCAAAATTCAAGAGGAAAATTTTCATAATGTAGCACACTAATTATTTGTGCAGTTCATGGATTTGCATCCACATAGCTGTGTTGTTATTTTGGCTCACTGTTTTTCATGGACATACCCATTGTGTGCATGATCCCAATCGATATTTTATAAGAATTATCAAAGTCTCCTCTTCCTTGCGTTCACTCACCCTCTAGGCCCAGGATCAAGCATCCCCTTCTCTGTTATACATTCCCTTGGGTGATCCATCTTGCCCTGCAAAGGATTTCTTGCACAAGGATATTTATAATAAATTCATTGAGCCTTATAGTCGAGGCATCCCTCAGACTTTCTCTATTGAGGTGTCCCTCTGGTTTGTGTTATCATAACATAACATGTTCTAGGGAGATCATGGCTTACCACAGGGTTCTCATGTCTCAACAGTAGCCTCTTTCATGCTTTTCCAGCTTGACATCCTTCACCTATCCTCCCAAGACAGATCTTTGTCATCTCACCTGTGTCACAGGTATACAAAAATTATGAGATATTATCATCAATTTCAAATTCATAATTTTCTTGCAAATTTGTCACCCACGGATTTCCAAATTACACATTTTGTTTTTCATATCTATTCCACATAGGAACCAGATTCACAAGTATGAGATTTTTATTCCCATAGAATTCTGTCTCAATAGGAAAATGGTATTCCTTATGACTTACAACACTGACATATCCAAGACCCTTTCTTGTTGCAACTTCAACATTCCCCATCCAAACAAATTGTTAGTTTTCATGCACACTATATTTTCATTACACACTTGCAGTGTCTCACAAACAATTTCAGAACTGTGCATACTAAAAATCAATTTCATTTTCTCAAGAAGGAAATATCATTCCTCGTAGTTTGGATCAGTAGGCAATTGGTCTTCCTTATGGGATTATAACACTACCTAATCCAAGACCCTTTTCTTCCTGCAACTTCAACATTCCCCGAGAAAACAAATTGTTAGTTTCCATGCACTTTATATTTTCAAAACTATGCATACTAACAGTGTTAGTTATTTTCATATATTCAAGGATACAAATAAAAAGGAAATATCATTATTTATGTATGCATCCTTTCAACATACTAAATTTTCCAAAAGCAATTCAAATATCAAATGTCTTTAATCAATGTGCCAATATTCATGGCCACATTCACACCCAATGCACCCTTGCATTGATTTCAAGTTTGCCACACTTTATGACAAGCACTTTTCCATGGTGTGTATGATCTTAACCAACCTCTTCACCATAGGGATTATTCATTCTTGTTCATTATTGCAGTAGGACTGTACTTCCTACTACAGGCCGGTCATGATCCCAAATCAGTGGACATGAAACTCTAAGTTTCTCTTGAATGCACCCAAGAATTCTTCCTTCATTAGTAACCAGGGTGCCATCACTCATGACCACCCAATTTTCTTTCCTTTAACAACTACACAATTCAAGTGGAGTATTGGAAGGCCCTCCTTCCTCAATGAAAAATCCATTGTCTACCCTTTATGCAAACATGCATTTCCTCAAAGCAATTCCATGAAATGTGATAACTATGAGCACCTTTATTCCCAATCTCCCTAGATTGGTCATTGTACCCATGGTAATATTTACTCATGCATTTTCTTGCAAGGATTATAACTCATCCTTGATTGGAATAGACTTCCTCTCTCCATTGTTCAAATTCTTCTTTCCTGAATCTTACCCTACTTGGGTAGCAATGGAATATAATAGCCACTCAAAATTATTCACATATCAGTAAGAAATTAAAATACTTTAGAGGATATTCTTACCAAATTTATCCATACCTTATGCCACATAGGCATGAATATTTTATACATGTTCTGGCTGCTAGCACCCTTTTTCAGATTTTTACCTCATCAGTAGTGCTCCATGGGGACTTTTAAAGTCCCTTCAACAATGTTTTAACAACAACCTTCTCATAGTCTCCCTTTGATTGAGGTTGTCCATCATTGGTGTTGTATCCTTTTCGTCACTTAAATGAGAAAAATAAGGACACTTACAAGTTCAGTTGGGTTAGCTGAACAAGACAGAAATGAATGCAAGAGTTAGAAACATCAAGCATAAGAAATAAACAAACAACTAAGATAATAACAATTAAAGAAACTAAACTAAAGTGCATAAGGATAATAGAACCAAAGTTAACCAAACAATCGACCAACATTCATGACACCAATGGAAAGATTGTATTAGTGGGCAAACACCAAAGAGAAAGGGAGACTTATGAGTCCCCTCTTCCTCCAAGGGAGGGTTCTTGAATCCCCAATGTGAGAGATCTTCTTACAAATAGAAAACTAGAAGGAAATGGTGAAGAAATCTAAAGCTCATTCACTCAAGAGGTGATGTGAATAGCTCAATGAAATGGTGTGTGCATGCTCCAATGAAGAAAGAGGTTCCTTGCAGGAGAATATAGGCAACATAACAATACAAATGGATTCTTGGAAATATAGTGCACCCATGGCCTCTTTTTATATCAAATTTTTGAGGCATTATCCAACCGGTCTCTAGTGTGAACAAAAGGCTCTTTAGGGCACCCTTAGGTCTTTAACCAGCCCCCCACTCAAATTTAGCTCAGATTTGGGTGTCAAATCAACTTGGGAGATGAACCAAAAGTAGGTGGAAGGCCGACCAAAATCATAAATGCGTTGTTCTGAAGTATGCACGACTTTTTGCGTCCAATATCACACATCAAGAGCATGTGCGCTTTTTCGGCGTTTTCGACTAGCGCACATGTGTGTGCTTCCTTTGTATTCTGAGCGCATGCTGATTTTATAATGAGTTGTATGGTTTTTTTCCCTTTGGAAATGCATTTTTTGGACCATCGATGAACTAATAGGTGTTTGGATATGATGGATTCCTGTAACCATTTGTGGATGAAATTTCAGTGATAACAGATGTCCCCTGATGTGTAAGGTTAGGAGCATGCGTATAGTTGAAATACATCAATGTTTCTTCTACTGAGAGTACCTTTGTAAGAGAGAGTGTTTGAGGGAAATTGCAAGAGTGATCCATTGGAAGGAGAGGGGAACCTGTAGGAACCAAACCTTTCATGAGGTGTGGAAAAATAAAACTGTGTACAAATGAGGCGGGCATGCCCCATGCTCATGTCATGTAACTCAAAATGTGTAAGACAGTAACTGAAGCTATATTCTTATGTAGATAACTGTAGTTCCCTCCGGGGCGGTTTGATAATGGCAGATGACAATTCTAATGGTGAACATACCTTGAAAAGAGGTGAGGACACCGGTAAGAAGTGTCGATGACTTGTAGGCATTGATGGCCCATTGAATTCATAGGTCTTTGGCTAGTATAAAACAACTGCAATAGTCACATAGTAAGACCCACCGTAACATGAGATTGTGTTGAAGTCGAATGTTATGGGGGTCAACGACAACAGAGAGAAATGATGCTTATCCCTATGCCATATGAGACTCCTCATTATAGAGGTAATGAGAGTCAAGATATTGTCTCCCTTCTAGAAATTGTGTTGATGTCGACAAAAAGGGAGACACGACTCCAAGAAGAAAAGGGATTCATGAGATCCACTAGGTAAGATTAGGAATTGATGAGAAACATGGACGAAGTTAAAAAGTGGTGAGACTCAAGACTATCCTTGGGGGGACATACGTGAAGTTTGAGTGGAAACAACCATGAAACTGGGTCTATCGTCAGGGGGATGACTGGATGTGGGTTTAAACTATGCCTGAGGTGTGACAAAGTGGACAAACTGAGAGATCGGGGGTATATGGACTATGGTATACTCGAGGTTTATAAATGATGTCAATAAGAATAGGACATGGTGAATGCCCCAACCGAGGGTGACATGGGTTGCTTTGCCAGAAAAAAAAGAGGGTTGCTAAAGGTGATGACAAAAATATACATAAATGGGGGAAACAAAGTCTTTTTACAGTTACTGAATAAATAAAGAATAATTGGGGTGAGTGTACAAATATAGAAACATGTGCCCAAGTGTAAGATGGCTTGGCCTATGATGGCACAAGTTGTGGGGGCCCCATAGGTAGGTTTCTGTATGAGGTAAACAAATGGAGGACAATCTGTAGATGGAAAAATTGATTGTGGATGAAATGGAGGGTTAATGATACTGTGGAGGTGCAGTCAAACTTGAACCGTGATGAGATAACCTGGGAGTCCATTGGGAAAGCTAGCAAAATGAGGAGAAGGAGTATGTGGCTGATTCTCGGAAATGCATAAGACTATCAGGACTCCCATCCCTAGGGGGTGAAAGAAACATGAGTGTCGAAGTGCCAAGGGGGACTATGAATGGGACTAATCATGTGGGGAAGAGTGTTAGTGGGAGATAGTACCTAAAATGCAATGAAGGTGAGAGTACTGCAGAGCCAGATGTGAGGATCTTATAGGAAAAATTCGGAGGGTGTGACTGGGAGATGCAATTGATATTGAAAGGGAATGATTGCATACCATTGTTGAATATATACCTGAAGGGAATGCATTGAGGTGTGATGACCAAGCACTTGCACACATGAAAACTAAATACCTGACGTGAACAATATCTGAAGATAAGGAACATATAATAGTTATTCAATTAATTGTGAATATAAGCATGCGTACCTAGGTGTGATGTGACAAAAATTCGTCCTCTAGGGCCAAGGGTGGATGGTGACCCAGGGGGCATGGCTATGTAGGGGGGAAGATCCTGATCCCGTGGCTGAAGACAGATCAGAAAATGGACGTCCAGAGCTCCTATAATTGAGCATGGAAGTTTGGCAAAAGGGACTATATATAGTTGTAGGGTCCACATTGCCACATCATTTGTACCTGCTACCAGAGTGAGTGAACAAGATGTTTCAAAGAAGATTTAGAGATTTTGGGAGATTGAGCCAACTGATCCAGGATCACGAGTACCAGGTTAGTGGTCATATCCTCTTACATAGGAATTAGGATTTCGTTTTTGGGCATGGTTGTATAGAAGGACTTTGTCAGGGTGCCCCCCCCCCCAGTGCGTGGGCAATTGAAGTATTTGTGCACATGAGTGCATGAATTTGAGTGGGACAGCCACACACGGGGATGCATGAAAGGGGAAAATAGGCGCGCATTGGATGCACGCTTGTTCGAAGCACAACTGCACATTTGTGCGTGGTTGTGTCGCTGCCAGTTGTGCATGTGTGCGCAACTGTGTAGCAGAAAGGAGTGCTTGAATGTGTGTCTATGTGTGTGACAGGGGCACATTCATGTGCCCCTATATCTCTGATAGTTATGCATGAATGCACGACTGTAGGGCAAGTAGGTGCGCATATGTGCATGCCTGTGGGGAAAATGGTAGCACACTTAAGGAAAAGCTAACAGGTGTAAAAAACTTATCATTTTGAGACTTTTTGGTGATTTTATGGGTTGTGATGTCTTATCAAGTATTCTATATGTGGATGCAGGTGACCAGTTGATGATGTCAGTCCATTGGAGGGAGAGATAGTGGGTGCACCTGAGAGAGGTGGTGAGAGATGAGGAGTCGGGTGTATAAGGAACTTTGGCAGCCCGTGGGTTGCTAAAGTTCTTCGATTGCTTATTGGTGCAGGCATAGGAGCACCTGCTGCAGTTACTGATAGCTATGTGGAGTCCTAATCAATAGTGTTTCGTCATGCGAGAGGACAAGATCCCTTTCATGGTGATCGAGGATGTGTACTTCTTGACAGGAATCCCTTTTTGGGGAATCCCACTACCGGCTGAGCACGTGTTACCTAGGGATGGACAGTTGGATGTCTTGGCATGGAGGTATTGCTCTGAAGGGGACTTTATGTTAGACTCGGTGGTGAGGATTGGGGCGATGGACGCCCTTGTGCATCGTTGTATTGCAACGATTATTGTGAGAGTGTATGGATCTCTCGCTACTTAGCAGATCAGTGGTGGTCAGCTGATGATTGTGTAGAGGACACTGAGTGGTGATAACTTTACTTGGGGTGTGATGCTACATGCCAAGATAATAGGGCAGCTTAATCGGTGTCAGGCTATCGACTCTATTGAGTTTGCTTTTAGGTCTATCTTGGTGGCCTGGTTTTTGGAGAGGGTGCCCATGTTGCGCCCGAGATTTTTGTTAGACACATTGGGTGCGCAAGATCCGTGACTGAAGCAGTGGGCGGTGATATTAGCTCATTATGGAGGTGGGTAAGGTGGCCATTACTTTACGACTGATCTTGCACAGGTGTGGTGTCAGATGCCACATATCATACTCTACTTCCCATATAGTGGGGTGGATTTCCAGGGGGACTCAGAGATGGTATTACCCCTTGGAGAGGTGTTCAACCATAGAGGTATGTGGATGTATTTGATGGTTTGATTTAGATATTATAGCATATGTTTTATGTATGGATGGGTGTTGATGCTATCATTTTTTTTTTGTGTGTGTGTAGATGTCGGACCTCGCGGATGACAGGTAGAGTGGATCAGAGGACCAGCTCGTCAAGGGCCCACGAGACCACCATGGGGAGAGCCACAGGTAGAGGAGAGACAACGACAGGATGAGGTTGGTGCAAGGTTGGTCAATGATGAGAGAGCAGGCAGGAGATGCCAATATGATGACCCTGGTGTAGGTCCTTCACTTGCTCCTCTGGCGGGGGTCGGCAGAGAGTTCGATGATTTTTGTCAGTAATTGGAGGTGGTATTACGGGGAGTGCCTGAGGGGATGTGGATTCAGATCTAGGACAAGGGAGTCTTGGAGCAGTGTGTGGGCCTTCTGGTGGAATTGTGGACCCCGATCCATAGAGTAGATGTAGTGGGAGCGGATATGATGGGGCGGCTTCCCCCAGGACCAGAGGGACCTCTATCTGGTGGGGCACCTCCTCCAGAGAGAGGACCAGGTGTCTAGAGGCACCATGAGTACCTTTGTATATGTATTTGTGTATTTATATAGTCTTGCAAGACCATTTTGTATACGGGATGTGACACATATTTTTGTACCTATAGGGATGAGGTGGTTCACCTGCCTATGGGCGATGTATGTGTTGTACTATTTTTTGTAAACATTGATGGCACACTGATCAATATATATATATATATATATATATATATATGGATATACATTTTTGAGATCGTTGTGGTGCTTACATGTGATGATGTTTTGTGATGTTTTTTATGATGTCTAACCTATATGTTGTGACATACTTTTGATGGTTTATGTATGTGTAATGGTATCTTGATGTGATAAATGCCAATCTAACACTAGGTTAGCCATGTTATCTGCTATTTGATTGAATTGTCTTGGAATATGTGTAAATGTAATTGAATCAAAATGTCAAGATAAAATTCTAACTTGTAGGTATTTACGGAAGAGGCAAGGATCGCGGATATGGTATACATTATTGAGCTAAAGGACAACGAGATGGGGATATATTAAGATGCTAAGGTGATGAATATGGCGGTGACTGGCCTCAACAAGGAGGCCAATGACAACTGTGTATTTGGCTTGGTTGTTGGTTGCTGAGCCCAAACATATGCCGCTGGAGTGGAGAAGTTAATATGAGGGGGTATAGAGGGCCCAAGCAACCAAAGCGAGATTCTTGGTCCATCAGCTAGCTCCATCGACGTAACCTATGTGGTAGGCCAATGGAGGAGGAATCTGTTAATAACAAAAATGGTAGATTAGACGCAACGCATGGAGGGGGAAAAGAAGATTAAAAACTCTATAAAACGTGTACAAAAAAGAAAAATCCTACTGTATAATGTCTACGCTCAGGCGTAAAATTTCATTAAGTACAACCTGTCGATGGGTTCTTTGAGGGGGTGGCCTTTAGGGGAGGCCAAGACGTATGAGCCTTTAGTGAGGCAGTGTTGGATGATGTAGGGTCCATGCCATAACGACTAAAATTTTCGATGGCCGAGGGTATTGTGAGTGATATCGTAGGCAAGGATGAGGTCTCCTTCGTTAAATGAGAAAAGGTTGACATGGCAGTCAAAGGTGGCCTTCGACCATTTTTTAGCTACCTCATTATTCTATAATGATGACTGACGATCTTCATCCAATGACTCTAAGTGTAGCAAACATTGCTCCATTAGAGCAGTGTCGGGTAATAGCTCAATAGCAGTGCACAGTGTGGGAATTTTGCACTCGATGGAGAGAGTGGCTTCTACCCCATGGACAAGATGAAATGGTTTAAAGCCAGTGGCAGTTTTAGCTATCGTGTGATAAGCCCATAGTGCTGAAAACAACATATGATGCCAATTAGTCTTATGTTTGTTAACAGTGCGCTGCAACATGGTTTTGAGGACCTTGTTGACCACCTCTACCTGCCCGTAGGACTGGGGGTAGTACGGGGACGCAAACTCATGGGATAATCCTAATCTTGAGGAGAGTTCGATGAAGATCTCATTCTCAAAGTGTTTGCCATGAACAATGACTAATTGTAACGGGACTTCGAAGTGGGTGATGACATGGTTAAAGAAAAAACGTGTTGCGGTGTCAATGGTGTTGTTGAAGGTGGGCATGACTTCGGCCCACTCGGTAAAGTAATAGACGGCCATGACGATGTAATTATATCTATTTGTAGATCGAGGGTTACAAGTCATGAAGTCGATGCCCCATTTTCAAAAGTGTCCAGCAGTGATGACTGGGTGGAGAAGAGTAGGTGGTACTCATGCTTTGTTGGCGTACAACTGGCATTTGTCACATCATTTCACAGCATGCATGCAGTCGTGAAACAATGTGGGCCAGAAGTATCCTACTTGAATTATTTTCTGGGTGGTGGACATCCCTGAGAGGTGACAACCATAGGCACCACTATGGCAGTCATTCAAGACTCTATCTTCTTCGTCAATGGTCAAACATCGAAGGAGGACTGTGTCTACCCCTCGTCGATATAAAATGTCTTTGATGAGGAGGTATCGAGGGGCATGATGGCGAATGTGTTGACTATTGTCTTAGGAAATATGGGGTCCGAACTTTTGGGTTCACAGGTAGACGAGAAGGTCACCATACCAAGGATCATCCGAGGGGATGTAGAAGAGATGTTCATTGGGGAAGTTCGTGTTGATGGGTGAACTGGTAGTTTTGGAAGGAAACATTGAACTGAGTTTGGCAAGGATGAGGGGTTTATTTCTCTTAGGTTTTGAAAATTAGAGGTTGTACTCCTGAAGGATGATGATCCATCGGGCAATATTTCCATTAATTTGTCAGTGACTAAGAAAGTATTGCAGGGGGTTGGAATCTTCTATGACTTTGGTGGTGTGAAGCAGGATATAATGATGCCGTTTTTGGACTGTGAAGATGAATGTAAGGGCAAGTTTCTCTTCGTGATTGTATTGCAGGGGTGGCCCTGAAATATTTTTACTAATATAGTAAATTACATGCTCATGGTCGTCATCCCCTGGTTGGATGAGAACTCATGCCACTGAGATGGTTGAGGCCGACAAGTAGAGGATATAGTCATGATCATAGTCGGGGGGAATGATTAGAGGGGTGTTGGAGAGTTCCTCTTTTAAATCATTGAAAATAGCCTGGGCATGTTCATCCCATCGTAATGGTATATCATGAAGTAACAAGCGAAGTAAAACATGTGCACGAGTGGTGTAATCGGGGACAAAGTGGCATAAAAAATTATCTTTGCAGCTAGCATAAATTCCGAGGGGGGGGAATTTATATGATGGCTTGGAAATTAAGGGGGTCCATGGTGATTCCGCGTTGCGAAGCGATGAACCCAAGGAGCCATCTAGCGATGATGCAGAATACACACTTGAGGGGGTTCAAGCAGATGTTGTATTGATGACACCTTTGGAAGATGATCCGTAAATCATCAAGATGTTGAGTGCATTTCTTAGATCGAGCGGTGAGGTCATCCAAGTATGTGAGGATGATATGACCTAGATCATGAAAAATGTATGTCATGGCCCATTGAAAATTTGCACCAACATTATTGAGGCCAAAAGGCATGACACGATACGTAAAATTGCCACAGGGGGTAGTGAATGCGGTTTTGTATTGGTCAACTAGGTGAATCTGAATTTGGTTGTATCTAGAGAAACCATCCATGAAGGACAAAGCCTCATGGTCGACACAATCATAGATAATTTGGTCGATAAAGGGCGTTGGAAAATCGTCTTTGGGATAGGCGTGATTGAGGTCACGAAAATCAGTACAGACGCAAATAATGCCTTGTTTTTTGTTAACAAGGACAGGGTTGGAGACCCATGACGTATATGAGATGGGGTATATGAACCCAACAACACGTAGTTTGTCAATTTCGGATTTGATATCCGCAGCTTTGGATGGTTGTAGTGGGTGTTGCTTTTGACGTACAGGTGTGATATCAGGCCATGTGTCTATACGATGTTCAACAATAAAGGGATCAAGGTTGGGCATCTCTGTGTATGACCAGGAAAAAATGTCTTGGTATTCTTGGAAGAGAGATTTGTAAGCTATAAGTTCATCAGGAGAGCATGCGGTGCCTATGGTGATTTCCTCTATGATTCCGTGCTTGATGGAAATATCAATTTTGACGGTGGCGGAAATGTTGGCCATGTTTCCTTCTTCAAAAGCGTCGTGGGCAGGGATAGGGTTATTGAACCGGTCTATATTTCCTAATGGTATAAAATATTTGGTTTCAATTGCATATATGGAGTTGTGTTTAGGAGGCACAAAGGCTTCCTGTGAAAGAAAGAGCATTCTGTGATGGAGCATATTCCATGGGCAATCGGGTGTAGTTAGTTCCTTGAGGATATCTTCGTTGCAGTGGAATATGCGAGAATATAGGGGATCTAGGGAATTAACATTGGTGAATGTCACCAGATGAATTTCTTCAGGTGGCGAAGATGTAGAGGGGGTGATGCAAGTAGGTTTCGACGGTTCCCTTGACATGAACCAAATGTCAAGATACTGTGGGTTAAAAATTGTGGTTGGGCATAAAATTTTCATGGGGAAATGAACCAGCGAATTGGGGGGATTTGGAAAAAAATACTCATACAAGCCATCCATGAACCATGGAGGAGTGGGGAGTGCCTCAGCCTCAGGAGATATAATGTGAAAAATACCAGGAAAGGGGGTGGGGGTGATCACTTTTATCATGAGAGGTGGGGTGACTGGAGGATTTTGAATAATGGCCATTTGGCAGCATCTGTATTCAATGATCTTAGGACACTGGTATGTGAAATGATCAAGTGAGTCACAGAGAGAGAAAGGGAATCTCATCCATTCATTGACTAAATTTGTGACATAATGAATGTCAGTGACCTAAGTACTTGATGATGCAGATGGTGAGGGTTCTTGCTGAAATCTCTGGCGTACTGCCATTCGTGTCTGGCGAAACTGAGGGAGCGTGGGGAAATGGTGGGTGTAATGGCCATACTCTGAACATATGGAGCATGTGAATTTGGTTCGCATCCCTTTGCTACCTATAGTAGGGGACGTGGTGGTAGTACTAGGTGTGTTTTTTTTTTCTTGGGGGAGTTGGATCAGATTGCGTAACTCAAGGAGAGAAGGACATCGATTGGTGGGGTGTCCTTATTTCTCGCATAGTGCACAAGGAGGTTGAACTCGAGGGGGAAGAGGAGCAGTGGGATATTTATTCTTCCTTTGGCCCCCAGCTATAGAAGTGGTGCTAGAAAGTGGGGGTGAGGGTGGTGTGGTTGCAGTAAGTATAAGAATTTGCATTGGGATTCCCTCGGGTTGGGGAGGGAGAGATGGTTGAGGTAACATTATAGGTGGGTGTAGATACCATACTGGAATAGCCAACACCATATTGGGAAGGGTAAGTGTTGCAGCTATCTGGAAAGCTTGTACGCCCAGTGGGGGGTAAAAGAAGGGGATTTGAGTGATGGCTTGGTGGATTGTCTCCCAAACCGAGATTTTCCCTTGGGGAAGGGTGAAATTGGGAATAGGTGGAGCTGGAGAATTCTTAGGGGATTCCCAAGGGAGGAGTTTTGCAACTAATGGGATGTCAGATAGCAAAGAAGACTCTGTTGGAGGAAGGGTATCTCCAGTTTCAGTTCCCTTATATGAGATGACACATACTTGTGCTGAGGGATGTATGAGTGAAGGTGCTCCATGGTAAGTTCCTAGCAAGGATGGGTCTTTGAACATTCTGGGTCCCATCTCGATGAGTGGGTAGGCATCAAAATTACTGTGGACAAGAGGTAGGATGTTATCAATGTTGGAGGAAGGGTTAGGCTCGTAATGTGAAACTTGATCGATGGTAATGATCTTCCCATTATGGGGGAATATCATAGTGAGAAACAAAGAAGATGCCATGGCCTTCATAGCGTACATTTAGCTACGTCTGAACAAGATGTTGTAATCAAGTGGAGCGTCGATAACTTAAATGTCAATGAGTATGGTTTTTCTCCCGAGCTCAACGAGGACATTTTGAAAGAGCCTTTAAGGAGAGGATGGTCTTCCATCATAAGCTCTCAAAGTGATGGCAGATGGTATGAGCTCGGGGGAGCCAAGTTTATGCCATATTGTTTTGGACATGATGCATGTGGATGCACCTTCATTAATGATGCAGTGATGAACTCTGATGTTTCAGATTTTAACTGGTATTTGGAAATCTACTAGAGCGGGGAGACGGGGTTCCCCACTATCGAGATCGAATGTGATGAGTCTGGTATCAGTAGGGTCGACTTCCCCTAAGGTGGATAGTAATGACTTCCGTTGAGTGGGACAGGTTTGAAGGACTTCCAAGATTGACATGGCTACAGAAGATTGTGCCAAGTCATCGACTAGACTATAATTGTGTGCCTCCCTAGCCTAAGTATTATTGACATTTCATCACAATGGGATGTGAGGAATATGAAGAGGTGTTTCAGTATTAGGGTGTGGAATCATCAAATGTGGTCCAGTTGTACCTGGGTCTACTTCCGAAGTAGTGGGAGAATATTTCGGGGGTGCACTGTATTGACGACTACATGTTTGTAGAAGAATTTCTTCCTCGCTAGTGAGGAGGATAGTGTGATCTGCAGTAGTGCCATGGTTTGGATAATTCCCATATGTGGTGGGGCAGGGTGCGTCTCTTGTTGGGTATTCATCACCCCTTGGTGTGGAATGGATTTTTGCAACATGGCTGGGGGTGGTTGTTGCATATATTTTTGTGGGGCTTGTAGAGGGACAGGTGGTATTGGGGGATGTGGTCCATTCACAGATTCTTTCATCCATTTAAAGTCAAAAATTTAAGGGCAATGGTGAGTATAATGGCCATACTCACCACAAAGGGCACAAGGGAAGTTTGTCTGGATATTGTTGTTGTTCTTCCCTTGGCATTTGTTGTTATTTCCCCCTTGGGGGTTCTGGTTCCCCTGATTATGGTTGCCCCCAGCAGGTTGGTTTTGTGGGGGGTGGTTTCCCCCTGGTCCTAGGTTATTATTGTTTCGGTTTTATACTTGATTTTTGGTGTTATTCGACTAATGGGCCAGATTTTCTATATTCAGTTGTTCAAAATTTTTAACTTGCTGAAAGGGAGAGGGCTAAAAAAAGTTAAATCCAGCGTGTGGTTTTCCTTGTGGAGGAGCAATGGGATGTGGAGGACCAGGAAATGGTAAATACAGATTATGTTGTGGCAATGATATGTAAGGTACATAGGAAGGCGTGGCGCTTTCACTAGTTCTTAGGGTGTAAGAAGAGGTAGAGGGGTTTCCAGAACTAGGTTGAATAGTCGGGTGCATCATGGGTGTCGACGGGGGTCCACTTATGGGTGGAGGAAGGGCAACAGGGTATGGTTTTTGATAAGGGGGAGGAGGGTGGTAATGAGGTCCTTCGTACATCGGTGGATATGGATGTGTACCATACATAGGTGGCTTTGGGGGTTATGGATTGTGGTGTGTTGTGGTACCAATCAATCCATCCATGGAGTGAGACATCCTAGGTTTTTCTTGGTCGAATGGCATGGGTCTTGGGGCATCAGGTAGTACCATATATAAGTATCCTGACTATGAATAAATGAGTTTGAATTGTTGAGCCTTTCTAATGGCTTCCTCTTCAGATTGGGGGAAGATGGCGGCCACATCCTTGGAAAGGATGGAAACAAGTGATTTGAGAAACCAATTGAGGCATTGTTTCTTCGTAGCTTCAGCTTTGCATAGAATACGTCGTCGACGCCATTCGTGAATGTGGTCAGTGATGTGTGTGGCTGAGGTTTTTTTAAACTCTAAGAGAAGTTTGAGACCATTTTCATGATGTATTCTTAGTTGAAAGAAGGTCAAAAATACTTTGGCCGAAGATTCAAAGGTCACATGGGACCCAGATGTTTCTTCTACATACCACTTGGTTGATGGGCCAGTGAGCGTGTGTTGAAATAACCTCAATCAGACAGAGTCATCCATGATGTTGTTTGAAGAGCACCATAAGTGGAAGGTCATGACATGGTTGGCTGGGTCGTCTCCCACTTTTCCTTCAAACTTGGGGATGTCTGAAGGTAGTTTGGTAGGCATTGCAGGCCATGTGGGATCATGCAATATAGGATCATTGGTGAGCTTAGTCAGATCCAGTATGTTGAGGGAAGCCAAGTATGGCATCTGGGGTGGCAGTGGAGGATTAGTTCCAGCCATGGTGTGAGTGGTTTGTGTCCCTGACCTGTGAGGGGGGCTAGGTGGGGCTGTACTTCCTCCTTGGGAAGAAGTGTGCCCCCTGCTTCCTTGCAAAGGAGAGCTAGTTGATGGTTGGCCTTGGGAAGTGGAACCAAGCAAAGTTGATCCCAAAATAGTGGCACTTACAGAGGTGTGAGAGGGTTGAGCTGATGAGTTGGTGAGACTAGGAACTCCTCCTAGAAGAGGAGGGACGTTCTGCAAGCGTCTCAAATGACAGGGATTCTGTGGGTCCCCTATGATGTCCAACTAGCAAAGTGTATGTGTGCGAATGGTGATGAGAAAAATGAACAAGATTCTTTGTATTATTTTGTACCTTCAAAATATATCTCACAATCTAATGTAATCACAAGAACATCATACATAAATTGAAAACAAGCATATATGTGGGTAGGTGGATTTTTTCCATGTGGGAGAACAAAGAAAACAAATGCTCGTGTCCTAAAAAGACGTAATGTCCTTCCTCTCAAAATAGCATTGGACCTTCCAATAGCACTCAACAGTGGGGTCTAAAGCCACCGGAAGAGGAACTAGTGAAGGATAAAAAAATCAGTTATAATGAGGGGTAGAGGGTGCATATCCTGAAAGAGCTAGCAATATTTCCCAATAGCCACACAAAATCTTATCAAGGTGCAATTGCAGCCCACAATTTCCACCTAGGTAGATGTCCTAAAATTTGGTCACTAGGTACCTCGATCAAAGTGCTGAATTTATATTTTCGGGCTCAGAAATGGGTCACGGGCTGGATCCCTTCCAAGAGGTGGGTGCCTCAAGGGGGGACACACGAAACAACTGGACCTTGGCCTTCGACCCTTCATGAATATCTCCCTACATTATGGTGTTAGGAACACTTGACTTGGAGGATTTTAAAGTTCCCTGTTTGTCAACTTCTAATGTTTGAAGATGTGAGAACCAGATAACAAGGGGTTATTTGGATGCCTACCCCCGAGATCCTACCTAGACTAAAAAATTCTTTTGGCACCTCTTGTGGAGGAAAACTTAGTGATTTTTTAGAAAATTTTAGATGTGGTTGTTTGAGAGATTGGGGGTGTGAACCAATCTCGTTTGAATTAAGTGGGAGTGGATAGTCTCGTCAAGAAAAGGGTGGGGCATTTCAGAATCCCTTTGGAGGAAACTTACTTCAACCTCCATGATTCAAGATGAAACTATGTGAGTGAGTAGTGACTTTGTGTGTGAACAAGTGAAAATGTGCCAAATTTTTAATAAGTTATGTGTCACCTTTCTACATGTGGACTTCGTGTGGTCCTTACAAGTCTTGATTACCTAATTTACTAGATGCCATTGGTACAACCTTGCGGAATTTAAAAGTCCCTAGAAAAATAGCATGTGGACATGTGGGTCCTTACCAATTCAGTAACTCCCTAAGGTGATTTAATCTAAGAAAGATTCAAAAACTATCCTAGATTGAAAGCATGTGAGCATGTATGGGCTCGTTACAATAATCTTTAAACTCCGCTAGTGATGTAAACTAAGAAAGTAGCTTCAAAAACTATCCTATCTTTGTAGCATGTGGGCATGTATGGGCCCTTGCAAATTTAAGATTTTTTGAAAAAAAAGAAACTAAGAGGGGGCCCTAGGGGGGCTTTGTCCTCTCCTAAAGATTTTGTTTTGTTTTTTAAGGGAGATGAAATCTTCCCTCAACCATTTTTCTTTTTCTCAAGATCGCTCTATGGTGAGAGAGAAGGGCATACTCAATGATTGAAGTTAGTTTTCTGGTCCCAATGCAAGTGTTTATATATCTGATAGTGAATGATTCCAACTTAATTTTTATAATCAAAACAAGCCATCCATGTGGTGAAATAAAATCAAAAGAGGAGAAAAATATGGTTTTTAACTTCCTAAGTTCCTATGTTTTGACTAACCCTTCATGTGGAGAGGGAATCTAAGTGTGGTGCATATTACAATTTGCATAGAATCACTATTAAGAAGGCTATGGGCCTTCAACATTCCACAAAAACCATTACAATGTGAAATTTTTTGGACAGATGTGTGGGTCGTAGAGTAGATAGAGGTGCATGTGGCGCTAATGTGCAAATAAACGATGGATTTTTGGTGTAGGTGCGCAGAATGTGCTGAGAAATGCAATGAGTTTGGAGCACGTGCTTGGAAGACGCACCTATGGGTTTAAAAACCCATGCACTTTCTGATACATGGTTGGGAAGAAAATTCTGGATGGAATTCTCTTATCTCAGGTTCAAATTTGGCTTTTTGCAGGCCGGCATGGGCCGATTATGATCCCTACAAATTAAACAAATAAAAAAGAAGTGCTCAAACAACCCAAATGGGGAAGAAATTGATACCTATCCCCAGTAGAGTCACCAATCTATTGTATCATTTTCATCACCTAAATGAGAAAAATAAGAACACTTACAAGTTCAGTTGGGTTAGATGAACAGGATGGAAATGAATGCAAGAGTTAGAAACATCAAGCATAAGAAATAAACAAATGACTAAGCTAATAACAATTAAAGAAACTAAACTAAAGTGCATAAGGATAATAGAACCAAAGTTAACCAAACAATTGACCAACATTCATGCCACCAATGGAAAGATTGTATTAGTGGGAAAAAACCAAAGAGAAAGGGAGACGTATGGGTCCCCTCTTCTTCCAATGGAGGGATCTTGAATCCCCAATGTGAGAGATTTTCTTACAAATAGCAAACTAGAAGGAAATGGTGAAGAAATACAAAGCTCATTCACTCAAGAGGTGATGTCGATAGCTCAATGAAATGGGGCTTGTATGCTCCAATGAGGAAAGAGGTTCCTTGCAGGAGAATATAGGTAGCATAACAATACAAATGGATTCTTGGAAATATAGTGAACCCATGGCCTCTTTTTGCAAATATTTGAGGCATTATCCAACCGGTCTTTAGTGTGAACAAGGGGATCTTTAGGGCACCATTAGGTCTTTGACCAGCCCCCCACTCAAATTTAGCTTGGATTTGGGTGTCAAATCGACTTGGGAGATGAACCAGAAGTGGGTGGAAGGCTGACCAAAATCTTAAATGTATCGTTCTGAGGTATGTGCAGCTTTTTTCGTTCACAGTCGCGCATCAAGTGCATGTGCGTTTTTTCGACGTTTTTGACTGGCGCACTTGCGTGCGCTTCCTTTGTATTCTGAGTGCATGCTGATTTTATAACCAGTTGCATAGTTTTGTGCCCTTTGGAAATGCATTTTTTGGACCATGGATGAACTAATAGGTGTTTGGAGATGCTGGATTCCTGTAACCATTTGCAGATGAAATTTCAGTGATAACAATTGGCAATTGTCTTTCTCAACAACTCCAATTTCTTTCTACATAGTCTGGGACTTCCAGTCCAGCTAAGTTACTCCAAGGCCTTACTGGATTTACTTAACAGGGCTTAATCAAGCCCATTCACTTAAATATTCTTATTTATTCATTCTCTCTTTTTCTAGCTGTACTTTATCCCACGACTGTTCTTTTAAGACCTACAACTCTGTAAGCAATTCAAGGTTTTTAAGGTGAGAGAAGCATTCACCTTTTTCCTTTATTTTCTTTTTCAATTCACTCCCAATTGGGATCTTCCCGCTCTTTTCCTTGAGAATCCTTGTTTAGGCTCACCCTAACCCCTTAGGATGCATCAACATTATTTAGTAGAAAATTTTTTGTTCATAATGAATCATGAACTTGTGCATTCCGCACATTACTATTCAGTCATCAAAATGGTCAACATTCATTTGTTAGTTTTCCATTCATGCTTGATGTTTTAAAATGTAATTTAGGATTCATATATATATGCTTAAGGTTGTGACTATGTTCTCCCGACAAAGTCTTCACACATTTCCTCCATAGAGAACTCCTTCAGCATGCAAGTTCCTTATTGCATATCCTTCACTATCTATGATGGCCTCAACCTTGAGTTAGCTTCAATTGTTTACCAAATATTCCATAAGGAATATAAACATGCATCTTTGTTATGCCTCCATATTATTTATCCACACATATTCCTTGTTTTTTCAACTTTCATTCATGATGCACTTATCCACATGCATAATCATAAATCATTTAACTCATGATTGTTCGCAATTGTTCTCATGCAGTCCTCAATGGATTAATCATGTTTTATTTTACCATGAAAATAGATCATCCTTGCTCATTTACTCTTTCATCTATTTATACTAGCCCTTCCTAAGCGAATGGAACACATTCGCCTCAATCTATCATTCAAAACCAAACTTTCATGACTCCCCAGAATAGAGTCAACCATGTATCCATGGTATTTGTTCAATCTTGGCAAGTGTAATTATCTCCTTACACTCATTTAGGAAGTCACATCATGCCTTTAGTATACATATTCTCATACATCATACATGTGCATCACTTGCACATTTAATATCCTTGATATCTACTTGTTCTTATTATCAGTCTTCATATCAAACAACCTCACAATGCATTAAATTCACGCACTCAAGCATATACAGACATAGCCAAACATTCATCATTAAAGCTCATTGCTTTCACATTTTCCCATGTCATTCATACACATGGACATATCATACTTCCAGATCCTTCTCCCAAGGATCTTCCAATTATTCTTATGATAAGTCTCATAGAGATACTCATCATTGATTTGCTCTCTCAGTTGAGAGCTTGCAGTCATATTATCCTTTTTAGCACATATTTGTATATATGTAGGTGCATTGCTTGCACCTTTTTACCTCATCCATTCACATTGCTATTTTAGTTTAAATATTAGTGTTCTTTAGTGAGACATTAAAGTCAAACATATGACTAGTCTCACAGTCATAATTTCATACTGATGTTGCCCCTTCTACATGGAAATAACCAACAAGGTTTACCTTTTTCCTTTCTACTGTTAAACCTTCCATAATTCATAATTCATATGGGTAGTTATTGTATCACTCAAGTTAGTAAGATAACCACTTCTAGTCTCTTATTTTATGCCTCAATTCACTTTTGTTCAATAGATCCTTATAAGGGAATCTTTTCCTAAACTCTCTCTTATAGATATCTAAGTATACCAAGCCATATCCATATGGATACCATCCACCTATGGATGTTAATATGATCCACTGGTCATCCAAAGGTTTTTTTAAACCTCCTTAATCAAACCTTGCATCGGTCTCTCATTGATCCTTACAGTCATATCCTATTAAGGCAATAGGCCGCAAAATTATCAACTTTTATTCTTGTTGTTAACTCATGTTGTCATAAAATCATCCTCATCTAAAAGGTCCATAGTAGACCATACCTTACAACCCACCATAGGTTATATCATGCCTAATTTTCATGTTCAATATTTGTTTCCATATGATCTCTAGCATATCCTTGTGCACCAATCATTTCACCTATGTATGCAATGCAAATATATTCCACTTGCTTAGCTCTTTGAATTCTTATGCAATGACATGATGGAGACGACCTCCCCCCCCTTCTCTCTTCTCAATGAGGGGTCATCATGACTTCTCAGTCTAGGATCATTCAAGTCATTGAATCAAATTACTCATCAGATTCCTCGCAGAACCGTTTTCAACTTGACACAGGTCCCCCATTTTACTTCCTCGGTGCCCACTATGTGACACCTATGGACCCTCTCCTTGGCACTTTTTATCTCTTATGCCAATGGTCTGAGATATCGATGTTGATCTCTTCCCTTGATGTGACCACGGACTAGGACCGTGGGACAACTCCCTTCACGACCCTTCGGGACTTTCACGAGTGACTTACTCCTCCTTCGTAATTTATGAATTGATGAACTTTTTTAGGACTAGATCTACAACCCTCGTTCTTCTTGCAATCAACGACTATGAGGTATGGAATAGAATCAGCCCTCAGAAGTTAAAACATCAATGATGAGCTATCTGGACTATGCTTATCAAGCAAGGAAGAATAATTTTCCTGATTTCTGAGCCTAGACCATTCCCTATCTTGGGCCATTCCTCCAACACTAAACAAAGTGAAACCTTGAGAGAATGAGTCTTCCCTAGGGAATGCATGTCTCTGATTGCTGAACCTGGACCATTCACCTATCTGGGCCATTCCTCTGACACTAAACAAAGTACAACCTGGAGAGAATGAATTTTCCCTAGGGAATGAATTTCCGGACTATTTCCTAAGGAAATGATTGTCCTGCACCAACCTCCAAAATGGACCATTCTTCGAAACTTCTCACAATTGTGAGCTTCGAAAGAATGATTGTCAGGTAAGGCAGGCCAGTATTCTTGACCACTACTAAGAGTGAGCGTCAAGAAGAGAGACTTTCCTAGACCATTCCCCATGTTAACCACAATGGTAAATCACTTTCTATGGTACATCAGCAATCCATCGAACCATTTTCATTACGAAAATGACCGTTCGATATGGACCATTTTCCGAACTAGAAAATGAATTTCCATAAGAAATCTCAAACCACTTTCCGAACTGGAAAGGAATTGCTCATCCTGGACCATTTTTTGAATTTAAAAAATTATTGTCCATAAGTCTAACACATCAGTGCTCCCTCCCAACCTGGGAGACATCTCTTCCTTTTCCAATAAGGAAGTCGTCTCCGCAAGATCCGGCTTGAGTACGCAAACTCTTTCATATTGGACAAAAGATTTACCAAAATGTCTGCTTATTTGCTCATCTGTGGAGATATATATTGGAGAACCACTTTCTCTTTTCTGGACTTCATTGTGGAGAATGTAATGCTTGATCTCAAATGTTCTTCGGTTTTTCTAGAACACTATCTTTCTCTGAAGGTTTCATATAGCTCTAATCAATATAGTATATCATTATTGGATTCATCTTTTGTTTCCTGCTAGCTCATAACATTGTGGCAAGGGTCAAACTAGAACATATCCAAGTGGTACTTCTTCTACCATCATGAGATTTTTATCATGGATTAGCAATCCATCATCCTGAGCCTCTGAGTAACCATTTATTGTTGGGAAATACCCTACGGACTAGCAAACTAGGGTCGGGCTTGCATGCAAATTTTGACCGAAAATAAATTACTTTTAACCTACCACCCAAGATTAAAACCCCTCTTTCACAGTAAATGCATGAAGAGAATCACTAACCTTTTTACCGGCGTTCAATGTAGATCCTCCATTGCGCTGCTCCTTCCACAGATAACCTGCAATCAAGACAAATACCAACTACACATGCATGCTACTTCTCTACTCAAGGGTTAGAAATCAAACAAAAATTCATCAAACCATAGATAACTCATGCATTGGGATGGGAAAAGTATTCTTATTATTACTGAAAATGAATCAACTTACAATCAAAGTCGAGACCGACCACCGCTCCTTGAACCTGATCTTGGACTCCTCTTCTTTGTCCTCCAACTGCTTTGCGTTAATTCTCCTTTGGCTTGAGGAAAGGCTAAAGGGTTGAGACAACGGATTACAAAAATGGGCAGAGTTTCTTCGCTATAATTTTTCTCCTCCAAATGGTACCCCTACCCCTTCTTTTATAGGCTAGAAGGATCTAGGGTTTTAGACGAACCCTTGGCCATGCATCACCGGGAGTTTCAGTTAACTGACCCATAGCTTTTTGTTCTGTCGGAAACTTTCCTCTTTTCGTGCTTTGTTAGGTACACGCGGGCTATAGTGAGCCAGCCAGCATTCACATGCGTGCAGTAATGGGTTAGGGCACGTGGGCCTTGACCCAAGAGGATTTCCAAAGAGTTATTCAGTAGATGTTTTGGCAATGAAGGGATATGAGTTGGCCTGATGCCAGGTAAGCATGTGTGGTGCAATTTAGGGTTATAACAGATGCCCCCTAATGTGTGAGGTCAGAAGAGCATCTGATGGCCGAAATACATTACCAATCTTTTACCAATCTTTACTGATGTGCTGAATGAGTGAGCCCAAGGATCAGGAACCAGGAGGTGCCATCTGCAAAATAACAAATGTCTCACCGAGGAAGGCATAGCCATGCTCAGGATAAAATAGAACCATGGATACCAATCAAATACACTGTAGATCCATGTCAAATAACTATAAAGAGTAGCTGCGAATAATACACAACGGAGCTACATCTCGAAATCAGAAAGATATACATATAGAGTATCCATCTTTCAGAAGATGATGTGGTCTGATGGATGTACTTTAGAGCTCGAGCAACAACTTCAAAATCTGCTAAAACTCAGGTAGGAGTGTAATATGAGTGTATGACTGCACTACCCAGAGGTCTTCGATGGCTCGTTGGTTGTGGACTTGATAATATTGATGATCGGACTGAAGGCTTCAGTGATTTCGAACAAAGACTTGATTGGAATTTCAAGATGGCCGGGTATGCGGACAAGAGACATATTGTAGAGGGGCCGACTCAGGCTTAGTGACAAACTTCCCTTGGACAACAACACGACAAGTGATAAGACTCAGGCAGCATATATGTTAATCATAAGTCTACGAAGTAGGAGGCAACACAAACTCTCCATATGTTTGGAAGAGTAACCAAACGGTGGAGGACACAACTCTATATAGAGAGAAAAGCTTCCTAAGGTCGTACTACATCCCATAGTCTGATAATCAAACGGACAGATGTGCTTTATCCAAGGGCAACTCATTATGCTGCCAATAAAGAAAATACCTTTCCCATCCTCTTTTTGGAGTATATTTGATTTTTTTGTTCTTTTTGATAATTTTTGAAAAAGAGTAAAGGAATATTGCGTTACAATGAAGGAACGAGTACTGCAAACATACAAGCTCAAGGCACAAGGACAAGACTGATGTTCTGGTAAAATGATACTTGGGAAAAATCCTTCGATGGCCAAAGGTGTTAAGACAAGGAAGCAAACTGTCACAAGGCTGACGGATAAGGTATGCAAATGCAGTTGATAGAACACACAATGGTAACGTCCTTCGATGTAGGTTTAACGAGCCCAGAGAAGGTAAGCTCGGTGGTTTTTCATATTTAGAGAGTCTGAAAAAGCATAAAAGGAGACTCCACTGGTGTACCTTTTTCGACAATAGTCTAGTCGATTCGAAAAAGGGATAAACTAGCACCGATTAGACGTCAATTCAAAACCATTTTAATGAGTGTGACAAGGACAATATCACTTGACTATTTTTTCACTTTTAAGGAGTCTGAAAAAAGCTTAACTATGGACTCCACTAGGAATATTCTTCTGGACCAATTTAACAAGTGTGAAAGAATAAGGTCACTCGGCAATCTTTTCAATTTTAGGGAGTCTGAAAAGAGCTTAACTATGGACTCCGTGGGGGTTTCTTTTTCGTAAGTTTAGTCCCTCGGGCCCGAAAAAGGGATAAAATTATACCTGAGAGTACTCTTCTAAAGAACGGAAATTCGATAGAGTATACCTTTGTTTGTATAGTTGAACGTCCAGACCGAAAAAGGGGTAAACTACCACCGGACATACGTGACTTCAAATTTCAGTTTAACGAGCATGAAAGGTCACAAGATCGCTCGGTAATCTTTTCATGTTTAAAGGGTCTGAAAAGGGCTTAAAAGAAGACCCGTTGTTTTTTGGGAGTCCTGAGGATAAGACAAAGAGTGAAAAAGACTCATGCAAATGAGGCTCAAACTCATATTCAGGAAAGACTATACGGACTCCCGAGCCTACAGTGTTGTTAGAAATGGCATGGACACCATAATGTAATCAGGACCTACCTAGGGAATCCATGTTCTGGTAAGCTCTACCACCAAGTTGTGACACTTCTGGAGCAGATATGATGGTTCTGTGGCACAACCGGATGGGATCGATCCTATAGCATAAGAAAAAAGCAATGAGATGCAAAATTTGGGGTGGTATCCTAACTTGTATGCTCAAGTTGATTTTTGGAAAAAAAAATAAAATTTATGGACTGTCAATATATATATTTTTTTATTCGAAACTCAAAAAAAAAGTGTCCCAATACCTGATCAAATCCCTCCCATATAACTCCTGACTCACTCTAAATGGTTTTTTCTATAAAGAAACTGATAAGGGGGGCCAAAAAAGTGACAAAAATAGGCGAAAAAGTCTATAAATAAAAGCTGGCAGCTCATTTGGAAATTGACTCTGGAGCCAAAAGACCCCCTTTGCCAAAGATCATGATTCCGGGAGCTACAGTGGACGAAACGAACTTCTGCTTGGACCAAGTAAGTACAAACTCCCTTAGCTAGCTAATCAATACTTCATTTTTTCCATTTAAGTTATGTTTTGGGTGGGCGTCGACCTTAAAAAGGTTGGCCCTAGGTACACGTGAGTTGTCCAGAGACAGCCCACGTGTACACGCGTGCAGAGCAAATCCTGTACGCGTGTACATGCGACTGTCACCTCTACAGACTGCGTGTACCCCCCCTATTGATGGAAAAGCAAATGAAAAGAAGTATTGACCCTCCTTTACCTTGTTTTGTTGGAAAGATGTATGTCCAGTGGAGGGAAAGGGAGCATGAGGCAATCAGTGAATTGGTTGCTACAGATCCGAATGTTGTCGCCGTGTTAATTCAATGCGGTTTTCTCAAATTCTTTTTATGTCCGTTTATGCACGCACAACCAAGGCTACTAAACGCCTTGATTGATTACTGGCATCTTGATGCAGAGGCATTTATGCTGGAGGGGCAATTCTTGGTGCCCACCACCGAGGACATTTAATTTTTGACTGGCCTCTCAAGGAGAGGAGAACCAGTCAACTTCCAGACTTTTCCTGCAGGGCCGAGCAAGATCTCGGAGTTGATAGTTGAGTACTATGAGGCTGGGACTGATCGTAGGGGTTCCCAGGTACCCATTACCAATATTACGAACCTAGCACTACAGACTATCTTGTTACTTATTGGACGGATTACCGGCTCAACAGCCATGCATCAAGCTTCACGCCCATAGATGAACTATGCTATCCAGTGCATGAATGCACAAATTTTTGATTGGAGTACCACACTGCTGGAGTGTATGAAGAGGCAATTGACAGATTACCGATAGCGGACATAGAGGAACTTTGGGTTCGGGACTATCTTGTGTTCGTTCTTTTTTGAGAGAGTTCCATGTTTCAGTCCTCGGGTTGTAGTACGAGGACATTTGGCCTCTTTCCCTATAGTGTGTAGATGGGCAGTGTTACTGCCACGACAGGGTGGTGGAAGGATCGTCGAGGCCTTCGATGACTTTTTTTCTTGGCTGTCACGACAAATCCCTACTATCGAGGACTATCCATACGCGAGGATAGACTTCTCTAGAGATCCAGAGATACTCATGCCTCCTGGTGAGGAGCGACGGGAGATGGGGAAGTCTCCACCTTTGTAGTTTTTTTTGTTTGCATATGTAATTTTTATGTCTTTTTTGATATATATATCATTTTTTGTATCTCAGAGTATTTGACGGGTAAACGTTTGTTGCATGAAGATGTGGGACCCATGCGACCTACCGATTATGCATGGAACAGGCGTCACCCATGGCCAAAAGCTGCGGGTGCTGCCGCTGGGGGAGCAGTAGTAGCAGGGAACCTTCCAGCAGGAGAGGCCGAGAGGGTCCTTAGGTGAACTAAGTGGAACTTCACTGCACTCACTTGCATAGTCCCAATGGCAGAGATAGAGGACCTGCCGCCATCCATGCAGCCTCATGTTGTGGGGGCACCTCGGACATGGGTTTGATTGTTTAGGTGTTTATCCCGTGTTGTAGATGATTATAACAGGGCCCATAGGCCCTAAACAGACTTTAGACTTTTTATGTGCCACGATCACTTATATGTATACATTTTTTGAGGGCATCATCCCAGTGACTCGTTATTGTTCCCATTTTTGAGGCGCTTGCATCCATCTATGTACTCTGAGGATTTTATGATGTTTATATATGGTTTTTATCTCTTTTTTGTGTCTTATGGATTCTGTGTGCAAAAAATGTATTTATATGTTTATGTCCATGTTCTTTTATATGTGGGAAAGATGCCAATCTAAAATGTTATTAGCTAGAGTATCTGTAAGTTGGTTTAATCTCCTAGGAACATGAAAATATGTAATATAATCAAAGTTGTGTTCCAAGAGATGTACCCTAAGGAATCATCGGTGTAACGTTGGATCATGAACCCAATATATTCTATTTAGCTGCGACACAACCAGTTGAGCGTCTATATAGACCCAGAGATGAGAGATACCCAATGACAATGCATCACGAAGCAACTCAATAACTGCACTATACTCGACAACATTATTTGTGGTGTCACCTAATCATATACCTCCGGAAGATAACAACTAGCCCTGTGGTGTAAAGATTACCCAAGCTGCGGAGGCAAGCCTCCGCGTGTGTCGACTAGAACCATCCGCATACCCAATGAACACCTCGGACTCACTTGACATCTGCCACGTTGACGGAAGATAACATCAATGACACGTCCATAACACTTTTTAAAAGAGACAAAAAAAAGTAATAGTACAAAGACTATACATATGTTACAAAAAGTTACCCACAGTGACCTGTCTATGAGTAATACTTCTTGAGGTAGAGCCCATTCCTAGGCTCTACTAAAGCATTCCCTTCAAAATCAACCAAATGATAAGCGCCCTTTTTTAATACCTCCTTTATAATGAAGGGTCTGAACCACATGGGTTTAAACTTTCCTACCCCCAGGGGGTCCTTGTCTTGGTCATAGACCAGGACAAGGTCACCCTCAGAAAAAATCTGAGGACAAACGGACCTATCATATTGACACTTGACCTTATGTTTATGAGCCTTGTTGGCTAGGGCCATGTCGCGATGCTTCTCATCAAGCTACTCAAGGTGTACTAACTGTTCTTCAAGTGGAGAAGTGTCTGGCAATAACTGTACTTCCAATTTCAGAGATGGGATTTGACATTCGATGGGCAAGACTGTCGCTAGCCCGTAAACGAGTTGGAAAGGTGAGAAATCAATTGCAGTCTTAACAGATGTTCGGTAAGCCCATAATTCCGAATATAAAATCAAATGCCAATTTGACTTGGTTGAGTTGATAGTTCACTGTAGAATAGTCTTAAGAGTTTTGTTTACAGCTTTCACCTACCCATTGGCTTGGGGGTAGTAAGGTGATGAATGTTCCTGCCGTAACCCAAGCTTTGATGTTAATTCGGACATCATTTGGTTCTGAAAGTGACTGCCATGGTCAGTAAAAATCTCTCTCAGGACACCGAACCGTGCTATAATCTGGTTGAATAAAAAGAGAGCTGCAGTCTCTCCATCATCTTTAAATGTTGGCATAGACTCGACCCACTTAGTGAGGTAGTCGACAGCTACGATGATATAGCGGTGCCCCCTTGCTGACGGGGGGTTTCATGTAGTGTAATCAGTCCCCCACTTAGTGAAGAGACCAACTATGATGACAGGAAACATAGGAGCAGGATGTGCCCTCATCTTCCAAGAGAAGACTTAGCATGGATGACACTTCTTAATCGATTTGATACAATATTTGATAAGTTTCGGCCAGAAGTAACCTGCTCATAGAATCTTTTGGGCTGTTTCCAACCCAGATAAATGACCACCACAAGCTCTAGTATGACAATCATTGAGCACTATGACAGCCTCCTCATGAGTGATACATCGACGCAAGATGCAATCTACACCTCTCCGATACAACATATCATCGAGTATGAGATAATTCTTAGCCTGATGGCGTATCCACCAACGCTCATCACGAGAAGAAGAGGTGGGGCACTTCAAAGTCTGGAGATAGATAAGTATATCTCCGTACCAGGGGTCTGAAGATGCAATAAAAAACATATCCCCCTAGATAGGTGATTCCTTAGGCACAACGTCACCTGACTCAACCGGAAGTTCCGAAATAAGTTCTGCGAAGACCAATGACTTCTTGGAATTTGCTGAAATGAAGTCTAAGTCAAATTCTTGGAGGATGACCATCCATCTACTGATTTTTCTGCCTATAACTCATTGTGTCAACATGTACTGGAATGGATTCACGACAGCGATGACGGTGGTCTTGCGAAACAGAACATAGTGACGGAACCGTTGAACAACATGAACTGTTGCCAATGCAAGTTTTTCGAGATGGAAATAATTAATTTCTAGTCATACGAGGCCTCAGCTCAGGTAATAGATCACGTATTCTAAAAATGAATCATCTTCCTGAACTAAAACCATGCCTATAGTTGACTCTGCGGCAGCCAGATATAAAAAGAAATCTTTGTTATAATTAGGTGGCCTTAGCAGAAGTGCAGTTGTGAGGGCATGTTTTAATGCATCAAAAGAGCGTTGAGTGGCTTCGTCCCAGAAAAAGGGAACATATTTCTTTAGTAAACGCATAAAGCGCTCGGTGATTTCGTCATAGTTGGCGATGAAGCATCGTAAGAAGTTCGCCTTGCCGTGTAGACTTTGAAGTTGTAAAATTGTGTGTGGGGGGGGGGGCAACTGGATTATTGCCTCCACCTTAAGAGGATCGACCATGATCCCTGTTGTTGATACGATGAAACCTAAAAAATGTCCTGACGTTACATAGAAGCTTCACTTGTTTGGATTCAAGCGAATCCTGAAGTAGCGGCAGCATTCAAAGATTAGTCTGAGGTGCGCAGGATGATCCTTTCGCTTGCGAGAGCATGATGCTAAATCATCTAGATAGGCCTCGACTATATGTTTGAGGTCATGAAACGCAAAATACATGGCCCGTTGGAATGTGGCTCCATCATTTTTAAGGCCAAAAGGCATCTTACGATAGGTGAAGGTACCCCACGGACAAATGAATGTCATTTTGTGTTGGTATTTAGGTCTGATTTGGATTTGATTATATCCCAAAAAACCTTCCATGAACGAAAAGGCTTCAAAACCGGCACATTCATCAATGATCTGGTCAATGAAGGGTGTTGAAAAATTATCTTTTGGACATGCCTTGTTCAAATCATGAAAATCGGTACATACACGAATCGTGCCTTGTTTTTTATTGACCAGCACAGGGTTTGACACCCATTGAGTCAAATGAATAGGATAAATGAAACCTGCCTTGAGCAATTTCTCAACCTCAATCTTGATGGCTGCTGCTTTCTTAGGATTGACTGGACAAAGTTTTTGTCGAACAGGCTTGGCATCAGGATACGTTGTGATTTCATGTTCAACTATTTTCGAATCGATACCTAGCATTTCCTCATAAGACCAGGCGAAAACGTCGCGAAATTCTTTAAAAAGATCCGTGTAAATTTGAATCTCTTCAGGGGAGCAATCCGCTCCAACGAAGACATTCTCCACAATGCCAGGGTTTCAGGAGATATTGATAGGTATAGTTTCAGCGATAGTCACCATATTCCCCTCAGCATAAATTTCCTATGTAGCTAAGAGATTAATAGGACATGGTTGATCTCCCGTCATGGTGATAGTGAACTCTCCTGCCTTTATTCGACTTAACTCTGGGAGGAAATATGATCTGTGATGAAGATCTTCCCAAGGTTTGTCTGGACTAGTCATTGCTTCGATTACTGCCTCGTCAGAAGGCAATACTAAGCCTAACAAATCGACGTGGGCGAGAGAACCCTGAGCCCAGATAGGCTCTAGAAGTGGATCCAACTCATGTGTGGGAGTCAGATCAAGGTTAGCTGAAGCTTGCTAGACTAAAGAGTACGCTACTTCAACAGCCGATAAGGGCATGGACATGCCGGGGTGCCCTATCTCATCCATCATGGTTGATGGGGAAGGAAGAATCCAAGGATCCTCAAAGTAATTCATGTGGAACAACGAAACTTTAAAAATCTCAACCTTATGGTGATTAGATACAAACTTGACATCGTCATGAGGAGGTGGGTAATCAAAGGTACCCATCAAGGATGGGCACAAACCAACTCCTACATTAACGACACTTGGTTGAGGATTATCAATCATGGGAACCATGGATGCCCCCAAAGCTAGGTCAGGTCTAGAGAAGAGCAGTTGATTGATGGTCACTATCCGACCCTCGTGTGGAAACAACAAGACTCAGAAAACTGTAGCAACCATAGCTTGCATAGCATAAGTCCAACTCCGACCTAACAAGAGGTTATAGTCGAGGGGAGCATCGACTACCTCTACTTCGACGCACATGGTCTTTCCTCCTAACTACATAGGGAAAGAAGGAACAATGCCATGTGGTCGGAAAGAATGACCGTCGAACGCAGTGAGGAGGGTAGGTGATGGAGACAAAGCAGGTTGGCCAATGGCCTTCCAACATGCTAACAACATAATGCATGTCGAGGCACCCTCATTGACCATCGTGTGGAAGATATTCCATGTAAAAATTTTCGTGGGATGAGCCACTACTATCTGAAACACTACATGGTAAGGCAGATGAGGTTTTAAGTCGGTTGTATCTAACATGATGGTACCCAGGTTACAAGTCTTGGTAGAGCCTAAAGCAATTAACAAGGCTTTCCTCTGAGCAGGGCAGCTTTGGAGGACTTCCAAAGCAGACATCGCACAAGGGGTTTGTGATAAATCCTCCACCACAGAGTAATTCTAGACAGCCCTTGTGTTTGGGTTGTGAGAAGCTTTCTTAAATGCACCCTTTGGAACACGTGTCATTGTTTCTCTCAACGTCTTCTCGATCTGTAGAGGAAGAGATGGGAGTTCATCTTCTTTACCCTTTTCAGAAGAACTTGGTTTACTATAGTCGTGTGCTCTACTAATTATGAAAGCATCACCCCTAACCATATATACGTTCGCAGATGAGGGATTGTTTGGAGGAGGGCAGGTTTCTTGGCTGCCCCCTTCGGCACTTGTAGAGGATTGAGTTAAATTTTTCCCATGTTGAAAGGGATTAGTCAACACTGCTTGTTGTTGTTGTGTGACAAACTTTTGGGCCTCTACAAGTCGAGGACAAATATGGGTCGGGTGGTCTTCCACACACAAGTTGCACGGATACCTCACCTTCCATTTTTCCGTGGTGCCCTCGCTAGCATTATTAGTGGGTTTTTTATCCCCCTTACCCTTCTTTCATTGTTTTTTCTTCCCTTTAGGCTGTTGGGTGGCCTTTGGGTTAGTCGACTGCACGGAGTGTACTTCCGACGTTTGGGTAGGAGGAGAAGCCAAAGCAGTAGTCTGGTTGGCCACTGAGTGTTGTATAGATAACTGTTGCAATTGCTTTGTCAATTGCTCAACGGGCTTTGTTTGTGTTGAACCAACAATACCATCGGCATGTGGTCCAGCTCTTTGTCTAGTTTTATCCAGTATCGATCGTGGTGCATCCGACATGATGTTGTATAATCAACCAGATTGAGAATAGATGAGCTCAAACTGTTGAGCCCTCATGATGGCATCTTCTTCGGAGAAAACTCTGGAAGTTGTGACGTCTTTGGACAATTGTGGGACCAAAGACTTAAGGAACCACTCAAGCAGAAATGTTGGTGGGATTGGTACTTTGATTAGACTCTTCCGGCATCTCCACTCTCGGATATGATCTGAGATATGGTACATTGTTGTCTATTCGAAATTGGAAAGCAGCTTCGTGCCAACGTCGTATCTCATAGGTAACTGGAAATGGTTTAGGAAGGCCATCGCCAGTTCGCCAAAAGAAGAGTATCTTGAGCGATCGAGCTCGATGTACCATTTCGCGACACTCTCGATAAGAGTGCGTTGAAACAATCGCAATTGTACAGAGTCATCTTTCAATGAGTTAGATGAACACTAAAGATGGAAGGTAGTCACATGATCACCTGGATCTTCATTAGGCTTGGCCTTGAACTTTGGAATGTCCGAAGGCAACTTCGTTGGCATAGGAGGCCAACGTGGATCATGACAAATAGGATCACTTAACAACCTTGTCAAATATGGCATCTGTAATGTCGCTAGGAATGGTAGTTTGGGTTGCTACTGATGACCTGGGTAAAAGGGTCCTGGAGTTTGACTGGCACCAGGTTGCCAGGAAAAGTTTGGCTACTGGCCTGGATTCTAGTAGGAACCATGGCCCTAACCAGCATAAGGATTTTGTATCTGTGGACACATCATCAACTGATTTCCCATAAAGGACATAGGATATTCGGCATGCATCGTGTTTGAAGGACTTTGGGAAGGATTACCCCATGCCGGTCCTGATGGGAGAGGCATAGTAGTCTGTCCATGGTTCCATTGACTGTGGAAAGAATTACCCCAGAACGACATTCCAGAGGAGGGAATGGATCCTTGTTCTGAGTTCCAGGGTCCTGCTATATGTGCCCCCGGCGCAGGAATAGTACCCTGCACCGGAGTAGACTGTCCAAAAATGGGAGTTCCCCCAGACGGGAACGCAGAGCATGCGAAAGTGTTGTTACCAAACGTCCCGTTCCAAACAAACGGTGACGAACCTACCGGCATGTTGTGCACAGGTGTTCCTTGACTCTAGGCTCCAAATAAACTAGTGTGTGCAGGCTGCCCGGTGGACTGCTGATGCTGACCACCAAGCGAAGGGGACGAAGGAGAGATATGTCCTCTAGCATAAGGAAAAGTGTTAAAAGGGACAAGAGTGCCCCCAAGTTGACCTTGCAGAGGAGCGTTAGATCTCCCTGCCCCCAGACCCAAAGTCTGTAAAGTGGAGTAAGTGAGTGCAGGAATTGTACCCAAACTAGGCATACCATATGAAAACGGAGGGCCTATTGCACTAGGTGTGAAGGGAGTTATGGCCGCCGTGATGGACAGGATTGGTCCACTGTGTGACGTAGTTGCGGCCAAGACCATGGTGGCTCGGACGGACGATGGCAAGTTAGGAGATGCTTCTCCTGTGGTAGCAACTGTGGTGGAAATGGAAGAATTCCCAGAGGAAGTAATAGCGTTTGTTTCCATAGTTGTGTGAGGCACTGACAGGTGTTCGTAAAATTGGATTGGTACAATAACTAATGGCCAGGTATCAGTGGTTGGGGTTTCAATCGAGCCAAGATTGGTGGTTGATTCTTCTGGGAGTTGTTCGGGCACAATGGTTTGTAACTTGATCACTTCGAAAGACCCTTGTTGGTCTAGCTTCCGCCTCAATGGTGGCGGGGGTGGCTCCAGTATAACCAGTGGCAGGCCCAGAAGCCTTCGTGACTGGTGGAGCTCAGGATCCTCCACTGTGTGAGAAGATCCACGACATGCTAAGGTATTCTACACGTTCAAACAGTAACACACACTATAAAAGAAGCCCCTAAGAGATAAGACAAGCAAACACTAAACTAGTTGGAAGAACAGTTACAACAACCAACACTAGAGCAACTTACCAGTGCAAGTGCAACTCGAACACAGAAGAACCCTCTGGGTATACTCTACAAATCATGGCCCGATGTCTATCCTAGGTACTGCGGTATACCCCCACAGTCACCTGTGTATGTCCCTAAAAAGATTGGCAACTAGGTTGCCAGCACGCGAACAGTCACCAGACGGGTACAGTCGAAAGTCGGGTAGACCACAATGAGCAGGGTATCATGCCTGAAACCTGTCAAGGGTATCGAGAGAAAATGGTCTAGAAGACAACTGAGGACCTCGAATGGATTCGAGACCCACGACGCCCCGTGGCAAATGAAAACGACGGAATCCCAAAACAAGCCCTCGATATGTGTTCTCCACTACGATTGGTCTGGCTTTGGAGGGGTTATCTCCGCTACCTTTCTGCACGCAACCTCGTGTTTATCCCTTGTGTTAGAGGGGGGTCCCAGATAAATTCCATGAAACTGGACTTTTACACTCCCTACCACAGACTCTAATGTTTGGTTTTGAATGGCCTTGGAGAGTTTCCTCTTCAACCTAATCCAAGGCCCTAGACCTGAACTAGTTTGTGAACCCTACAAACAAAAAGTCTAATAGTTTTTAAATTATCGTTGCTTTTAAGGATTTTTCTTACATCAAAGGGTATGGAAGTGAAACTGATGGTGTGTAAAGATGAAAGCAAAATGACTGAAAAAAGAAACTAGAAACAAAATACTTTTACTAAATGCAAAATTTTCAGCAACTTTTCAGAAAGAAAGATTTCTTTTACTTTTCAATTTTTCTAAGATTTTTTGCAGCAAAAATAAAGAAATTTCGCTCGACTACGAGCTACTTATGCTCTAAATGCACTGCCAAAACTTATGAAACAAAAGACTTCTCCCTAGCTAATGATGAAGAAACACACTTTTCAAACAAAGAAGAAAATGAAAGAGATTTTTTTTGTTTTTCTTTAAGTGCTAATAAAGCAACAAAGGGAAAATATCGACAAGCACAAAACCAAGAAAGACAAATTCTGGCTTAAAGTGAAGATCGCAAAGAATTAGAGTAAAAGCACACAATGGAAATAAAGAGAACAAAGACTCTTAAGCTTTCCTAAAAACCATAAAGCAAAATATATATTTTTTTATATTTTTCTGTTCAACTCTCAAATGAGAAAAAGCAGGCTAATGGTAAGATGACCTAACCTACTGACTGTTCAACCCTAGACTCAAACACCTGAGAGGAATACTTCTCATCAAAGGAGGGGATGAATGCCCCACCCTAAACAAAAGTAGCCTGTCAAGCATGCTACTGTCACTAAAACAGCACGTGTGCGAACGCGTGCTGAGCTGAAACAGGCAGCATGTACACGCGGTCTGACCTTGTACAGGCCGCGTGTATGTATAACTTATAAGAAAAAAAATAAAAACAGGCAGTCCAGACCAGGAAGAGGCCTCTGGTACTGACAACCAGGGTCCCTTGAAGGCTTGGATGCTTTTTTTAACAGAAAATAAAAATAATGCAAGGAATAATAAAGCGAAAAAAGCAATCTGAGACATGACTATGAACCAGCAAGACCCAGATAGGATTCCAGAAAACCGCCTGAGAATGTATAATTCTGACAGGGAAGAGGTGGACTGCCTCTAAACTTCGCTAGACTCCTACACGCTACTGTTATCCCTACAACTAGCATTCACACGCGTGATGTAAGAGGATAGGGCGCAGGCACACACGTATAGGCCTCCTACAGGCTGTGTGTACCTTTGTGTGTCCCGACAATTACTGTCAAGCAACAGTCAGGGAAAACTAGTATAAAGAACCAGGCTCCCTGCTAGCTCAGACCTCAGAAAAAGACAGACAAAGAAACAAAAAATCTAATCTTTTAAACTACCCAAAAACTTAACTAAATCCGGAAACCCTAAAGAGTATATTCCCCAGTACGGTCGCCAATTCTGTTGTTGGGAAAAATTCCCTACGGACTAGCAAACTAGGGTCGGGCTTGCATGCAGATTTTGACCGAAAATAAATTACTTTTAACCTACCACCCAAGAGTAAGACCCCTCTTTCACAGTAAATGCATGAAGAGAATCACTAACCTTTTTACCGGCGTTTGATGTAGATCCTCCGTTGCGCTTTGACCTCTTGCTTGCGCTGCTCCTTCCATAGATAACCTGCAATCAAGACAAATACCAACTATGCATGCATGCTACTTCTCTACTCAAGGGTTAGAAATCAAACACAAATTCATCAAACCATAGATAACTCATGCATTGGGATGGGAAAAGTATTCTTTTTATTACTGAAAATGAATCAACTTACAATCAAAGTCGAGACCAGCCACCGCTCCTTGAACCTAATCCTGGGCTCCTCTTCTTTGTCCTCCAACTACTTTGCGTTAATTCTCCTTTGGCTTGAGGAATGGCTAAAGGGTTGGGACAATGGATTACAAAAATGGGTAGAGTTTCTTCACTATAATTTTCCTCCTCCAAATGGTACCCCTACCCATTCTTTTATAGGCTAGAAGGAGCTAGGGTTTTGGATGAACCCTCGACCATGCATGGCCGGGAGTTTCAGTTAACTGACCCATAGCTTTTTGTTTCGTCAGAAACTTTCCTCTTTTCATGCTTTGTTAGGTACACGCGGGCTGTAGTGAGCCAGCCATCATTCACACGCATGTAGTAATGGGTTAGGGCACGTGGGCCTTGACCCAAGAGGATTTCCAAAGAGTTCTTCAGCAGATGTTTTGGCAATGAAGGGATATGAGTTGGCCTGATGCCAGGTAAGCATGTGTGGTGCAATTTAGGGTTATAACACCATTCTGATACAATATCTCTATTATAGAAAGTTCTTCACCATGCTTATGTTGTGCATTGAAGGCTCTGCACCAAGTTGTTTGAATCCATACAAGATATTCTTCCATATGCATCCAAGGGTCTCTTTCTGGTATACCTCAAAGCGTTGAGATTGCTCTGCATGTAAATTCCAACCCATGGATATTGTGGATGATACATTGTCTCATGTAGAGGTATGTCTAGTTTATTGGAGTAAACAATTATCATAGTCTTCTCCCTCCATCTGGGAGAACCTCTAGTTATGGATCTCGCAGTGCTTTCATTCATAAGTCTTCCATACATTGTCCTTCTTCACAACTTTCAGTTCCTCTACTTGATTGCTTTTAACGAGTTCATATCAGGCTGCTAGTCTTGTGATTCTCGATACACTGACTGGTTGTTTTGTCTTTTCTTTCTTTCTTGGAATCTTCATGTTCTTCTTCATGTTTCTCTTTAGCTCTTGGGTCCATGGAGTTTCTTATAGATTCCACCTTCTTCCTTTCATCATAGGATCATGGATGTGGATGGACAACCAGGGATACTTTAAGGATTCTTCTAAATTCAAACTGAACACGTACTACTTTTCATGGCTGCTACTTCATCATCTTCAATGGATTATAGGATTTAGGATTAGCTCCCTCCTAATCCTTGCTTCATGCATGAGTGGGTGCTCATCTTTTGGAATTATGTAATTAGCTCCCTCTAGCTAAGAGAGCCCATCAGGGATGATTTTAAGGATGGAAATTTATTTTAAAATGTAGAAACCTTGGCAAATCTTACTAATCCTTCATATGCCAACTATAATTGTTTGGCAATATTTTTGTAAAAATATTCAAATTTCTAAGGATTTTATATAGTTTTTATAAACTTTTGGCGATTTTTAAGGTAAAATAATTTTATCCTATAGAATTTGGGCGAATCATTTTTAAAATAGCGAATCTCATTTTTGGAAAAACCATGGAAAATTAGCCCATGAGCGAAATTTAGCCCCTAAAGTCATCCATGGAGCCCATGCTTTCGTTTGCATCCTTATTGCTTTCTGCAAAGTGTCATAAGTCCTTTTCTTGATTGCTGACTTCTTTTTGTTTTTACTCCTTCTAGGTTTCTTCAAGATTGATTCTTGATTTCGGCTTATCTTGCAGTTGTTACTTATGTAATATCTTCCACATGAATTGTTACCAGGGATTCTTGATGTAATTCCATCCTTTCATGTGTATTTCTTGACTTGTAGTCATTGTAATAGAAATCCTTATCTTGTTTTTCTTCCATAGGTATAGTTTTTCCTTGAACATATTATCTTCTAAGAAACAAGTATGAAAGATAGGTATAGAAAACATGGTATATACAAGAACTATGAGGAGTATTATTACGTTGTCTTAGAAGAAGAAGTTTGTTCCATCCTTCTTAGTCTTCTTTGTAGGTTCCTTTTCTTCAAAAAATGATGCTTTGTGTGTCTCCTTCCTTTTATTTATCTTGGGACAATGATTCTTGTAGTGAGCATACTTTTGACAATTGAAGCATTGTATTTCTAACATATCTTTCTCTTGATTTGGCTTCTTCCTTAAGCCAAACTTCCTTTTGTTCTTGAAATTTTTGAATCTTGTTGTGAAGGCTTGATCGACGTATCTCTTTTGCAGTGATCCTTGATTCTTCTTATGCACAGCAAGCCCAAAGTTCTTCAAATGTAGGATACTCCTTCCTTGTGTTCATGCTTGCGGCAAATGCATCCCATGTCTTGGGAAGACCATTGAGTACTATATTTACCAGTTCCTTCTCTAAGATGATTTCTTCAATAGCTTGTAGTTGATCTCTTAACCAAGAGATCCTCACAAAGTATGATCTTATGTTGTCATGATCATTCATCTTCATTTCATGAAGCTCATTCTTCAAACTCATTACTTGTCTAATGTTTCTGACTGAGAAGAGGTTTGTTAGGGAATCATACATATTCTTAGATGAATAAAGATGGGATATATAGGGTATCAAGTGGTATTTTATAGAATCAACTATGATACTCATGGAATTGATGTCATTATCTTTGAAATTCTCCATAACTGCAACGTTCTGCAGTTCCTTCTCTTTTCCTTCTTCAAACTCTGGTTCCATGATCTTTCCTTTCAGGATATCTAGCACTTTATTCTTGGCAAGGATGAGGTCAATCCTTGTATTCCATGCTCTGAAGTTATAAGCCCCATATAACTTGTTTTCTAACTTCATAGAGTAAGTCATGACTGCTTTGACTTAGTCAACCCTAGATTTGACCAAAAACTCAAACTTGACGACTTATCTTGTTGAGAGTACTAGGAGATGAGCTAGGATGAGGTGCACTAGCATATCCAGAACTTAGGCCAGTCCCTTCACTGAAGGTGCCTCAAGAGGATTAGGGTTTCTACAACTGCACCTGCTAGTAACCCTAGCGACAGTGCTTTGGTGACTACTCCTGCTAGAAACCCTAGCAACAGTTCTTCAACGAGCTTAATATCCTTATGGATATGCTCCCTTCCAGTGGTTAGACTGAATGAAGGAGGTGTGGGCCCATAACCTGTTAGAATGTGCTCATTTTACCATAGATAATATCATTATTGTCACCCAACCATAGGATGAAGCCACCCTCCGAGCACCTTAACCTTGACAGAGAACCATTCCGGAAGAAAAACCTAGGCTAGATAGCCAAACAAAGGGTGGCACACCTTTCTACAAGGATAGTTCACCAATCAAGAGCTGATCAAAGAGTCCAAACCATAACCAAGAGATAGTCCAAGATAAAACCGAAATCTGCTAGCTGCAGTAACTGCAACGATAGCTCTCCTCCAAACTTGCGCAAAAATTGGCCAACTGCAGTTTGCACAAGTGATGCTTCTATAGTTATGAGAATGCCTACTAGAATGGAGAATGGCCTCTTGTATTTATACTACATCTAGCAAACTTCCAGGGCCAACTTCTCATTCTGGGTACTAATTCTTTAGTATATATTATTTCCTTTATCCGACTTCTTCTCTTGGAGGCTAATGACCTAATACAAGTCATTCCCTTGAGCCGAATTGTCTTCTAGGGTTATTAACTAATCAATTAAGGTTTCTTCTTGCTTCCCAGAATATTCTAGTCTCGTCAGGTTTACATGTGGAGGTAAATACCTCCCGCAGCTACCATAATATCAACACTTCTTGTGCCCTCTTGGCAACTTCTCACCCTTCCTTCTGAGCTTGTAAGGTCAATTCCCAATACCTTAGGTGCACTCCTTGCTTTTGGCTCAGTTCTTCGACGGCTTCTCCCTCGGCCTTATGGAAAGGTTTAAGGCATCTCCTTTCCTTTGTCAATGCACTTCTTGCAAAGTTTCCCTTCACTAGAATGTTCAACAATTTTGGGACTCCTCTACAACTTCAGTCGTGTAGTTCCTAGGTATGCTCACGCAAGCTCGATGCCATCCTGGTAGAGTGTTTCAGAGTGTTCAGTAACTTTGGACTACGCTTCTCCCCACACAGTCTTTATTTTCAAGGGACTTAACCACCTTGAAATTTCTCCCTGATTCAGTGAATACATCAGGTGTGCCCTCTTGGAAGCTTCTCTTCTGACTCCGCTAAGTTCAAACACGCACTCCTTGCATCGGCTTACAGATTTTCCTCTCTCTATCGTGCACTCCTTTCACTTAGCCTAGAGAACCATACTTAATTCAACACACTCTCGGATAGAAAAATATATCTCTATCCTTGTGGACGATTTCTAACATTCATCCACAACTCAAATGCATGTAAAAGACATTCATAACACAACACTCATTGAACAGAAAGATAAAACAGGAAAAAATGTCATTTTCTATTAATGGTGGAATGCCAAATTACAATGGTGGAGTCTGAGCTACAACTGAGTCTTGGCTCTCATCAACCTCCAACCTATCTACCCAACATCTACCTAGCATCTACCCAACATTCTACTTGGCTTACAATACAAATATTTACACAAGAGGGTCTCAAATGAGCTTCCCTCGCAAGCTAACTAATGGCATCAAATCACCACACCTAATGCTTATCAAAAGTCCAAATTACAATGATGGAAATTATCCTTCAAATCGGACGCAGATCCATTTCATCATCAGCCTATTGATGGTGACATTATCTCCCGCTTGTGAGAGAGAATGATATGGCTCCTCCAACTTGTCTTCAATTAATGCATGGATCACACCGTGTATTCTCAAGGAAAAAATGAGAGGGCAACGCCTCTCCTTCCTTGAATGTGCACCACATGTTTTAATTAGTTGGCGTGTGATGAGATGGAGCGATACTCTTGCATCACATGCCCTTGAGTTAATATGGATATACAATCCATTAACACAACCATGAGCTTTTGAACTTGCTCTTGTCACTTCGCTTCTACCTTCATGAAGGTTCTTCTCAATCTATAGGGTTCCTTTTTACTAGCTTACTGGGTTATTCCAACAACAATTTTCATTCATTATAGGTCAATTAAACTGACCTTACCACTTCCATTAATCTTTTGATCGTGAGGGATCATACACATATACAAGGTTTAATCCTTCATTAAAGAAATAATTATTACTGCTACGGATCCTTTTAGTCCATTCACATCCAAGTCTTGTTATTAGTGCTCATCAGCATAATTCCACTCTTGTAGGATTGACTATCATTTCCCAAAATAAATGATAGGCTTCCTCTGCTACAAAATAGCATGATTCAATCTTGTTGGGTAAAATCCCAACTGAATTTTAAATCTACATCATCCTCCTTAATGGACTTATGGAGATAATTTTTGTACGATGGTGATACTCTCAGCAAGATCATGTTAGCCTTGGTAAACTAGTATTTTGACTGTTCTCCAGCCCATCTAGGCCTGTTTCTGAATCATGCTATGCTAGATAGGGTAGGTTAGTACGCCCTCTCCCTTAAAGTTTTCTAACAATTATTTTATGTGACTCATGCATGAGCCCAAATAGGCCAAGTGTTGTTTCCATTCTATGATACCAATTTTTAACACACCCAGCCCCTTAAGTACCTTTTTAAGTAATGTGGCATCTAAATTTCACTTTCCTTAACATCTCAAATCCTCTACCCGAGGTCTGCATCCTCTTCTACTCATCTGTAGCATTCTAACGACTACTACCAGGCTCAAATTTGAGCTTTGGATTGCAAGTTATGGCCTCTGAAAGCTCTTTGAGTGCTATTAGTTGAGGGCCACGTGGCATCCATGTGTATCCATCTCATTTGTACCATCCTAAAGATCCTACATACACTTTGGAATTCCATCCACCGTCTAATCCAACAACAATATTTGATCTTTATTTGACACATAAGTTGCAGAGGAGTTCGACGTTCAACACTTCGGCATTGAATGCCCCTTTTCCTTTCTGCGCGCAAATCCTCCGGAGTCCCAAAATCCTGAACTCCTAAGGTGCTACCACATAGCTTTGGCCTTCAGCCCTTTTGGGAGAATACATTCTAACATCCCAATTCTCCCAGAGTTCTAAACTCCCGAAGTTTTGAAGGAACCTGAAATCTCTCCACGTGGCTCCTTCAGTGGGTGACATGTGTCACGTGTTAATGGGCCTATCAGGTCTATGAAATGTATGAATATAGGTAACACATGGCATGTCAAACAGGGGTCCATGTCACCCTAGGTGACTTCAGTGTGCTACATCACCCTGAACTAATAGCCTTCTAAGCCCTTTTATTCTAAGTTCAAGGTATGTCCACGTAACCCCTTGTTCGACAACCTTCGTTACTTTGTAACTTCAGCGTTTGGGGAGTTCGTGGTGTGACTTCATCCTTTATCCCAGAGTGGTCAACATCTAGATGACCATGGTTTAGATCTAATTATCAGGAGATATCCCGAAGGGTCTCAATCTCTATGGTTCGTGTTTATTCACAACTCCGACATTCAAGGAGTTTAATGTCATGACATCATCATCCTCCCAAAGTAAGACTTCATCAAAGTGTTGGCTACAGTTTGGATCCAATGGAAAGTAGGGATCCCGATGTATTCTCAAATCAATGGTTCACACCACTTCGTAGCTTCGATGTTCATAGGTTTCCTCACCTTGAACCACACTTCCTTCCGGAGTTCCAAAATATGAACATGTGGAGAACTCTGATCAATGGCCCATGTGCATTCTACAATGGGAGGTCAAGATCTAATCCATCCTTCAGGAGCTCTCGAACCAAAGCACAAAACTAATCATATCTTCTGGAGTGTCGAAATCCAAACCACACTTGATCTGTCGCCACGTGCACCTGACGCCAACGTCCAGGATTTGCTCCGACCTTTGGAGCTCCGCGAAACTTTCACACTCTTGTGATTGTATTTCGATTTCATCGGAGAACTGGGATTCCAGATAACCGTTGATATGAGGACGACGTGTCCCTCTACTACAAATGACCTATATAAACTTCAAACTTTGGAGAATTAGTCTCCTTTACGATGAACACACAGCATCTGAAGAACAGTTACAGTCATTCATTGGCAATCTAAACAATAATACATTTACATTTTTCCCATGCCATAGAATGGTAATCATAATTAATGATTAATTATAAGCTGGGGGAAACATGGGTTTTACATTAGTCAACTAGGTAAAGTCGAAGTAGAAGGTCGAGGCGGTTCGACATTGTAAAGGAATCGACAACAAGTTGAAGAGGTCAACCAACAAGAGGTTAACAGGAGAGCATATGAAGACTGACTAAATACCTAATGAAGGCCGACTCGTAGTCAACTAGTAATATGACTTGGAGTCGACTGTAATAGAATCCTGAGATTCGCAGGATTTATAGCCAATGATATTCATGGATATATAACCATTTTTGGGCACAAAGTATTTAGGTTTTTTCCTGTTTTAAATCCTATAAAGAGGCATGTTGTAAGGCCCTAAAATATAATCAATGAATCATAGGATAGCCAGTCTTTAGAGAAATATTTAGATGTAGGTTGTTGGCCATGCAGATGTAAGCCAGATTGGCTATAGGGTTGTTCTTTCACAGGAAAGAAGGTATGATGTTGATTGTTTATTAGGTGTGGACCAAGTTTAGACAAGTAACCTTTTATTCATATTGAATAAGACAACAAGAGAGAAGAATGTTCAATGAATGATGGTTTTCCTGGTTTGGGTTTCTAGGGTAAAATATTTATGCACTGTGTGATTGCATTGTCATTTACGTTCTTGATTAAATTCTTCTTCTCTTCTAATAGGCTTATTATGGAAGTGTATCTCATTTCCTAACAAGTGGTATCAGAGCTATGTTATTCTTTGACATGTGTATCGGATCTTGATTTACCAATATTTAATCTGAGAGATAAAACCTAGGTATAGTAAGAGTTGTAAGTCATAAATTGTGTTAAAGATTGTGGTAAAGAATGGCGAGAAGTTCAAGAATAGAGATAGAAAAATTCAATGGACAAAATTTTGAGCTTTGGAAGCTTAAAATGGAAGATCTTCTTGTAGATGGAGAATGATGGACAACGGTTTGTCCAGGTACCCAACTGACAGGCATGTCGATGGAAGAATGGGATAAACTCAAAAGAAGAGCAAGAAGTATGATTTTCGTCTTTGTCTTGAAGATTCAATATTGTTGAATGTCTCAGGTGAATATTCGACCAAGAAACTGTGGGACAAGCTAGGAATCTTATACCAGTCAAAATATCTGGTAAATAAGTTGTTTCTAAAAAAGAAACTGTATCTTCTGAGATTGAGTGGTGGTAGTTCGGTGACTAAGCATTTAAATGCGTTTAATACTATTTTAATCCAGTTATTGTCAGTGGATATTAAAATCATTGAGGAGGAGAAGTGTATTATCCTATTATGTTTTTTTCCAGACTCATGGGATAGATTAGTCGTGGCTATAGGAAGTAATACAACCACCCTAGCGCTAGAATATGTGGTTGTTTCTCTGTTTTCAAAAGAAATGAGAAGAAATAACATGGAAGGATGGGCCAACTATGCTTTAGTGGTGAGAGGTTGACCGGTTGAAAGAGATAAAGGCAAATTCTCTGGTAGAAATTATAAGTCGAAGGGTAGATATAAATCCCCAATTCATTCAACAAAAAGATGTTGGAAATGCAGTAAAATTGGGCATTAGAAAAAGGATTGTAAGTCAAGCGCGATGGAATTCAGTATGAGATCCGACAAGAAGAGGTCGACTGAGAGAAAGATGAACCCAAATAAGGGAGATGATGTGTACCTTGTGTCTACCCATACAAAGTCAGATCAAGATGTTTGGTTGATCGACTCAGGAGAATCCTATCATATGAAACCACATATATAATGGTTTTGCAAGTATAAACTATATTATGGAGGAGATGTGTTCTTGGGGGATGACTCGACAACCAAAATTTTCATATGAGGAAGAGTTCAACTGATATTGCAGGATGGGAGGAAAATAACCCTTCCAGGCGTGCTACGCATTCTGGGTTTGGAAATAAACTTGATATCTGTTAGTAAGATGAGTTATGCTGGAGACTCACACACTATGTTTCCAAAGGATTTGTGCAATATGTTCATAGGTGTGATGGTATTAATGAAAGGAGTTCGGATGGGAAACATGTACAAGTTGTCAGGGAATGTTGACTTGATTGGATGAAACAATATCATTTCTCCTGAAACCGACTCGACTTTGACTCAACTCGACCCAACTCAGGCTGAGTCGATACAAACCCACTTGACAAGACATGATAAAATTGATCTGACCATGTTGTGGCATGAGAAGATGGGACATATTGGAGAAAAATGACTCCGAGCCATGCACAACAAAGGTATGGTCGAAGGTTTTCCTGAATGTGGTTTAGAAGTTGACTTTTGTGAACATTGCTTATATGGAAAAAACATTTGGGTGAGGTTTCCATCTAGAGCGACAAGGGAAAACTAGAATTGGTGCATATTGATGTGTTTGGCCTGGTTTTAGTTCCTTCACTTGGTGGATTTTTGTATTATGTATCCTTCATAGATGATTTTTCCAGGAAGACATGGATATATTTCCTGAGGAAATGGCGGTAAATTATTTGGAAAATAATTTGATCAGTTCTGTAAGTAGTGTGTCATAGCACGCAAAAATACCACACCATATACTCCACAACAAAATGGATTTGTCGAGAGAATGAATAGAACATTGATGGATAAGGCAAGGAGCATTCTTAGTGGTGTTGGGCTCGTACAAGAATTATGGGCGGAGGCAGTCGACACTATAGGATATCTGGTAAATATGTATCCTTCATTAGCACTAGTCGACACAACTCCACATGAGGTATGGTCGGGTAAGAATCCTTTGGTTACACATTTCAAAGTGTTTGGTTGTGATGCATTTATGCATGTTTCCAATATAAAGAGGAGCAATATGGACAAGAAGGAAATCAAATATATTTCAATTGGATATAAATAAGGAATGAAAGGATATAATCTTTGGGATCCTGCATCAAGGAGAACAATGTACAATCGAGATGTGGTCTTCAAAGAAGTTGGAAGTAAGCCTGAGCCTGAGGAAATTGTTCAAACCGAGAATAATCCTGAGACAGTGTGGATTGAAGTGAGGAAGGAAGAAGATGATTCGGATGAGTCGACTGAATCAGAGAAAGAGGTGGAACAACAAACTCTGGTGGTAAGGAGGTCAAAAAAGTAAGAAAACCAGTCAAAAGGTATAGTCCTCCTGACTTTCATTTCACATTTGTGTTAACTATCATCGACGATGAGCCTGAGTCAGCCAGTGAGGAAGTCGACTCGGCAGAGCGTAAACTCTAGAAAGACACCATAGTTGAAGAGATCAAATACTTGCACAAGAATGAGACATGGGATTTAGTCAAGTTACCTAGTGGAAGAAAGATCGTTGGTAGCAAATGGGTATTTAAGAATAAGATGAATGTCGCAGGTCAAGTTGAGAAGTTCAAAGCACGACTGATAGCGAAAGGTTATTCCCAAGTCAAGGGAGTCAACTTCAGTGAGATGTTTTTCCCATGTTACAAAATTAACTTCCATTAGAGTACTAATGTATTTGGATACAACATTCAATCTGGAAATAGAACAGATGGATTTGAAGACAATGTTCCTACATGGGGATGTAACACCCTGTTTCCCCCAGTTTGTAAAAATAACTGGACTGGCCAAGAACTGTGGCAAACTCAGAAATGTGAATGTGTGATGTGAATGGACCTTGTGGAAAAGGTCGATGAATGTGAATAATATTATGAATATATATATTACAGGACTGCTGAGAGGGGATATGTTGAAAAAAAGAGATCACGATGGCTGGAGAAAGGTGGTGGAAGGCACCTAGAATGGTGGTGTTAACTTCCACCGAAAACAATACCGTATTTGGACTCCACTGACCCGGAGAACCAAGAGCAGCTCGCTGGCCCCGAATTAAATGTCTCATAGGCTAGTAGGTAGATGGCTCCTCAAGAATTAATGAGGGATGGGTAGGTGAACCGCCCATCCGTAGAGTCCTCAGGCCTGACCAGCGTGAGGAAAATCGTGCTACACGCAACCTTGCAAGAGGATACGGCGTGGGGGAGAAGCGATTGGGGAGGGACGCGAGGGGAGAAAGAGAACTCCAGAGATACATAGAGTGAGTGATAGAAGAGAAGGGGGAGAGTAAACCTCGCTCTCGATCACTGGAAAACTGAGACACCGTCTCGCAGCATCGTGGTCTCAGCTCGGGGGTGGCTAGTTGTAAATCCTATTGGAATAGCTGAGCCTACAGTTGGGTGGAAACGAGCACCCCTCTCAGAAGTTGCACTCACTTCTGGTGTTATTTCTGATAAGTGTTTTACATCTTGCATCTTGAAATTCATATGCTGACATATATGCTCATAAACTGTGAAATTGTGAATGATTACAGTATAAGACTGTCTGTGCAGTGTTTTGATAAGAAATGGTAGATGTATGCTTATAACAGAAAAACCACGCATGGCTTATGTTGATAAATGAATTTATTTATGTGTAAGTTGAACCAAGTCAGACTTCCAGTTCATTCTCAAGAATTTTTTTCCCCTTATCTGTCTCCAGGAATGCCCCGGAATAGATCTCTTCATAGAGATACCCTCCTTGGAAAGGTTTACCAAGAACCTGGAAAAAGGACTTGAATGCGCAAGTCTTAACAACCCTGTACGAGGAGGAATGACCCTCTTAAAATCCTGAAGTAGCAGCATAGGGATAAGTATCAATCAACGGATGAGATCCCATCGGAAGATCTGTGGTCATTCACGACCATTAGATTGATGGAAGAAACAAGGGCGTTACATGCCTTGCCCCTTTTCCTCTATCTTCGTGAATAGCGAGGAAATCGAGACCGTAGATCCCCAAGGTCTGTGGGAGTATCTGGACCATTGGTTTTTCCACGTCTAGAGAGTAGTGGGAGAGTGCGTGACATGGGACAAATCTAAGCCATTAGATTTTAGCTCGAAAACCCGACCGCCATTGGATCTGTTGGGAGATGCATGAGGGTTAAGCCCTCATGAACAAGGGCGAAAGTCCCGAGAGAGGAGTCGGTATCGGGGATTTAGAATTCAGGATTTCAGGAGTCTTGATGACAAGAGATTGGGACACTCCATGGTGAAATTCCTGATATAGATCTATACCGTCCATCCGTGAAGGACAAGTGGCAGAGATCAAGAGTCCATCGGTATTTCGGATATCGGGGATTCGAGTTGACAAAGGATTTGTGTCACTAGGGGTCGCGAGTCGCGGAATCACGAAACAATGAGGACCATCCATTTGAGGGAGGATACGTGGTAGTAATCTAGGAATTCGGGAGAATCTCAAAAGGACAAGAAACCTTGTCTTCGCGAGTCGCGAAATCCCAATCACCGAAACCCTGAAATGGCGTAAGATGTGAATGAGATTGAGCAAAGTCAGGATTTGATCGTGACCATTGATCATCCCAAAAATATCATGACCATTGATCTTGGATGAAGGTCACCATCGTCCATCGAAGGGACACATGGCTGCTAGTCAATGTTTCGGAGTTTCGACATTTGGGAAACTAAAAAGGCAAGAGACCTTGCCTTCGCAAATCATGAAATATCGATACCCGAAATTTCGATATGTGTGGTAGTGGAGAGGAGAAGTTTTGAAGGAACCTAGACCGTCCATCAAGGGAGACACATGGTGAGAGTTCAGAGTTCAGGAGAAAGTCCCGAAATCCCATGGATTGTTGGATCCACACTCTTAAGAGCCGTCGATCTCTTACACGAATTCCCATATTGGAATTCAGAGATTTGAATGACGAAGAGTCTTGGATTCATTGCATTTCGAACTCTCGAGTACCGAAACCCCAAAAGGATCCATACTGTTGGATCAGGGGAGGCTTACGGTCGTCGATCTCCCTTTGGAGGGAAACTTTGGAGACCTTGGAAGTTTCGTGGATTTGAATGGGGGAAGGTAGAAGTCATGTATCGCGATTCCCCGAATCATGAAAAGCCGATTAGCTCTTGGCTGGCTTAAGCGTATGGACATAGTATAGGGTCACGTAGAAAATACCCCAAGAGAGAAACGTTCCCCTCGCTAGCCCCATCGGGGTTCGACGTTTCGTTTTTTCAAGCTTCGGGGTTTGCAGAGTCGAGAGACTTGACGTTCTGGTAGCATTGAGTCGCGAAGTGCGAAAAGACACCGTGATGATTCGTCCCCTAGTCATGAACTACAACCACATGGAGGTGGAAAAAGGAAATATCTAGCCTACGCTAAGCCTCGTAGGACTTCAGGGATTCTGATCGTTGAGAAATCAACGAAAATTTTTGATTTCCATAGTGGGTATGTGACAGGGTACCTGGAAGAAGAAATATACATGAAACAACCTGAAGGATTTGTAGTAAAGGGAAAGAAAGAGTTGGTGTGCAAACTGAAAAGATCCCTTTATGGTATAAATAAATATCCAAGGATGTGGTACCAAAAGTTTGACACATACATCCTTGTTTTGGGATGTGTGAGAAGGAAAGTTGATCACTGCATATATTCCAAGGAAAAAGATGGGTGTTTCATATATGTAGCTTTGTATGTCGATGACATGTTGTTGATTGGAAACAACATGGAAGCAATAAAGGAGGTGAAGAAACAGTTATCCTCCAAGTTCAACATGAATGATCTCAATGCATCTAACTTCATTCTCGAAATGGAGATTAAGAGAGATCGGACCGCTAGAAAGATCTGTTTGAATCAGATGAACTATATTGAAACAATTTTGAAATGTTTCAACATGCAGGATTGCAAACCGGTGAAGGTACCAATTCCTGTGGGAGCAAGGATAACTGTTGAACAGTGTCAAAAGACATAGGAAGAAATAGAGGACATGGCACATGTGAAATATCCCTGATCCTGCTGATTGAGATATTTGCTATTAATCTATTATTCTGTCTTGCACATCTGATACACTGGGGGTTTCTCAATGTGTTTCAGTTGTATGTTTGAGATCTTGATGGTTATTGATGTGCATGTGGGTTATTGCATGTGCATGTTGGTTATTGCATGTGCATGTTGCATATTTATGGTTTAAACAACATATAAAGGATGCATGCAGAAGTAAAGAACACCAACTACCCAATATCATGTATAATACGGTTCGAGCATGGAATACAATAGCCTACTGGAAATATAGAATATAAATGTCATTCAGATCTCATGGATCAGTACTAGAATACAATCAAATAACATAAAAATACCCGTGATCAGAAGATGATAACAGATCTGATGCATGCACGGATAGATCGGTGAAAATATGTGATTCCGGCAAAGTACGGTAACCGCTACCAGCTGGAAAACTCGTTCGAAAGTTCATACCATTAGAACACACTGGAAACTACTCCAAAATAAGTTCTCTTTCCTCTATACTAAAATGGGTGAGTGTTGGATCTCGAATATGGTCTCTAAGGCACTGGATCTAGACCCTTGGGGGGTTTGGACACCTCCTGGAGCACTGGATGCACCCCAAAGGATTCCACCAATGGAATATGCTGCTATATGGCTCAAAATGATCATGTCACCAAATAAGGAAATGGGTTGAAAGGATTTCTCTGGATCTGCTCTGAAACTCTGCATGCAACACCAAATGTCTCTCTAGAAGAGATGCACCCTAAATGGCTGACTGAGTTGATTTGCAAGATTCCACTTTCAGAATCTTATGACAGATGGTTCAATAGAAGCGCCCTAGCTGGATGTCAAATGGGTTGGAAGGAAACTGCAATCTGGATATGGATCTCATGCAGCTCTCCAAACCCTCAAACTGACTTGCACCCTCACTGGCTGAGCTGTGCACTTTGCAATGGATACTCCTGAAAAGTATGGTGAAATACCTAGATGGTATCTCCGATGGGCTAGGGTGTGTCTCTCAACATAGAAACCGACCAATGGTGGTGGTTTCCTCTAGAAATCCACAAAACAGTAAGGTCGGCTCTCCTCCTCCTCTGGGAACTCTCAACATCAAATCATAACAATGCATAATGAATTAGGTTGCTTTACCCTTCCTTTATAGCTTCCCAA
>ML777101.1:315747-355811 GCA_009831015.1 Picea engelmannii
TCCTTTATAGCTTCCCAAAACCCTAATTCATTGTTGACCTTTTCCCTCCAAGTGACTTTTACTTTATTTTATTATTCCTTGATTATATCACTTAATTAATTAATTAATTAACCATTTTGCCTCTAAAAAGTGATTTATCCATCTCGATGGCTGCTCTGACCAATAAAAATCACTTCTCATCATCTTATCCTATAATACTCTTCCTCCCGATTCTGATGAGCTATTACACTAAGAGGTTTCTCCAAGTAATATGCCCATTATGACCTTCTTAGTGAATTTAATTAAGATATGACCCATAATAACTCAAAATTACAGAAATCGTCGGAATGCAACAGATCCAAAGCCAAGTTGTGTGAAATGGATCCTGATGATGAACAATACAAGTCAGGCCCAAATAAACCCCTCAATATCTCCCGAACTATCTGTCACCCCTATCTAGCTACTCGAGCAGGCATAACACTCTGAAATGTTGTAATGTTATAATGTCCCAAAATGGGGACATTACAGTCCTCCCTACCAAAATATTGCTTGTCCTCAAGCAATAACTGAATCCAACTACATATGATACCGGGTCCCATATCCACCTACGTGACACAAGGTAAACTCCCCTCAAGATGTGGTCTCTTCAAGTTCTCACCATGCATGACACCCACATGCTCTTGATGAGTAGAATGATCAATGGCCAAAGAATCTCAGTCAACTCCCCAAGCAACCAGTCTACTCGAAACTCAACTCAATCAAATGTTGAACTACCAAGCACTCCAATCCCTAGATCCCATATCAGAATGTGAACTGCAATGCCCTATGGAGTATAGTTCTTTAACATATCAACACCATGAGTCTCCTGCACATAAAAGATAGCCTCAACCCGAAATGGGTCTATCCTACTAGACCATACCAAAATCAGCACGGCCCCACCGACTGAACATGATGCTGCCATAGTGAGGTACTACAAGACCTCAATGAATCACCAGTGAGTGACGTTCTCTCCCCAATACTGAAACTCAATGGAAAATCAAAGTGACTCCCCCCTGCAAATGTCTGCTCATCTCCATCAGTCAATGAAATGCCCAACCCTGTAATCCCAGGGTCCCATGCTAGTCTCTGACAGGGACCATCATGTTGATGTTGCTCTAGTATGATCATGACTGTCTGCTCAAAGTATCCATATTGGACCCTCCACGCATGGATCCTCATAATATGAAACAAATTATCGACCCAATGGACTCCAGGATCCCATGTCAAATTTGGAAACTCATCACTTCCAATCCCCACTAACTGTTGATGTGCCCTACTGGTAACTATCAAAATTCGTCCACCCTCATCCCAATGAGAGTCTGAATATGTAGTAACCTCAGATTTATCCTCTGTCCCATGGCCTAGGATACTCTCCATCATGCCTAGGACCTCAACTGTCTACCCTTGATGATCCACCCCTATCCTATTGTATGCAATCAAGACACTCCTATCAGGTGGTCTCAGCCTACCAACTCTCCATGTCCCTTGCCACTATCTAGCACCCCCTATGTTGTTGTCAATGATAAAAGTGTCGGGAAAGGCTATCATAAATATCTACACCCAACTGTAGGACTATAAAGTATCATATGCTTTGGTCAATCCCCGGGATTGGACCAAAAGCTCATCCACTAGCACCCCTGGTGAATAATCGCTTAAACTCCAACAATCGGGTACAACCGTAGATAACTCCACAAACTTTTGGTCAATCACTCTCCCTCCATCATCACTCAGATAGTGGCTGCTATTGTGAAAGTGATCTCCTAGAACTAAGTGCTGCTGCAAGGGAGAGGAATCTCCATGCTCCACTAAGTGTGTCTCCTCCTTTCCATCCAATGTGTCCCCATGAATCCCACTGTACATCTCTCTCATCATCATATGTCTAAGGTGTACTGTTGGATCAACCTTTGTGTGGATATCAACCAATCCTGAAACACAAATGAAAGCATCCTTGTAACTTCCCCTGGCTCTGGAATCCTTAGGTGTATGTGTATGACCGATTGTCTCAGAACTACCCATGAATGGTGGCCCCTGCGACACCTAGATATCCTCCAGCAATGTAACTGAGGAACATATCTGACTCTCTGCTGAGATAGATATAGTGTATCTCTGACCAGTCTCCTCAAGGAACTCATCTAATCTAGACACTGATTCTTGAAGGGTTGTCTGTGTGCCTTCCAAGAATCCTCGTGTGCTCACCAACTCATGAGTGAGTCGGTCCACCTCAAGCTCCTACTCCCTCAGTGCCCTGTGATACATCTCACCAATCTCCAATAGGTAATCTATGTCCATCAATAACTGTTGGTAGTCATCCCTCATCACAGTCACTCTCTCCATGAGTGTATGGAAGTCATCAATGGCAAGTCCCCTATCTAAACTATCATGTGCCATCGAGGCCTTCCACCAATAACTTGCCACCAATGCATGTGTATCATCAATGCATCGAGTGGTTTCCATGATCATGTCCTCACTGACTCTCAATTGTCACGTCCAGTGTCGTGACTCCTGATCACAGTCCCACTGAGGTTCTACCTCATGTCCCTCATTGCTGGTGTCAACAATGGAATCCCCAACAACACACTCCTCAAAAGATAAGGCATTGAACTGCCCACTATCCACTATGCTACTGAGTCCTCCTGTAGGCCACTACACACCATCACCAATTGCTACCCCCATCTAAATCGCACAGTGTCCTATATGGGCAGTTGTATCCTCCTGTTCGCTCACCCTACTAATATCATCTGCGCCTAGATCCCATACAGATGTGTCTAGACATGTGCTATGGTCATCCTGACCAATAAGGAGTGTATCATCATCACTGTAGATCGATCCTGGGAGTAAGTGTCCCAACAAGTTGTCGGTCTCCACAACCTGGTCCATCAATGGAATTTCCAAGAGTGGTGACTCACTCTCCTCATACTGATAGGTATGTGTAAGGTCAAATATCTCCAAGACATACCTCTCCTCTTGGGTTTACAGATCCATATGCCCCTTGTGTACAATCCCCACAGAAGGCTCCTCTACCATATCAGGAATTCCATTGATATCATCATGTGTCGTGGCTAGCATATATGACTAAGAATATGAAAAATGTGGCTTTCCCATTATAGGAAGCTCATCATCCTCCATACATGACTTCCTGGAATCCATGTCTACACCCATAGGTAGGTCATCCAACCTCCTAATCTCATCATGTCTAAGTGACAACACATATGAATCCTCACAAGTGTCGCCAGTATGCTGAAGTGTTGAATCCTCAACATTTCCTGATGGGGAAGATGAAGTACATGCACTATCATCCTATCCATTCAACTGTCCCTCAAAAGCGCAAGAGTCACTAGCCTCTGTCTCGATCATCTGGTTGAGCTTGTAGTACATGTCTAACTTTTGTACCCCAGCTCTGGTAGTGCATTTGGACGATCCGTCAAAAGAAGGTATGGTGAGTTTACCAACTTTCCAAATGAAATCTATGTTATTCCCCTGTTGTTGTTGTTTTCCTCCTCTCTGAGGTTCTTTGGGATGGTCCATGCCCCTAAGTCTACAGTACTCAACCAGTTTCATGTCATGATGAAAGTCAGGACCTAATGCTGCATACTCCCTCTTGTACTCTACAAAGTCTTCTGCCTAAGTGGGAAACCTCTGTGCTAACGGTTGTTGTGCTGTTTCTACTTCTGGTTCCCTCTGAAAACTAAGGAACCATGGTCTGGGAATCCTACTCGAAGATGTGTACGTGCGAGTAGGTGTTTGGGGTCTATTGCCTACCCATGAGTTCTCCTGTGCTGCATGTGGGGCTTGTGTACCTGGAATGTCCACCATAGTCAATCTCTCAGCCACCTAAGCCAAGGACTGAGACATAGTCCGCTGACTAGCTAACATATCAGTAATAACCTACATGAAGGTTGCCTCTGGTTCCATGGGGGACTTACCAGTGCCCTTTGGCCTCTCATATCTATCTCCCCACATCCTCTCTTCCTTTTGGGTCACTCATTGAACACATCGACTTTAGTCACAGGCTGGCATGACTAAAGCTCTGATACCACTGAAATATCCCTGATCCTGCTGATCGAGATATTTGCTATTGATCTATTATTTTGTCTTGCAGATCTGATACACTGGGGGTTTCTGGATGCGTTTAATTTGTATGTTTGAGATCTTGATGGTTATTGATGTGCATGTGGGTTATTGCATGTGCATGTTGGTTATTGCATGTGCATGTTGCATATTTATGGTTTAAATAACATATAAAGGATGCATGCAGAAGTAAAGAACACCAACTACCCAATATCATGTATAATACGATTCGAGCATGGAAATACAATAGCCTACTGGAAATATAGAATATAAACGTCAGTCAGATCTCATGGATCAGTACTGAAATACAATCAAATAACATAAAAATACCCATGATCAGAAGATGATAGCAGATCTGATGCATCCATGGATAGATCGGTGAAAATATACGATTCTGGCGAAGTACAGTAACCGCTACCAGCTGGAAAACTCATCTGGAAGTTCAGACCGTCGGAATACATTGGAAACTGCTCCAAAATAAGTTCCTTGGCCTCTAGATTGAAATGGGTGAGTGTCGGATCTCGAATCTAGTCTCTAAGGCACTGGATCTGGACCCCTGGGGGGTTTGCACACCTTCTGGAGCACTGGATGCGCCCCAAAGGATTCCACCAATGGAATCTGCTGCTATATGGCTCAAAATGATCTTCTCGCCAAATAAGGAAATGGGTCAAAAGGATTTGTCTGGATCTACTCTGAAACTCTACATGCAACACCTAATGTCTCTATGGAAGAGATGCACCCTAAATGGATGAATGAGTCAATCTACAATATTCCACCATCAGAATATTACGATAGATGGCTCAATAGAAGCACCCTGGCTGGATCTCAAAAGGGTTTGAAGGAAACTGCAATCTGGATACGGATCTCATGCAGCTCTCCAAACCCTCAAACTGACTTGCGCCCTCACTAGCTAAGCTGCGCACTCTGCAATGGATACTCCTGAAAAGTATGGTGAAATACCTGGATGGTATCTCTGATGGGATAGGGTGTGTCTCTCAACACCGAAACCGATCAATGGTGGTGGTTTCCTCCAGAAATCCACAAAACAGTAAGGTCGGCTCTCCTCCTCCTCTAGGAACTCTCAACATCAAATCATAACAATGCATAATGAATTAGGTTGCTTTACCCTTCCTTTATAGCTTCCCAAAACCCTAATTTGTTGTTGACCTTTTCCTTCCAAGTGACTTTTACTTTATTTTATTATTCCTTGATTATATCATTTAATTAATTAATTAATTAACCATTTTTCCTCTAAAAAGTGATTTATCCATCCTGATGGCTTCTCCGACCACTGAAAGTCACTTCTCATCATCTTATCCTATAATAATCTTCCTCCCGATTCCGATGAGATATTACACTAAGAGGTTTCTCCAAGTAATATGCCCATTATGACCTTCTTAGTGAATTTAATTAAGATATGACCCATAATAACTCAAAATTACGGAAATCGTTGGAATGCAACGGAACCAAAGCCTAGCTGTGTGGAATGGATCCTGATGATGAACGATACAATTCAAGCCCAAATAAACCCCTCAATATCTCTCGAGCTCTCTGTCACCCCTATCTGGGTACTCGGGTAGGCATAACACTCTGAAATGTTGTAATGTTATAATGTCCCAAAATGGGCACATTACAACATGTTCCCTAGGCAAGTTTTGTTGGTAGTCTAATGTATGCAATGGTATGCACTCGACCAGACATTTCCCATGCAATGGGAGTGTTGAGCAAGTACATGTTGACACCTGGAAAGGAGCACTTGACAATTTTCAAGAGAGTATTCAGGTATTTGTGTGGCGCGAAGGACTATTCTATATGCTACCAAGGAAGACCTAGAGGTGATAATGGTAAATTAAATGTACATGGATTTGTCGATGCCGACTGAGTTGGAGATCTAGATAGACGAAGGTCGACCAGCGGATATGTCTTCAACATGTTCAGTGGAGCAATAAGATGGATGATCAAGTGACAAGCAGTTGTAGCCTTGTCAACAACATAAGTTGAATACATGGTGGCCACTCATGGAAGAAAATAAGTAGTGGTTTTAAAGGTTGTGTTCAGGAATCATGTTTTAGCAGAGATCTTTTAAGGTAAGTTGTGACAGTCAAAGTCCAATGTTTCTGGAAAAGAACCTTGCTTATCATTCAAAGACTAAGAACATTGATGTACAATACCATTTCGTAAGAGATATAGTGGAAAGTAACAAGGTGCTACTAGAGAAAATAGACATGTTGGAAAACATAGCAGAATTGTTGACCAAGTCTATGAGTGTTGTGAATTTCTCTTGGTGCAAAGAGGCAATAGGAATTACTTCCCTAGGTCTATGAACAAAAGTTCAGGAATCTCCTCGCTTCAGCAATGAAGACAATAAGTGGGAGAATGATGGGTTGTTATATTATTTGTAATGAAAGTCTAGTAAAGGTGGATCGAATGACAATCGAAGTTGAGGTGGATCGACAACAGATCGAGGGTTGAGTTAGATTCAAAACAAGTCGAAGGTAGAGGTTAGTCGACTAGGTAAAGTTGAAGTTGAAGGTCGAGGCAATTCAAAATGGTAAGGAATCTCCAGCAATTCGAAGAGGTCAACCAACAAGAGGTCGATAAGAGGGCATATGGTGACTGACTGAAGATCGAATGAATGCATGTTATCCCCTATCCTAGGGATAAATAAGGATATCATGTCTCAAGGCCCACAAGTCCTAGACATGGAGTATCGAGAGCCATATTGACTTGAGCTTATCCCTGGAGGGCCCATCTTTTTCTTCAACGCCTCTCATCTATCAACAATAGCAACATCCATCCCATCGGCCTGGTTCTGAAGTAGCATCAGGTATTTCTCCATGAGGTAATAAGTTTGGGTATCATGGTATGTGTCACTTTGATTCTCAAAACAGTTTAATATGTGCATTGAATTCTCTTTTGTTTCATGATGTTTGCTTGGAAATTATGCCTTTTAACTTCTCCATACTTGGGGGGGGGGGGGTNGGGTTACAGAGTTCCCTAGTAAGTTGGTTCCCTTAGGGATGAGTTTCCACTGGGTGGGTCTATGAAAGGTCATCGTCCATTACTTCCATACATATCACTTTTCATCATTTTCCCTCTCTTTTATCCCCTACATTGGTTCAGGCATTGGGTTTTCCAAGATAGTAAGGTTTGTACCTTGCCTTGTGGGAAAAAGGGGCTAAAGGCCCAAAGGGTAAAAGTAGATGGAAATTTTTTAAATCCAAGATCAAACCTTGAGATGCTTCTCCCAAGGATCCCCTAGAAAGCAATGAAAGGTTTCTCAGCAAGAAAAAGGGGGGGACCCATAAAATAAAATAACTCAAGACCTAGTTGGTGGATAGGGGGTATCATCATGAGCCAACCTATTAGGTCTATGGGCATGTAGAGGTATGACACTACTATTCATCTAGTCACCACACTAGGGTAGTGTCTCTTGGTTGCATATCCGAGAGAAAGGGGGTCTCATCACGAGACAACCCTCTCATCTCCGTGAAATGCTTGTGGGTAACACTGTCACCACTAGTCACCATGCCATGACAGTGTCCTCCATATATTATCTTGAAAGAAAAAACAATAAGAAAAAGAGAAAAAAGGCATTGAATGGGCTAGGAAACAATTGCATCCATGACAAGGTGCAACTCACCCTCTACAGAGGCACCCACAGGTAAGACCTACATTTCCTTGTCATCACTGCACCCCTTGCCCAAACATCCCCTACACCATCTCATGAATTTACATGACCTAGATTGGTCTTCACCTAGAAACACCCCACACCTAAGAAGGATTCGCCCAATAGGACATCCTGAGACCCTCTCCAAACCTGTCTTGTTAAATAACATAACATATTTGAGCATTTGTTTGGCTAAAGGGCAGTTTGATGCACATGTTTGGGTAACTTGATTATTAGACGTGATTAACATTGCTATGATCCCTATGAATTATGAGCCCATGGAGGGCATACTTTTTTTTTTCTACAGGACCATGCCTAACAGATAGGTACATATGGGGAGATGATTAGCTCAGACCTCCATAGGGCTAAATTCCCACCAGATGGATGTTGATACCCCAACCAGTGGTAGAGGGATACCAGAGGTTTGCACCAGAGAAAAGGGAGGACGTTCCAGTAGAGGCACGTTGGCAGGACTAGACCCAGGGGGGTCTTACCTTCCCTCCATGAAGTTGGCCCTTGAAGGCCCCTGACATTATCATTTTGAGCCTTGACGTCATCAAGTTCGGGTTTTAGGCATGAGGACGGCTTGGTTGGTATGTGTGGTAGTTTTTGAAGGGTTTTGAGGCCCAACGTTTCACTTTGGAGGCCTAGCATTCTAAGAGGGGCCCCAACATCACCCTAGGAGGGGCATCATGTCACCATAAAAAGACAAAATTAGGGTTTTTATTGTCAAGTTTATGTAAAACTTGATTTTCGATCTAAATTGGACATGTCGGCCTTTTTTGACCTAAAATTTAATTAAAGGTCACTTGTATTGTATAAATAAGAGAAAAGTCTCCTATATTTTTCATCATATTTCACTCACACAAGTGTGAGGTCTGAAATTCGGCCTCTTTTAAGGCTTATTGGCTGAACTAAGTGGTGCGCAACTCTTGGAGGGAGCTTATATTGGTGTATTTTTTCATTTTCATGGTGGAAATTATTCCACTAGGGTTTGTGACTAGATTATTCTTGGAGAAGTAAGTAGAAATCTGCAATCCTTCTTTATTTTGAATTGTTATGGTGTATTTACTTTTTCATTTATAAGATTATGAAATTGCTAGTGTGAAACCCTAGGATAAAATCACATTTTATTGTCCTTTTCTTAAAAAACTTCTCACCTACTTGATTTGCTAGAAGACACCTCCCTTGAAGGATATACTCGAGCCCTACCTTAGTAGAACTATAGTACTATTGCTTCATTAAGCTTTCATACTTTTATTTCAATATTGACCTAAAGATGAAGCAAAATTGCTAGGGCCTAGGGTTACCTTCTTCCTAGCAACTTTTCCTTCTAGTGTTTTGGATGATTGAGGCCTTAGGTTACTAACACCTCAACCATCATCCCTCTTCCTTTAGCTCACCCATTATCATTTGTTTCCCTAAAATGATTGTCGATGCAATAGTGACTCCATTTACCCTAAAGGCACTAGTTCATACCTTACAAGTGATTGATTGACTAAAACAACCTTTAAACCATCTACTTTAAGATCGTTACTAACAATTTCTAACCTTAGATTGAACTAACCTACTAACTATCTTGCTGATGTTGCAAAAGATTGCTACAACCATCTATAACAGTAGTAAAAGCATCTTAAGAGCAAGTTTTAGAGATGATTTTACATTGCCTTCATTGCTTTTGACAAATACTAACATTTTTCCAAGTTTAGGTTATCATTTTTTGTCATTATTGAAGCTTTATTGAGTCATAATTGTGAAGTTATTACTATATAGACATTCATGTTATAAATATTTCTATTGCCTCCTTTTACGTGAATTTATTGTTCACTTGCCTTTGGCTTTGGGGAAAGTACAAATTGTGCGATAACATTTTGGCACTATTGTTGAGGAACACTGAGTCAATTCTCCTCAAAGACGACACTTTTCAGTAAGCCTTTCCTCAAAAGAATTTACTTTACAAAGCTTACCTGCCGACTCCACTGAGGGTGATGCCCTCATTCCTTTGATAAATTCAAGAAAATTATCTGGCGACTCCAAAAACTTCAGAGAGGTATACCAGCCCTCCCAAGTCCTTTAGAAGAAAACCTCCTTGTAATTATCCTATAGAAAAATCATTATTTGGAGGCAATATTCCTTTGAACATGATGTCTAGTGCAGGAACTCAAACTATTAATCCAAACCAAGCTAATAACCATAAGAAATGGTCATCCAAGCTCTTCAAACCATTAGACATGACAAGTATACCAAGATACCCTAGCCAAATGCCCCCTAAGTATGAGAAATGGTTTCCTAAATTCACTGGTAATGATGTAGTCAGTGCCAAGGATCATATGAGTAATTTTTGGGCCTTCTTTCAACTTCATCCCATTAGTGATGATGTTGAGGATCTAGCTATGCAATTGTTCTCTGCTACCCTCCATGATGGTGCTAGACGTTGGTACAATGGTCTCCCCGATGCTAGTATTAAAACCATGGATAGATTAGAGGAAATATTCCTCAAACAATAGAGTTTCAAGGAAGAACCCAACTTGCTATTGATAAGGTTGAATAACCTCACAAAATAAGAGAATTAAATTGTTAGAGAATTCCATGATAAATTTGAAAATTTGGTGCAAAAGATCCTAGTGAGCCATCATCCTTCTGATAGGTTTCTTATCTTTCTTTATACCAAATCCTTTACAGGACAGTTGGGATATCTCCTCAGAGACAAAGCCCCTAAAACAATCCAAGAAGACTAAGAGGTAGCTACAAGGATTGAAGACAACCTATCATCATCTAGAGTCGAGCCTTTCTCTGCCCCAAGAGTCAGAATGGATGTCAAACCTAAGATAGTCCAGAATGTTGAACCTACCTCAGACATTAGCTCTAGCTTGGAAAAACTACAATTGACTATTGTTGTGTCCTTTTCTCCACTTGAATGAGAAAAATATGGACACTTGCAAGTCCAGTTGGGTCTGCTAGACAGGACATAAGTTAGTGTATGAATCAAATGACTCAATCACATGAAATAGACAAACAACTAAGCTAGAAACAATTAAATAAATAACTAAAGAAATGAAACTAAAATGCATGAGGAAACTTGAACCAAAAATCAATCAACATGACCAATAATCATGCCAGCAATGGATAAATTGTATTAGTGGGAAAACACCAAAGATAAAGGGGTACTTATGGATCCCCTCTTCTTCCAAGGGAAGGCTCTTGAGTCCCCTATGTGAGAGATCTTCTTACAAATTGAAAACTAGAAAAATAAATGGTGAAGAAATCCAAGCTTATTCCCTCAAGAGGTGAGGTGAATAGATTAATGAGATGTTGCTAGTATGCTTTTTGAAGAAGAGAGGTTTCTTGAAGGAGAATAAGGGCAGCATAAAAATACAATGAGATTGTTGAATTCATAGTGCACCCATGGCCTCTTTTTATAGAAAATCTTTGAGGCATTATCCAATCGGTCTTTAGTGTGAACAAGGGGCCCTTTAGGGCACCGTTGGGTCCTTGACCAATCCCCCATGCAGATTCAGCTCAGATTTGAGGGTCAAATCGAATTGGGAGCTGAACTAGAAGTGGGTGAGGGGCCGACAAGAACCATAAATGCGTCGTTCACAGGAGTGCATGACTTTTATCGTACATAGTCGCACATCGGGTACATGTGCACTATTTTGGCTTCTTTGGCTTGCCCACATGCGCATGCTTCCTGTAGTGTTTCTGCACATGTTAATTTTATAACCAGTTGTATAGTTTGTGCCTTTTGGAAATTATTTTTGAGGCTGTAGGTGAAATAATAGGTGTTTGGAGATGCTAGATTTGTGTGACCATTTGTGAACGAAATTTCAGTGATCACATATTCCCCCTGATGTGTGAGGTTAGGAGCATGCATATAGACGAAATACATCAATGTTTCTTCTACTGAGAGTACCATTGTAAGGAAGAGTGCTGAGAAGAACTGCAAGAGAGACCTGTCAGATGGAGAGGGGAAATTGTGGGACCGAACCTTTCTCTTGGTATGAAAATAAAGTTTGTATACAAACGAGGTAGGCATGCCCCATGCTCGTGTCATGCAACTCAAATAATTGATAAGGAACATGGAAGAAGTCAAGATGCGGTGAGACTCAATACTACCCTTGGTTGGGGATATATGTGAATTATGAGTGGCAGCAACCGTGAAATTGAATCTAGCATAAGGGGGACAACTAGTCATGGTTAAATTGTGCCAGAGGCATGACAAAGTAGACAAACTCAGAGATCATGGGTACATGAACTGTGGGATACTCGGGGTTTATAAACGATGTTGATAGGAGTAGGAGAGAGTAAATGCCCCAACCAAGGGGGACATGGGTTGCTTTGCCAGAAAAAGACGGTCGCTAAAGGCGACAACAAAAATCTATGTATATGCTGGAAACAAAGGGTTTGTACAATTACCAAATGAATAAAGAATAATTTGGGATAAGTGTGCAAATACAGAAATGAGTACCCCAGTGAAAGATGGCTTGGCCTGTGAGGGCACAATTTGCGTGGATAACTGGTTAAGGGTGCGGGCCCCATGGGTAGGTTTTTGTATGAGGTAAATGAATGGAGGGAAATCTACAGATGGGAAACTGATTATGGATGAAATGGAGGGTTAATGATACTGCAGAGGCACAGTCAAACGAGAACCATGAGGGGATATCCTGGGAGTCCATTGGGAAAGCTAGCATAATGAGGAGAAGGAGTATGTGGTTGATTCTCGAACATGCATGAGACTATCGGGACTCCCATCTCTAGGGATTGAAAGCAACATGAGTGTCAAAGTGTCAAAGTGGACTATGAATGGGACAACTCATGTAGGGGAGAGTGCTACCAAGTGATAGTACCAAAATGAAATGGAGGTAATAGTACTGCAGAGCCGAATGTGAGGATCCTAGAGGAAAATGTCGAAGGGTGTGACTAGGAGATGCAATTGATATTTAAAGGGAATGATTACATACCAGTGTCGATTATATACTTGAAGGGGCTGCACTGGTTTGTGATGACCAAGTACCTACACACATGAACACCAAATAACTGACATGAACAATATCTGAAGATAAATAACATATAACAGTTATTTGATAATTTTGAACATGAGCATGCGTACCTGGGCGTGAAGTGAGAAAAATGCTCCCCTGAGGCCGAGGATGGATGGTGACCCAGGGAATGTGACTGTGTAGGTGGTGGGATCATGATCCTGTGGCTGAAGATGGATAAGAAAATAGATGCTTTAAGCTCCTGTAATTAAGCATGGAAGTTTGGAAAAAGGGACTATATATAGATGTGGGTCCCACAATGCCACCTCATTTGTACCTGTTGCCATAATGAGTTGACGAGATGATTTTAGAGGATATTTGGAGATTACGGGAGTTCAAGCCGATCGATACAGGATTTGCAAGATCCAGGTTAGTGGTCTCATCCTCCTTCATAGTAGTTAGGGTTTCTTTTCTAGGCAGGGTCATATGGATGGTTGTACTAAGGGTTTTTGTAAGGGTGGCCCCCCACATGCATGGACGGTCGAAGGATACCCGCACTGCGGTGTGTGGTTGTTTTAAATATAGCCGTGCATGGGGGTGGGTGGGTGAGGAAAACAGGTGTCCATTTGATGTGCGTCTGTTCAAAGTACAACTGTGCACTGTGCGCAACTATTTCTCTGACAGCTGTGTACCAGTGTCCAGTTGTGTAGCGAACAGGTGCACATGAATGTGTGCATGTGAGTGCGACAGATGCACATCTATTTCTTAGATAGATGCGCGTTGATGCGCAACTATGCGAATAACAGGATCGCATATGTGTGCACCTATGGGGGGTGACAGCTGTGCACATGAGGCAAAGCTGGGGGGTTTTGAAAAAACTTGTAATTTAGTTTTTTATTTATGAATAGTGATGGTTGATCAAGTGTCATTTATGTGAATGTAGGTGATCAGTTCAGGATTCCAGTCTAGTGGAGGGAGAGGGATTTGGGAGCGCCTCAGAGAGAAGGTGAGAGATGAGATGAGCGTTCGGGGACCTTTGGCAGCCTGTGGGTTTTCAAAGTTCTTCGACTTCCCACTGATACGGTCGCAGGAGTACCTACTGCAGTATCTGATTTCTATGTGGAGCACTAAGCAACAGTGCTTCATTGTGCGGGGGGAGCAGCTGACACTATTTACGATGGAGGATGTCTATTTTTTTACTGGGATCTCATTTCGGGGGAGGGCCCTACCTGTTGATCCCCAGTTTCCAGGGGATGTCCACTTGGCAGACTTGGCGGTACTGTATGGGGCAAGAATTTATGTCAGGTTCGGTCATTCAGATTGGGGTGATGGATGCACTGGTGCATCATTGCATCGCAGTAATTATTGTGAGGATCTATGGATCCTTAGAGACTCAACGAATCAGTGGTGGTCAGTTGAGGATTACGTAGAGAGTATTGGGTGGAGAGTGTTTTTCCTAGGGCTTGATGTTGCATGCCAAAATGATGGGGTAGCTTAACCAGTGTCGGGTCACCGACTCTGGTGAGTTTTCCTTTGGGTTGATCTTGGTGGCGTGGTTTTTTGAGAGGGTGCTCAAGTTTCACCCTAGAGTGTTGTCTTCGGTGACTGATGCACGGGAGCCACAACTGATGCAGTGGGCATCGATTTTGGTACGGCATGGAGGTGGGGAGGGTGGCCATTATTTTACGGTCGATATGGCGCGTGTGTGGTGCTAGATGCCACAGATCATACTGCAGTTCCCATATGGTGGGATGGACTTCCGGCAGGATCTAGATATGGTTTTACCTCCTGGAGAGTATTGGGACCATAGAGGTATGTTGGTGTACTTTATGTTTTGTGATTTTGATAGTATAGCATATTTTTTATGTATGTATGGATGTTGATGCTATCGTTTATTTGTTTTATGTGAAGATGTGGGGCCGCGAGGCTGAGAGTTGGAGTTGGTTAGAGAGTCGGCTCGTCAGGGGCACATGAGACCGCCGCGGGGAGAGTCGTAGGTGGGAGAGAGACGTCGAAGGGACGAGGTTGGTGTGAGTCTAGCCGATGATGTGAGAGCTAGCAGGAGATGCATATTTGACGACCCCGATTCAGGGCCATCACATGCGCCTCAGGGAGATGTTGGCAGGGATTTAGAGGATCTTCACCACTAGTTGGAGGTGGTACTACACGGCGTGCTTGAGGGTATGTGGTCCCACATCTAGGATGAGAGAGTCCTGGAGGAGTGTGTGAGTAGCCCTGCAGAGTTGTGGACCCTGATTCACAGAGTAGCTGTGGCTGGGGAAGCTATGACTGGGTGACTTCCCCCCAGACCTGGAGGACCCCCAGCTAGTGGGGCACCTCTTCTAGATAGAGGACCTGGTGGTGGCACTCTAGAGGAACTATGAGTTCTTTGTTGTATGTTTTTGGTATTTATATAGGCCTGCAAGACCATTTTGTGTAGGGTAGTGTGACACCTATTTTGTACCTATAGCGATGAGGGGGCTCACCTGCCTATAAGCGATGTACATTTTGTACCATTTTTTGTAAATATTGAAGATACATTGATCGTTATATATATATATATGGATATACATGTTTATGATATATGTGATGTTCACATGTGATGATGTTTTGTAATGCTTTTTATGATGTCTAATCTATATGTTGTGACATACTTTTGATGATTTATGCATGTGTGATGGTGTCTTGATGTGATAAATGCCAATCTAATAATAGGTTATCCATGTTATCTGCTATTTGATTAAATTGTTGTGGAATATGTGTAAATGTTATTGAATAAAAATGTCGAGATAAGAGTCTAACTTGTATGTATTTGCGGAAGAGGTAAGGATCGTGGACAAGGTACACATTGTTGAGCTGCAGGACGACAAGTTGGGAATCTAATAAGATTCTAAGGTGACGAATATGGCAGTGACTAGCCTCGAAAAGGAGGCCAATGACATTTCTGTATTCTTCTTGGTTGTTGGTTGTTGAGCCTAAACATATGCTGCTGGAGTGGAGCAGTTAATGTGAGGGGGTATAAAGGGCCCAAGCGATCGAAGTGAGATTCTGTGTCCATCGGCTATCTCCATCAGCGTAACCAATGTGATAAGACAATGGAGGAGACATATATCAATAATACAAATGGTAGATCGGACATAAGGCATGGAGAAAAAAATAAGACTAAAAAAATCTACAAATGTGTACAAAAAAGAAAAATCCTAGTGGGTAATGACGTGATTGAAGAAAAAAAGTGTTGCGGTATCCACGGTGTTATTGAAGGTAGGCATGGCATCGGCCTATTTGGTAAAGTAATCTACTTCCATGATGATGTACTTGTTTCCATTGCTATATGGAGGGTTGCAGGTCATGAAGTCGATTCCCCATTTGCAAAAGGGGCCAACAGTGATGACTAGATTTAGAATAACGAGTGGCACTCCTGATTTGTTTGCATAAAGTTGGCATTTGTCACTTTGCTTTACAAGGTGGATGCAGTCATGAAACAATGTAGGCCAGAAGTAGCCTACTCGAATGATTTTTTGGGTGGTGTACATCCCTGAGAGGTGGCCGCCGCTATGGCAATCATTTAAGACTCTATCAGATTCGTCGATGGTCAAACATCGACGAAGTATGGTGTCGAACCCACGTCAATATAAAATGTCACCGATAAGGAGATATTGAGGGGCCTGATGGCGAATGCACTGGCGAACATCTCGGGAGAGGTGTGATCCAAACTTCTGTGTCTGAAGGTAGATGATAAGTTCACCATATCAAGGGTCATCCAAGGGGATGTAGAAGAGGTGTTCATCAGAAAAATATGTGTTGACAGATGAACTAGCAGCATCTGAAGGAAATGTCGTGATGAGTTTGGAGAGGACGAGTGATTTCTTTATTTTGGGAGTTGAAAAATCTAGGTCATATTCCTAAAGGATGACGATCCATCGGGAAAATTTACCATTAATTTTTCATCGACTGAGCAAGTACTACATGGGGTTGGAATCTTCCACGACTTTGGTAGTGCGAAACAAGATATAATGACGTGGTTTTTGGACTATGAGGACAACTACGAGGGAGATTTTATCTTCATGATTGTATTTCAGGGGTGGTCCTAAAAGATTTTCACTGATGTAGTAAATAACATGCTTGTGGCCATCATCTCCTATTTGGATGAGAAATCTTGCTACTGAGATGACTAAGGCCGATAAGTAGAGGATGTAGTTGCGATCATAGTCGGGTGGACTAATCAAAGGGGCATTGGAGAGCATCACTTTTAAATCATCAAAAGTGGTTTGGGCATGTTCATCCCATCAAAATGGGATATCATGACGTAGTAAGTGAAGGAAACCATGTGTGTGAGTCGCGTAATTTGGGACAAAGCGTCGTAAAAAGTTAGCTTTGCCTTATAGGCTCTGCAGTTGGCTCAAATTCCTAGGTGGTGGAATTTCTGTGATAGCTTGGACCTTGAGGGGGTCCACAATGATGTCGTCCTTGGAGACGATGAACCCAAGGAGGCGTCAAGGGTGATGCAAAATACACACTTGAGGGGGTTCAAGAGGATATTGTATTGTCGACATCATTGAAAGACAACCAGTAAGTCATCTAGATGTTGAGTTCATTTCTTGGATCGAGCGGTGAGGTCATCCAAGTAAGCGAGGATGATACGCGCGATATCATACAAAACATAAGTCATGGCCCGTTGGAATGTTGCACCTGCATTTTTGAGTCCGAAAGGCATGACACAACAAGCAAAAGTACCCCATGGGGTAGTGAATATGGTATTATACTGATCTACTGGATGAATCTGGATTTGATTGTAGCCAGAGAACCCGTCCATGAAGGACAAGGCCTCATGACCAGCACAGTCATCGATAATTTGGTCGATGAAAGGCATTGGTAATTTTTCTTTGGGACAAGTGTGATTGATATCGTGAAAGTCAGTGCAGATGCGAATAGTGCCCTATTTTTTTTTGACAGAGACGAGGTTGGAGACCCATGACGTGTATGCGATGGGGTAGATGAACCTTGCAGTGCATGTTTTTTCAATCTCGTATTTTATAGCCTTTGCTTTGGATGGGTGTAGTGGGCATTGTTTTTGATGTAAAGGGGTGATATATGGCCATGTGTCGATGCGATGTTTGATGATAGAAGCATCGGGGATGGGAATCTCCATGTATGACTAGGCAAAATTATCCTGGTATTCTTGAAAGAGAGATTTGTAAGCTGTGAATTCCTCAGGGGAGCATGCGGCGCCAATGGTGATTTCTTCTACGATTCCAGGTTTGATGGAAATATTAATTTTGACAGTGGGGGAAATGTTGGCCATGTTGCTTTCTTCAAAAACATCGGGGGCAGGGATAGGGTTGTTGAACCAGTCTATATGCCCGGATGGAATAAAATACTTGGTTTCGATTGCACATATAGAGGTTTGATGAGGAGGGTCAAAGGCTTCCTATGAGAGAAAGAGCACTCTGTGATGGAGCGCATCCCATGGGAAATCGGGTGTAGTTAGTTCCTCTATGATATCTTCATCACAGTGGAAAATGCGAAAATATAGGGGATCCGTGGAAGTAGCATTGGTGATTGTCACCATGTGATTGTCTTCTGGTCGTGAAGATGTAGAGGGGGTATCGCAACTATGGTGTGATGGCATGCTTGACATAAATCAAATGTCCAAATATTGCAGGTTAAAAACTATGGTTGGGGTTAAGCTTTTCTGGGGGAAATGAACCGAAGAATTGGGAGGATTTAAGGGAAAATCCTCAGACAGTATATCCATGAACTATGGAGGGATGGGAAGTGACTCAGGTTCAGGAGAGCTGATGTGAACAATATTTGGAGAAGGAATAGGGGGAATCACTTGGATCATAGGAAGTGGGGTAGTTGGAAGATTTTGAATAAGGGCCATTTGATGACACCTATATTCAATGATCATAGGACACTGGTATGTGAAATGATCAAGTGATTCACAAAGAGAGTAAGGGCACCTCATTCGTTCATTGACTGAGGTCATGACATAATGCATGCCAGTGATGTGAGTACTTGATGACATGGGTGGAGAGGGGTCCTGCTGAAAGCTTTGGCATATTGTCATTAGTGTCTATAGAAATTGAGGTAAGGCGGGGCAATGATGAGTGTAGTGGCCATACTCTCAACAGATGGCACAAGAAAATTTGGTTCACAGCCCTTTATTGCCCGCAGTCAGGGAAGCTGTGGTAGTACTAGGTGTTCTTGGTGAAGCAACGAGTGATGTGGTCACTCGAGGGAGTTGGATCATATTGTGTAACTCAGGGAGAGAGGGACATCTATCTGTGGGGTGTCCCTCTCTCTCACAGAGTGCACAAGGAGGTTGAAATCGAGGAGGAAGTGGAGTAGTGGGATATTTCTTCTTCCATCTACCCCCAGCTGTCTCAGTGGTGCTGGCAAGTGGGGGTGAGGCTAGTGCCATTGGAGTTGGGACTAGAATATGCATCGAGATTCCCTCTGTTTGGGGAGGGAGGGATGGTTGAGGAACCATCGAGGGCAGGTGTAGATATGATACCAAAATGGAAATCACCATGTTGGGAAGGGTAAACATTGCGGCTACCTTGAATGCTTGTACGCCTAGTGGGGGGTAGAAGAAAGGGATTTGAGTGATGGATTGAGGGATTATTTCCCAAACTGGGATTTTCCCTTGGTGAAGGGTGAAATCGGGGATAAGTGGTGTTGTAGGGTGTTCAAGTAATTCCTGAGGTATAGGCTCTTCAACTGGTGGGATGTCAAGGGGTGGAGAATCCCTAGTGGGAGGAATGGTATCTCCAGTTTTAGTTCCATTGGAAGATATGACACACACTTGTGCTGAGGGATGTATGAGCGGTGGTGCTTCGTGGTATGCCCCCAACAAAGATGGGTCCTTGAAAATTTCAGGGCCTATATCCGTGAGTGGATATGCATCAAAACTAGTGCAGACAAGAGGTAGGATTTTATCGATGTTGGATGAGTGGTTAGGCTCATAATGTGAAACTTGGTCGATGGTGATGATCTTCCCATTGTGGGGGAACATCATCTTTCGAAACATAGAAGAGGCTATTGCGTTCATAGCATACATTTAGCTATGCCCAAACAATATGTTGTAATCAAGCAGGGCATTGATAACCTCAATGTCGATAAGGATAGTTTTTCCCCCGAGTTCAATGGGGAAATTTTGGAAGAGCCCTTCAGGAGAGGATGGTCATCCATCATAAGCTCTCAAAGTGATGGAAGATGGTATGAGCTCAGGGGAGCCCCGTTTCTACCACATAGTTTTGGACATGATGCATGTGGATGCACCTTCATTGATGATACATCGATGAACCGTGATGTTCAAAATTTTAACTCGTATCTGGAAAGATACCAAAGTAGGGAGGTGAGGTTCCCCACAATCTATATCAAATGTCATGAGTCTAGTATCAGCAGGGTTGACTTCCCCCAAGGCAGAAAGTAAGGACTTTTGTTGAGTGGGACAGGTTTGGAGGACCTCCAATACCGACATGGCTGCAGGTGATTGCGCCAATTCATCAATCAGACTGTAATTGTGTGCTGCCCTAGCCTGAGGGTTGCTGACATTCTGTCGTAATGGGATGCAAGGAATATGAATGGGGGGTTTAGTGTTAGGGCATGGAATCATCAAGGGTTTTTAGAATATATCTGGAGCTACTTCCGAAGTGGTGGGAGTAGCTTCAGGGGGTGTGTTGTATTGACGATTGCGCATTTGCAGAAGAATTTCTTCTTCACTAGTAAGGAGGATATTGTGATCCACCAAATTTCCAGGGAGTTGATACTATCCCATTTGTGGTGGGGCAGGATGCATCTCTTGCTAGGTATTCATCACACCTGGGTGTGGAATAGGGCTTTGCAACACATCTGGGGGTGGTTGTTGCAAATAATTTTGTGGGTCCTTCTGAGGGGCAGGCGACGCTAGAGAACATGGTGCATTCATGGAATCTTTCATCTTTTTGAAATCAATAATTTGGGGGAAATGGTGAGTAGAATGACCATGCTCACCGCAAAAATCACAAGGGAAGTTTGTCCAGAGGTTTTTTTTGTTGTTCCTCCCTTGGAGTTTGTTGTTATTTCCCCCTTGGGGGTTCTGGTTTCCCCCAACAAGTTGGTTTTGTTGTTGGTTATTTCCCCCTGGTCCTGGGTTATTATTGTTTTGGTTTTTTCCTTTATTTTTGGCATTATTCGATTGATGGTCTGGATTTTTCGTATTCAATTCTTCAAAATTTTCAAATTGTTGAATGTGAGAGGGATGAACAAAGTTAACCCTAGCATGTGGTTGTCCTTCTGGACAAGCAATGGGATGTGGAGGACCAAGAAATGTAAAATACGGATTATTTTGTGGTAATGATACATGGGTACATAGGAAGGTGTAGCACTTTCACTAGTGCTCAAGGTGTAAGATGAGGTAGAGGGGGTACTAGAACTCAGTTGAACATTCAGGCGCATCATGGGTGCCGGCAAGGGTCCACTTATGGGTGGAGGAAGGGAAACATGGTATGGTTGTTGATAAGGGGGAAGAGGATAATAAGGGGGTCCTCCATATAGCGATGAATATTGAGGTGTACCGTACATAGGTGGAGGTTGGGTGTACGGATTGTGGTGTGTTGTGGTACCAATCAATCCATCCACTGAGTGAGACATCCCAGGTTTGTCCTGGCCCAATGGTATGGATCTCTAGGTGTAAAGTAGTACTATGTATAAGTATCCTGACTGTGCATAAATGAGGTCATATTGTTGATCCTTGCTGATGGTTTCCTCTACAGTTTATGGGAAGGTGGAGGCCACATCTTTGGCAAGGAGAGGGACGAGTGATCTAAGAAACCAATCGAGGCATCGTTCTTTGGTGGTTTCTACTTTGCATAAACTACGTCGTCGACGCCATTTGTGAATGTGGTCAGCGATATGTGTGGCTGAGGCTTTTTAAACTCAGAAAGCAGTTCAAGACCATTGTCATGGCAAACTAGTAGTTGGAAGAAGGTCAAAAATGTTTTGGCCAATGATTCAAAAGTCACATGGGACCCTGATTTTTCATCCACATACCATTTGGCTGATGAACCTGTGAGTGTGTGCTGGAATAAACTTAAACATATGGATTCATCCATGATGTTGTTGGAATAGCACCATAAGTGGAAGGTCATGATATGGTTGGCAGGATCTTCTCCTGCCTTTCCTTCAAACTTGGGAATGTCTGAAGGTAGTTTGGTGGGCATCGCAGTCCATGTGGGTTCATGCAATATAGGGTCATTTGTGAGCTTACTCAGATCTGATATGTTGAGGGAGGCCAAATATGGCATGTGGAGTGGCGGTGGAGGGTTAGTTCTAGCCATGGTGTGAGCAGGTAGTGGATTTGACCCTTGAGGGAGGTTTGTTGGGGGTATACTTCTCCCTTGGGAATAAGTGTACCCTCTGCCTCCTTGTGAAGGAGAGCTTGTGGATGGATGACCTTGGGAAGTGGACCCAATTAAAGTGGAACCAAGAAAAGATAACCCTAAAATGGTAGCACTCAAAAGGGTGTCAGAGGGTTGAGTCGGTGAATTGGAAATACTAGGAACTCCTCCTAGAATAGGAGAGAGATTCTGCAAGCATCTAGAATGATGGGGATTATGTGGGTCCTCTATGATGTCTGACTAGAAAAGTGAATGTGTGAAAATGGTGATGAGAGAAATAAATGAACAAGAGACCTTGTATAACTTGGACCTTCACAATATATCTCACAATCACATGTAATCACAAGAGAAACATACATGAATCAAATGAAGAGAAGCATACATGTGGGTAGGTGGATTTTGTCCACATGGGAGAACAAAGAAAAAAAATGCTCATGTTCTAAAAATATGTAACATCCTTCCTCTCAAATAGCGCTAGACCTTCCAATAACACTCAATAGTGGGGTCTGAAGCCACCAGAAGAGGAACTAGTGAAGGATGAAACAATTAGTTATAATGAGGGGTAGAGGGTGCATATCAGGAAAGATCTGGTGATATTTCCCAATAGCCACACAAAATTTGATCAATATGCAATTGCAGCCTACAATTTCCACCTGGGTAGATGTCCTAAAATTTGGCCACTAGGTACCTCGGTCAAAGTGTGGCATTTAGATTTTTAGCCTCAGAAATCGGTCACGGGTTGGATCCCTTCCAAGAGATGGGTTCCTCGAGAGGGGACGCACAAAACAACTAGACCTCGGCCTTTGACCCTTCACAAGTATCTCCCTGCCTTATGGTGTAAGAATACTTGACTTGGAGGATTTTAAAGTTCCCTATTTGTCAACTTCTAATTTTGAAGATGTGAGAACCGGATAAAAAGGAGTTATTTGGATGCCTATCCTCGAGATCCTACCCAGACTAAAAAATTTCTTTTGGCGCCTCATGTGGAGGAAAACATAGTGAGTTTTTATAAAAAAATTAGATGTGGTTGTTTGAGAGATTGGGGGTGTGAACCAATCTCGTTTGAATTAAGTTGGAGTGGATAATTCCTTCAAGAAATAGTGGGATGTTTTGGGATCCCTTTGGAGGAAACCTACTTCAACCTCCACAATTCAAGATGAAATTATGTGAGTGAGTAGTGACTTTGTGTATGACAAAGTGATAAAATGTGCCAAATTTTTAATAAGTTAGGTGTCACCTTGCAACATGTGGACTTCCTATGGTCCTTACAAATATTGATTACCTATCTGACTAGATGCCATTGGTACAACCTTGCGGAATTTTAAAGTCCCTAAAGAACTAGCATGTGGACATATGGGTCCTTACCAATCCTTTAAACTCCCTAATGTGATTTAATCTAAGAAAGATTCAAAGAACTATCCTATATTGTAAGCATGTGAGCATGTATGGGCCTGTTACAATAATCTTTAAACTCCCTTAGTGATGTAAACTAAGAAAGTAGCTTCAAAAAATATACTAACTTTGCAACATGTGGGCATGTATGGCCCCTTAAAAATTTAAGATGTTTTGAAAATAAACTAAGAGGATCCCTAAGGGGGATTTTTCCTCTCTTAAAGATTTTTTTTTTTAAGGGAGATGAAATCTTCCCTCAATCATTTTTCTGATTCTTAAGATCGCTCTATGGTGCAATAGAAGAGCATACTCAATGATTGAAGTTTGATTTCTGGTCCCAATGCAAGTGTTTATATGTGTGATAGCAAATGATCTTTAAATTATCTTTTACAATCAAAACAAGACATCCATGTGGCAACTCAAAGCAAAAAGAGGAGAAATATGTTTCTTTTTTAACCCCCTAAGTGCCTATGTTTTGACTAACCCTTCATGTGGAGAGGGAATCTAAGTGTGGTGCATTTACAAATTGCATAGAATCAATATTTAGAAGGCTAGGGGCCTTCAAAAAATCACAAAAAACTCTTATAATGTTGGATTTCTGGACAGATGCGCGGGTCACAGTTTAGACAGAGGCGCATGTGGCACCAATGCACAGATAACCGAGGACCTATTTGCGAACTGTGCACAGAATGCGCTGAGAAAAACATTGTTTTTGGTGCACAATTATCGAAATGTGTGCATGTGGGCTAGAAAATCCACGCACATTCTGATACGCATCCGAGAGGAAAATTTCAAATGGAATTCTCCTCTTCCAGCTCCAAATTCATCTCTTTGTAGGTAGGGTTGGGATGGTTATGATCTCTGCAAGGTAAATAGGTAAAAAAGAAGTGCTCAAACAACCCAAATAGGGAGGAAATTGATACCTTTCCCAAGTATGGTTGTCAATCTGTTGTGTCCTTTCCTCCACTTGAATGAGAAAAAGAGGGACACTTACAAGTCAAGTTGGGTCTGCTAGACATGACATAAGTTAGTGTATGAATCAAATGATTCAATCACATGAAATAAACAAAGAACTAAGTTAAAAACAATTAAATAAATAACTAAAGAAATGAAACTAAAATGCATGAAGAAACTTGAACCAAAAACCAATCAATATGACCAATAGTCATGCCACCAATGTATAAATTGTATTAGTGGGAAAACACCAAAGAGAAAAGGGGGACTTATGGATCCCCTCTTCCTCCAAGGGAGGGATATTGAGTCCCCTATGTGAGAGCTCTTCTTACAAATGGAAAACTAAAAAAGGAAATGGTGAAGAAATTCAAGCTTATTCCATCAAGAGGTGAGGTGAATAGCTTAATGAGATGTTGCTAGTATGATCCTTGAAGAAAAGAGGTTTCTTGAAGAAGAATAGAGGCAGTATAACAATACAATGAGATTCTTGAATTCATAGTGCACCCATGGTCTCTTTCTATAGAAAATCTTTGAGGGATTATCCAACCGGTCTTTAGTGTGAACAAGGGGCCCTTTAGGGAACCCTTGGGTCCTTGACTAACCCCCCATGCGGATTCAGCTCGGATTTGAGGGTCAAATCGAATTGGGAGATGAACCAGAAGTGGGTGAGGGGCTGACAAGAACCATAAATGCATCATTCACAGGAGTGTGTGTCTTTTATCGTACACACTCGCGCATTGGGCACATGTGCACTATTTTGGCTTCTTTGGCATGTGCACGTGCACGTGCTTCCTGTAGTATTTTTGCACATGTTAATTTTATAACCAGTTGTATATTTTGTGCCTTTTGGAAATACATTTTGAGGATGTAGGTGAAATAATAGGTGTTTGGAGATGTTGTATTTCTATGACCATTTGCGAAAGAAATTTAAGTGATAACAACTGTAGATGGCATAGTAAAAACCCAAGAACTGATGTTGAATAGGATTATCAATCTATAAAGAGCTCAGCAACAAGCTCCTAAGGTTCCTTACAAAGGGAAATTTCATAAAGGGAATCATTTTTTTAGACCAAAGAATGATCAAGAGGTTCCTAATACTTTAGCCCCTGTAAACGTAGTAGATGACAACCCTTGGTGCCTACAGCGCAGAGAGTCACATTGGGAGCATGAGTGTCCTTTCAACAATGGTGATCATGACCAAGTGAACGTTGTTAACTATGCCATTGAAATTCCTCAATATTTCCTTAATGTCACACTTCAAGAACATCACGAAGGCATAAAGGAAGCATCCAGGAAGGCTAGGATAGAGGTGATAAATAACCTTGACCAAGAGTTGAGAGAAAAGTTGAAGAAGAAAGAATTCCAAGTGTACACTAGGCAAAAAATAATGAACCAACATCTTTCTACTGGTCCTAAAATTTCACAGTCAAGACCTCCACCTACGAACATATTTCCTCCAAAAAATCCTCCCAAAACCGACAAAGTGGATTTGAACTTTGATTTTGAAGGTGCACTGGAAAAAATGCATGTGACCATTCCATTAAGGGAAGTCATCAAATTACCATCTGTAAAAGAAAGGTTTGAAATTGTTTTCACAATTTCAGATGAGCCAATGGACCCTCCTATCATGTTACAAGAAGATCACTTTAAGGTTCAATATGATGGACACCTGCCTTTCTTCATGACCTTGTTGATTAATAACAAATTCCTTAACAATTGTATGCTTGATTCAGGGGCAGGTGCTAACATGATGTCTTTAAAGGTCATAAAAAAATTAGTCCTAAAGACCACACAACCTTACAAAAATGTGTGCGGTTTTGAATACAGGTCCATACCCACTCATGGGGTAGTTGATAATGTTCAGGTATGCCTTGGAAGATACCCCGAGAGAGTGATCCACATGGATATTGTGGTAGTGGATGTCCCAGATGTATGGGGAATGTTATTGTTCAGGAATTTTAATACAATGATGGGAGGCACCTTGGAGATGGATCTAACTTACATTAATGTACCTATGAATGATGGAACAATAAGCCGTCTCCAAAATGTGCCAATGGCCAAGGTCCATGTGTAGGAAATTGATGATGATGTCGAAACTAGCAAAACACATGAGCCAATTAAAGAAATTATTCCTATATTTTCCCCTGATGGTTTTCCTTTCGCTTCAGAGGAAGACTTTGATCAAATACAATGGCCAAAGAAGGAAGAGTATCAACAAATACAAGGAAAAAGAAGTTGGGACTGTCAAATTTTTAAAGAAAGGAGAGGATCACATGTTGATCATACCATCCCAGCAGGAAGTATTCACAGCAGAATCCCGCCCTCTGCCCTCAAAAAAATATACTAGAGTTATACAAGAAACAACCAAATCTAAGACAAAGGATTACCAAGAGGGAGATATGATCTGGATGTGGGATACAAAGAAGGGAGATCCTACTAATGTCAAAGTGAGTGCACAATTTTAGCTTGTACCTTTCAGAGTCAGAATGAAGTCAGTCAATGATGTCTACTATCTATCCACGTTGGAAGGAAGAAGACGTCCATTACCGGTTAGTGGACACCTCCTCAAACCCCATCAAGGGGAAAAGACTTGACTTCACAGGTAAGTACAGGTAAGTAGGTAGGCATTTTGCATTCATTGTATATACCATCTGCATTTCATGCTAGAGTAGTTGTATTTTCATTTGTATATATGATTGCTAACTTGTATTTGATTTTATCATATATGAGCCAGATATCACCACCCCAAGAGATTACTGATTATTTTTTTTGAGATCTAGCAGGTCACAGGTCATACCAAAGATGTTGACGTTCTCATGTGCTCTACGGTGATCACATGTCCCCAAGTTGGAGCCAAATGTTATCCCCTATCCTAGGGATAACTAAGTAGATTATGTCTCGAGGCCAACATGTCCTAGACGTGGAGCACTGAGAGCCATATTGACTTGAGATTGGCCCTGGAGGGCCCATCTTTTTCTTCAATGCATCTCATCTATCAGCAGCAGCAACATCCATCCCATCGGCCTGGTTATGAAGTAGCAACGGGTCTTTCTCCATGAGGTAATAAGTCTAAGTATCATGGTATGTGTCACTCTGATTCTCAAAACATTTGAATATGTGCATTGAATTATCTTTTATTTCATGATGTTTTCTTGGAAATTATGCCTTTTAACTTGTCCATACCTGGGGGGGGGGGTGACAAAGTGCCCTAGTAATTTGGTTCCCTTAGGGATGATTTTCCACTGGGTGGGTCTATGAAAGGTCATCGTCCATTCCTTCCATATTTATCAATTTTCATCATTTTCCCTCTCATCTATCCCATACATTGGTTCAGGCATTGGGTTTTCCAAGGTAGTAAGGGTTGTACCTTGCCTTGTGGGAAGAAGCGGCTAAAGGCCCAGAGGATAAAAGTAGCTCAAAAAATTTAAAAGACAAGATCAAACATTAAGATTCTTCACCCAAGGATCCCCGAGAAAGCAATAAAAATCTTCTCAGCAAGAAAAAGGGGGGGACCCATAAAATAAAATAACTCAAGACCTAGTTGGTGGATAGGGGGTCTCATCATGAGCCAACCTATTAGGTCCATGGGCATGTAGTGGTATGACACTGCTATTCATCTGGTCACCATGCCAGGGAAGTGCCTCTTGGTGGCTTAGCCAAGAGAAAGGGAGTCTCATCACGAGCCAACCTTCTCATCTCCATGAAATACTTGTGGGTAACACTATCACCACTGGTCACCACATCAAGGAAGTGTCCTCCATTTATTCTCTTGAAAGAAAAAACAATAAGACAAAGATAAAAAAGGCATTGAATGGGCTAGGAAACAATTGCATCCATGACAAGGTGCATTTCACCCTCTACAGAGGCACCCACAGGTAAGACCTACATTTCCCCGTCATCATTGCACCCCTTGCCCAAACATCCCCTACACCATCTCATGCATTTACATGAACTAGATTGGTCTTCACCTGGAAACACCCCACACTTGAGGAATATTAGCCCAATAGGACATCTTGAGACCCTCTCCAAACCTGGATTGTTAAATAGCATAACATCTTTGAGCATTTGTCTGGGTAAAGGGGGATTTGATGCATATGTTTGGGTAACTTGATTATTAGATGTGATTAACATTTATATGATCCCTATGACTTATGAGCCCATGGAGGGTGTACTTGTTGTTGTTTCTTGATCATGCCCGACAAATAGGTACATATGGGGATATGATTAGCTCAGACCTCCATAGGGATAAAATCCCACCAGATGGATGTTGATACCCTAGCCAAGGGCATAGGGATATCGGAGGCTTGCACCTAAGAAAAGGGAGGACGTTTTAGCAGAGGCACTTTGGTAGGCCTATACCCAGGGGGTTCTTGCCTTCCCACCATGACGTTGGCCCTTGAAGTCCCATGACATCATCATTTTGAGCCTTGACATTATCAAGTTGGGGTTTTAGGCATGAGGACGACTTGGTTGGCACGTGTGGCAGTTTCTGAGAGGTTTTAAGCCCCAATGTTTCACTTTTGAGGCCTAGCATTCCAAGAGGGGTCCCAACGTCACCCTAGGAGGGGCATGACGTCACCCTAAAAAGATAAAATTAGGGTTTTTATTGTCAATTTTATGTAAAATTGGATTTTTTATGTAAACTGGCCATGTCAACCTTTTTTTACCTAAATTTTAATTAAAGGTCACTTGTATTGTATAAATAAGATAAAATTATCGTATATTTTCCATCATATTTCACTCACACAAGTGTGAGGTCGGAAATTTGGCCTCTTTTAAGTGGTGAGCAACTCTTGGACGGAGCTTATCTTGGTGTATTTTTTCATTTTCATGGTGGAAATTATTCAACTAGGGTTTGTGACTAGATTATTCTTGGTGAAGTAATTAGAAATCTGCAATCCTTCTTTATTTTGAATGGTTATGGTGTATTTACTTTTTCATTTATAATATTATGAAATTGCTAGTGTGAAACCCTAGGAGAAAAGAACATGTTATTGTCCTTTTCTTAACAAACTTCTCACCTACTTGATTTGCTAGAAGACACCTCCCTTGAAGGATATACTAGATCCCTACCTTAGTATCACTCTAGTACTATTGCTTCATTAAGATTTCATACTTTTATTTCAATCTTGACCTAAAGAAGAAGGAAAATTACTAGGGCCTAGGGTTACGTACTTCCTAACAACTTTTCCTTCTAGGGTTTTGGATGATTGAGGCCTTAGGTTACTAACACCTCAACCATCCTCCCTACTCCTTTATCTCACCCATTATCATTTGTTTCCCTCAAAGAATTTTCACTGCAATAGTGACTCCATTTACCCTAAAGGAGCTAGTTCATACCATACAAGTGATTGATTGACTAAAACAACCTTTAAACCATCTACTTTAAGATCTTTACTAACCATTTCTAAACTTATATTGAACTAACCTACTAACTATGTTGTTGTTGTTGCAAAATATTTCTACAACCATCTATAACAACAACAAAGGCATCTTAAAAACAAGTTTTAGAGTTGATTTTACATTTACTTCATTGCTTCTGACAAATACTAGCATTTTGCCAAGTTTAGGTTATCTTTTTTGGTCATTATTGAAGCTTTATTGAGGCATAATTGTTAAGTTATTACTATATATACATTGATGTTATAAATATTTATGGTTCTTCATCTTCTATATCAGCTTATGCTTTTATTCAAAGTCTATGGTTTTATGAAGCACTAACATCAATTGGTACTTGAAAATAGTATTTTTCTTGTTGTCCTGTTCTGGGTAGGTACACTTAAATAATAATTTTCTTCATCTCATTAAAAACTTTGGGACTTTCTGATCAAAGTGACCTATGAGAGGGGTGGGACTTTCTTGGTACTCTTACCTTAGCCTTCCCAAACCCCTAGATCACCGGGGGCGTCTCCCTTGGGATACTACTCCTAAAGAGAAAGAGGTGTCTTGTTTAGGTGACAGTGATAGGATGACCTCCTATTACGCCAATTTATTGTTCACTTGCCTTTGGCTTTGGGGAAAGTACAAATTGTGAGATAACAAGGCCGACTAGTAATATGACTTGGAGTCAACTTTAATAGAATCCCGAGATTCACGAGAATTGTAGCCAATGATCTGCATGGATCTGTAATCATTTTTGGGTGCCAAGTATTTAGGGTTTTCTTGTTGTAAAGTCTATAAAGAGGCGTGTTGTAAGGCCATAAAGGCTAATCAATGAATCATAGGATAGATAGTCTTTAGAGAAATCTTTAGATGTAGGTTGTTGGTCATCAGATGTAAGCCGGATTGGCTACAAGGTTGTTTTTGCACATGCAAGAAGTTATGTATTGATTGTGTCTTAGGTGTGGACCAAGGTTAGACATGTAACCCTTTAATCAGATTGAATAAGACAACAAGAGAGCAGAAGACTCAAGGAATGTTGGTTTTCCCGGTTTGGGTTTCCAGGGTAAAATCTCTATGTATTGTGTGATTTCTTTGTCATTTACGCTTTTGATTAAATTCTTCTTCTCTTCTGCTAGGCTTAGTGTGGAAGTGTATCTCATTTTGTGACACCCATGCCTATCCAACACTGATTAAAGTATTCCAGAAACTCAAATCATAATAAATTTTTAACTTCTGTCAAACTTGCATCAACTTCAGCTTTATCCTGGTTGTGATTTGACTGTAACATATAGGACATGTAACGATGTTTTGTCCACAGTCATAACAAGTCTGTCATCAAAAACTAGTTAGAAAAATTGTAAGAAAATAATATACATTTAAAAACGACTCCATTGAAGTGAAAATCGGTGAATATTCATCAACTTTACCTGATGACCACATCCAAAAGCAATATTTTTAGCATTCATCAGGCATAATGGACACATCTGCAAAAGTACAGACAATTTCTAGAATTTAAGGTGAAAGTACTCTAAATCAGTATAAAAATTATTGTAAGGCATTTAGCTATGAATCCAAAAAAATTGCAATTAATATGGTGCAAGAAATATTCTCCAGGTTTGCAGCCAGTTCCTTCTCCCCCTCCCACCAATACTAAAAGATGTTGGATTTATGTCCTATATTTCCTCAAGGAGCATTGAAGGAAGTGAAAAGACTTGATTTGGTGCAAATAAGGTCTGTCTTTCTTCTGATTATTATCTTCTGATTGGAATTATGATGGTGAAGTTAACTTTAAGAAATATAACAAGGAAGCTTTCAGAGATTTTCCTGGAATTAGGCAAGGGAAGAGCAAGATATGAGGACCAATTGAAGGCCTGTGAACAAGACTTGGATTTGATTGTGTAGAGGAAAAATGAGGATGGTGAGACACATAGGGTTGTTATGAGGGCCAATGCAGCGATTATAAATATGATGGAATCCTTCACAATGAAGAAGATGGATCTTGAGCAAGAGGTGGACTCTCTTATTGACAACCTGCAAATTCAGATTTGTATCCCTCAGAGTCCAAATGAGACCAAGATATAATTACAATTGAGGAGTCCACAAAAAATAATGAATTGGATGTATGGTACTCGGATTAGAGGTTTTTTCTTCTGTATAATTTTTTTTCTGACTCCTGAGATATGGTGAAAGATTGTTGTCATTTTGGACTAATTGAAGTCCCCAAGCACTAGAAATTTTTCCAAGGAGTGTTCTTGATTTTGTATCGTATTTTGTATTATATTTCATATTAGATAATTTGTTTGGGAAAAAATAAAGCTATCTAGCAAGTGAATCCTAGTTTTATCTAAAACATAATTTCATTGAATGCTTCCTTACTTGAGCATCTCGTGTATCAAATCTTATGGAGGAACAGATTTTGCAAAGGAATCATAACCATGTTTTTCCATGCTATTTGTTTGGAAACTGTCTACACGTTGTTACTATGGACTAGAATTATAATGATCATTGCCAAGTGGTGGAGGGAGAGGATCCTTATCATGGATCTTGCCTCTGAGGCGACTGAAGTACATCAACATATCAACTATATGTACCTAATGTTTCTCAACCACAATGAATAAAAAATCCTTTCTCTTCCTTATGCTCAACACAGTTTTTTTTTCCTTGGAAAACCTTTTTAACATATAAATAGAGGAATATTCATAGTAGAGTTACAATTTCCTATAAAAATTACTTCCATCACAATTTGTAATTAAATTTCTCAATGAACTGCAATTATTTTGGAAAAATGCAAGATGGACAACTAGTAAAAGTTAACAATCGCTCGTAATAGATTCCTTAATAAGGAAGAAAATGGTCAGAGCCAATAGTACAGATTTGTAAAGATCTCAACAATCTGAAGACAATGTTGATGATCTCAACAATCTGAAGACCAACTTGTATCTTCCCAATGGGCTTGTTTCATCAGCACCAAGGAAGGTGGAGGAGAGACGAATCTAATAGAGGTCGAGGAGACTTATCGGGAAAGGGAAAAATGGTGTTTTAGTTTTATTGTTGCATGTCAAAAGCCGAGAATTGTGGTGAACATCAACAAAGCACTGAAAGTATGTTGAAATCCATAATCAATGAGCTCAACAATCTGAAGACCAATCTGTATCTTCCCAATGGGCTTATTTCATCATCACCCATGAAAGTGGAGGAGAGAAGAATCTAATAGAGGTTCAGGAGACTTATCGGGAAAGGGAAAAATGTTGTTTCAGTTTTATTATTTCATGTCGAGAGCCACTATTTTGCAATGAGTAGTTGTAAATTTTTGTTTTTTAAATGCTTATATGTATGTTTTTTCAAGAGACACTGCCATAATCTAGTTGTTTAGTTAGGTTCTAATATCTTGTTTTGAAAAAAAAACTAGTTTAGTTAGGCTTCAAACTCTCTCCTGCTTGGAGTCTTTTTGGAATACTATGTAAATAGGAGTCTTTTTGGTTGTGTGTAAATAATTGAAAGTGTGTGATAATATATTCTAAATTTTAAAAGCTAGTTTAGTTAGGCTCCAAACTCTCTCCTTCTTGGAGTCTTTTTGGAATACTATGTAAATAGGAGTCTTTTTGGTTGTGTGTAAATAACTAAAAGTGCGTGTTAATATATTATAGATTTTGAAAATATAGTCAAAGTTTAAATCTTCAACTCATAATAGTAATTGTGTTATTCAATTTTATTTAGTTTCTTAGAATGTAAGGTGCAAGTGAAATTTCTTATCTCTTATAAATCTATGAAAGTTAGTTGTTTAATGTAGTTGTGCCATGCATTAATTGATCATATTCCACAATTTTAGCTTCCAAAGTGTTGGTGTAAAGGAAGAACATGCTGAATATCTAGAAAAATATAGAAAACACATATTTCTCAACATGTTCTTGCTCTTTATTTAATAAAATAACTTAATGAATGGTTGTGGAAACACAATAGTTGACTTTCTCTTTAATATTTTAAAACAAATATAAATATATTGGTATATTTCTATGGCCCAAACAACACAAATAAGATACAATATCTATAAAGTTTTCCTAAAATACAACATACAATATACAAGATACAATATCTCGAGAGAGAAAGGAATGAGACCCAAACTACATGGAACTAATGACAATGGACTCAACTTACTTGGCTTTGTTATACAATCATTACTCCCTTTATACTACATACTAGAATGTAGAAGAACTTTTACCTTCACCAATGATGTTGCAAGTAGTACATGTACTACCTATCAAATGTGTTATATTTGATTGGAATTTTGGAATGCCTGCAATTGTAAAAAATGTGTTTTTGATGTTTTGTAGTATACCCACAATGTTGATCATAGTAGGTCATCCTTCAGGGGATTATTTTGTGCAGAGAAAACCGAAGTTTACAAGGTGATTGAGGCAATTGAGTTCCTTATCTTCTTCAGTGATGGTATTAGTCCTCCTCAATAGGCCATTATCCACCACTTCCCTTACATGATTTGGAAAACCACTACCCACCCATTTCTGCAAGTTCATTCCTTCCACAAACATGTTGTGGGTGGGTTTCTTTCTAGTGAGCATCTCCAATAGCACTACTCCATAGAAATAAACATCACCTTTTGTTGTGACACATCCACCTAATCCATATTCTGCATTCAAACATCCTCATCAAAAGGTTTCTGATTCAAATTTTTTAGTTAAAATAAAAAACTCATGACATTGCCTAACATGTTATCTATCTCAAATAATTCCTGGAGGGATGTAGCATGTGGATCCCTTGAGTGCATGTGTGGGTGTGAGAGATAAATCCTCAGAGTCTCCAAAACATATTGTAGCAATGCCAAAGTCTATTAAGCACGTTATCATATCTATGCCCAGAAGCACATTGTTTGGTTTAAGATCAAAATGGATCACTTGTATGAAACAATGGTGATGGAGATAATCCATGTTATGTGAAATGTCTATTGCTATATTCAACCTTTGAATCAAAGTCAAACTACTTTCTACTTCATCTTCGAGATATAACCACTTCTCTAGGCTTCCATTTGGCATTAATGGAAATATCAAAGGTTTAATTTGGTGATCTGAATAAGAAGTTATGATTCTAATCAGATTTCGGTGCCTAACTCTACCCAAAACTTTGCACTCCCTATAAAAACTCTTGTTAGCCCCTTCATTTTCCAAATTGAGCAACTTCACTGCAATGATTGTGCCATCATTCAAAATTCCTTTGTACACTTTCCAAAAACTACCCACTCCTAACAAGTTGGCATCACTAAATTCCTATGTTGCAGTGATGAGATCTCCATAGGAAATTCTTCAGTGCCCCACATTTAAGGATGCCCCAACCTCTATAGGAGTATGCCTCTTGCAACTTTGTCTCCACAAGAATCCCAAAAACAAACACAATACAACAATGGATGCAACTGCAACAATAGTTATGATAACTCTTTTCAGATGTGAAACACTTTTATGTTTGTGAGCAGAGCATGGTGATAGACTTACCCAAGGTCCACAGAGACTAGGATTTCCTATAAATGTTGTAGCACCAAGATTTTTGAAAAATCCTCCTTTCGGGACTTCTTCTGACAAATTGGTGAAAGATAAATTCAAATGGATGAGCTCTTTGATATTTTCCAATGACATAGGTATTCCACTTGACAAATTGTTGGAGGAGAAATCCATGAATTGAAGACAATGACATTGGAATTGGACCTTCAAGTGCATTGCAAGAAAGATTCAGTTATTGTAGTTCTTTGCAGCTTCGAAGCCCACTTGGAATGTAACCAGTTAACCTATTTCTAGAAATATCTATAGCTTGAACCATAATCATCTTGCTTAGTTCCGGAGGAATGGGTCCATGTAATAAATTGTTTGAAAGATTGAAACAGAAAGCTAAATTTGCAAGATTTGCAACTTCAAAAGTTATAGGCCCACTAAGCATGTTGTATGATAAGTCTAGATATAATAAGTTCATGCATTTTCCAATTTTTTCTACCTGATAATTGGTTCTCACTCAAAGATAGATATCTGAGCTGTTGGAGGTGGGCAATAGAATCAGGGATCATTCCAGAGATATTATTTATTTCCAGAGATAGGAGCCCTAATCTTTTGAGTTTCCCGAGTTCTATTGGGATGTTTCCTTGTAAACTATTGCCTCCCATATATAGCCTCTCCAATTTTTGAAGCATTTTAAGTGAAGACGGGACTGCCCCCGTAAAAGAATTGGTATCTAAAGCAAGGAGCGATAAATTAGTTATTTTTCCAATCTCTGGTGGTATTTCTCCTGCTAATCCATTCAACTCCAAGTTTATGTAATACATTTTTATAGAGAGGCCACCTATAGAAAAGGGAAAACATCCCTCGATATTATTATAGGATAAGTCTATTAAGCATAGGGTGGAACAGTTAGTAAGGGAAATAAGAATGGGCAAGCTCATGGTGCTACCACTAACCAGTTGATTCATGGATAACCCAAGATCCTGGAGCTGGGTAATCTTACCTAACTCCTTGAGCACTACTTCGTTGAACTGGTTAAACCCTAAGGAATGGTTTGAAGGTTTGTACAATTGGCGAGGGAATCATGAATGTTTCCACTCAACTTATTAAAGAGCATAAAGAGACCGATTAATGGGGTTTTCTTGCTAGACAACTCTGTGGGAATGTTACAAGTCAATTGATTTTGACCTATAACCAATCTTTGTAGATTGGTGCAGTTAGACAAGGAAGCTGGAATTTGTCCTGAAAGATGGTTTGCAAGAAGATATATATGTGTCATGTGGCTAAGTATGCCCAATTCAAAAGGAACACTTCCATGAAGGTTGTTGTTCTCCAAATCTATTGTGCCCAAAGATGATATATTTCCCAAGCAGACCAGAATCGTACCAATCAAATTGTTTCTTCCTAAGTTAATGAAGTATAAGTAGGGGAGAACGCATATATCTTCGGGAATGTTTCCTTTGAGATTGTTCGCATACATAGATAGTATTTTTAAACTACAGCAGCCATAGAGAGAGGGAAGAATAGAATATTGGAGGTGATTCATATCCAAGTAAAGATCCTTTAACCGAAACAAATTTCCCAATTGATAGGGGATGTGACCATGAAATTTGTTATCATTAAGGTCGAGTATTCTAATAAAGGAGAGATTTCTGAGAAGGGGAGAGATTATACCTTATAATCCCATGCCTGAAACATTCAGTGAAACTACTCTCTGTCTGTGCCAACTGCATATGACACGTGTCCACTCGCAGAATGAAACATTCGGTTTCCAGGTAGTAGATAAATATTGAAATGGATCATAAGTGATTGCAGACATGAATATAATTAGAGCGTTGTTGAAATGGGTATGGAGACGATTATAAAATCGATGTATGGAAACCGCAAAAGGAATGAAAAAGAGAATGAAATAAAAGAAAAAGAAAAGTATTATCATGATAGACCAGAAAAGAGAATGAACATAACATAACTCCATCTTCCCCTCCTCAAACAAAACCTCAAACCGAATGGGAATGGTTGGATTTTCTTTGTTTATTTATATAAATTTATTACGCGCCTATTGGTAGGTGACTTTTGGATGGATGCAACATCATGTTTGAGAGCAATATCATTCAGAAATTATAATCAAGTTTGACATTAAAAATGTTTAAGAGCAACCTCATTAATAAATTAAATATAAGAAATGCAAGGAGTCTCATACACTAATGTTCAAGTTGCATGACATTTATCAATCTCGTGCTCCAACTACATGGCTTGTTTCAGTCTGTATTTTAGTCTGCATTTTATAGTTTCAACATTCTAGCAATCTTGTTTCAGTCTGCATTTTACAGTTTCAGCATATTTCTTATTTAATAGAAGTCAAGATTTATTGTATCTATGTTATTATTAACTGTGTCTATGTGTTAATATTATAAATCTATGTTTTCATTTCGTTCCTCTCATAAATATGGATCAGTGGTATCAGAGCGGTCTGCTCCTTGTCATTTTTAGTGCATGTCCCCGACAAGGTCAGGGTATAGAGTTGGGTCCCGAGCTTGTTTCTCTTGAGGAAAACTGCTCTCGCACGCCTAAGAAACCTTCCATGGTGGGCGAAACAAAATACTATGGGACATGAGATCAAAGGAACGAGATGATGGAAAACTTTGCATGAATCCTTTGACGAATGCTGAAAATCAACACATCTACCTCAAGCAGAGGCACCGGCCCCTTCAAGGTACAAATCAATCTCGATATACCTATATTTTAAGGTCAAATAGATGTGGATGTCATAGATAAATGGTTAAACCTTCTAGAGGGGTATTTTTTTGTCCACAACTTTTTCGATAGAGAAAAGATTACATTTGCGCTCCTCAAGACATCCCCCATGTCAAAGATTGGTGGGAGACTTTCTTTGAGCAAAAGGAAATAGAGGGATCTACATTATTTGCAGTTGCACCCACTTGGGGTTCCTTCTTGGAGGTTATGATGATGTGTATACAAGATGTACCACACTACGACATGAAAGAGACCAAACAGTGCTAGAGTTCACCAATGTATTCCATACCTTGCACACCAAGATTTGTATCAAATATTTTGGGTGACATATGTTGCTCAAGTACTGCGATGGTTTGCATAGATATATCCAAAAACAAATAGATTTTTTGTACATCTCGTCCTTGGGTGCGGCCTATCGATATGTGTTAAGAACCAAATATCAATATAACATAGAAAACCTCAGAAAAAGTACTCAACACCTTGAAAAAGAGATAATTTCAGATAATAATCCTCTTCGAGGGGGCAACCTCCTTTTACCCCACTTAAATTTTCAAGTACAAGATGATTCAAAATAAAAATGCCTCCTTGGTATATATAGGAGACTAGGAGGTATAAGTACAACTAATGGCCTAAAGTTGACTTAAATAAAATAACATTAATAATATAATATGCCCCAATTAAGGAGTAATGAGCCAATATTAGGGCTTAACATTCCCCTCCCCTTGAGACAAGTGTTTTCTGCAACGCTTGAGTAACTCTGGATGCTTCTGTATAAAAGGCTCATCTTCCTAAGTGGAATCTTTAGCTGGTAGTTTCCTCCATTTATTGAGATACTCTAAAATGGATCTATTTCTTAGATGGCGAATTCTTGTGTCAGTGTTGGCTTCAGGCTCCAATATGATTTTTTCTTCCTCATCAAGTTCTGGAAATATAGTTTGAACTGGGATCTTGTCGCCTATAACCTTCTTTAAGCATGAAACATGGAAAACTGGGTGTACTCGTGAAGATGCAGGAAGCTCCAATTTGTATGCCATAGTACCAATCTTTTGCAGCACCTTATAAGGGCCATAGTACTTTGGTGATAATTTATTATCCTTCTTGGCTTGCTTGAGAAACATATGTTTGTATGTTTATAGTCTTAAAAACACCCAATCCCCTACTTCAAAAATTCTTTCACTACGATGTTCATCTGCTTGTTGTTTCATGCGATTTTGCACCATGGTCAGGTTGTCCTTTAAGATTTGGAGAACTTGTTGTTGATTCTCGATGTGATCTTCCATTGCTTGAAACTTAGATTTTTATTTTAGAGAAGAAGTGATGGAAGGAGGGTGGTATCCATAAAGTGCCATAAATGGTGTCATTTTTTTTGCAGTATGAAAGGAAGTGTTATACAACCATTCTGCCAAGGGTAACCATTTGAAACATTGTGTTTGTTTATCAAAGACAAAGCAACGAAGGTAGCCTTCCAGACATTTGTTCACTATCTCGGTTTGTCCATCAGATTGAGGATGATAGGATGAGCTATGAGCAAATTGAGTACCCAAACAAGAAAATAATTATGTTCAAAAATGTCCAGTGAAGATGGGATCTTTGTCACTTACAATAATCTTTGGGATGCCATGTAGATTTTGAACTGTCTCCATGAATGCGATGGCAACTATACTAGCTTTGAAGGGATGAGAGAGTACACAAAAGTGTGCGTACTTGGTCAGTCTATCAACAATCACCATGATTACACTCTTTCCTTTAAACTTTGGTAACCCTGTGATGAAATCCATGGAAACCTCCTCCCAGCGTTGACTTGGGATGGATAATGGTTGTAAAATACCTGGGGTCTTAATTGTTTCCACCTTATTTTGTTGGAAAACCAAACATTCTGCCAAAAACCTTTGAACATCAGTTTTAAGGCCATCCCAAAAAAAATCCTTCTTGACTCTATGGTAGGTTTTCAAAAATCCCGAGTGCCCTC